>CM032413.1:3947630-4198235 GCA_019049475.1 Eueides isabella | reverse complement strand
CAGGCCCAAGGTATCACAACTTTCTGCCAAACATTCAATAACTTAACTAATCTTTCCACCAGCGAGTAATGCCTGACCTCGTAATGAATGGCGGTAGTTATCAAAAAACCTATTATTTCGTTTATATGTTCGTTTTCTGTATTTTCTTGCCATAATATTAATGTGTCGAGCTTGAAATAAAAATTAGATATTATATTAGAGATTACTTATTTTTTTGTTTGTTTGTTCACGCTGTTTCCCGCAATTGTAGGGATTGGAAACGGGACTGAGTGTTAAGACACTTCGTTCCCCACTTCTCTGCGAATTCTCGACGGTATGTCGAGTAGCGGATCTTAACGCTGCTTAGAGAAGAAATAAAAAAAATTATCTCCTTCTCTCCTTCCGTGTGGAAATAAAAAAAAGAAATGATTTTGGATACAAAACTTAAATATTCAAATTCAACTACAAAAAAAATAATGAAGATAATAATTATAATAATTTGCTCACCACATCTATATGTAAATCATTTAATATGCCATCTTTAGTTGTATCGACTACGAGCGCGAGGAGCGCCGGCTGCAAGCCGCTAGCGTACGCCCTCAGTTCGTCTTTACTGTTGCATACCGCCTGAAATGAGCAGAATTTCAAATAAAAATAACCTCCCAAGGCACGTCGTCGCGAAGGAGTGTGTGATTATAAGCGCGAAAGGTTCTGGATTCGGTCCACTGTTGAGAAAATAAAATATTGAATATTCTAAATTTAAATTTAAAAGCGTATCAAAATATTTACGTAGCAGGATTCGAACCCGCGCCTCTTGCAAAAGGAAGCGCTTAACGGTTAAAGTGTTAATCTCCACTTAGGAATGAAAAAATCGTCCCTACAGAGATACTAACAACATAAGTAATGTTGTAACAAGCGTATAAGAATTCCAACGTAGCTTGATTAGAACGTATGGCTTAGTTGGTCAGAGCACGCGGGAATTTTTATACGCTTTTAAATTTAGCATTTTTTTTCCTAAGTGTGGAATAACACTTTAAAAATAGTAAAAAATATTGAATATTTTCAATTCTCCGTGCCTTAAGATGCAATAAAGAAGATATAATAAAGAAAAAGAACATCGTCGACTCAAAGCTCTCAGCAGCTCTTGAACTGCTAATCAGATTTTCATAAAAAAGTACACTTAGAATACATACATATATATATATATATATGTATATATATATATATATATATATATATATATATATATATATATATATATATTATATATACATATATATATATATATATATATATATATATATATATATATATATATATATATATATATAATATATATATATATATATATATATATATATATATAATGTATATAATGTATACATAGCGTGACTTACCTGTGCCAGAAGCCATCGTACGTTAACGTGGATATCATTATTTTTTAATGTATCTTCCAGTGATTTTCTACAAACATCGTCTTCAATACCGTTGCGTTTGTTAAATAATGTTTTGAAAGAGGCAATAGAAGGATGACAATTTAAATGTTGTCTTTCACTATTATTTCTTGGAATTGAACCTGAAATATAGATAAAATGTACATATATATTAGATATATGTGTAAAATTAAAAATATATTTTTTTAATTACACAATGAAGGACCTTGGGAACCTAGGGTTCAGTCACTCCGTTCCGTTTCCCATCATACCCCGCATTTGAGGCATTGCGTGTTGAGTAGCGTAACTTAACGCAGTGATTTGCTTTACCGTAAGGGACCTTTTATGCGCGTTTACCTCGCAATTGTTCGGTTTTTTTTTTTTCAATGTTTTATGTATTTCCAATAATTTTTACAATTTTCTATAGGCAGCAAGTACTTGGTACGTCTACCGTCATACGCGCATCTAGAATGTTTAATTTTTACTTTTGATATAAAAAAGGGGCATGTCCCGCTGAGTTTCTTACGCCGATTCTTCTCAGGTGTGACGCAGTAACTTTAGTGAACCGGTGGTAAATTGTTTGACGTTCAAAAAGTGAAGCGTTTTACTTCTTATTTGGAATAAAAATATTTTAATTTGAAATATGACGTTAGTTTTTGTAATTAAATTATTACTTAGCTAAAATGTCGAATTCGACCCTATTTTTTTATTATATTAGTCACACATAATAAATTTATACAATAAAAGAAATTGACACCTCAAACGACATGACAGCATAAATGTCATGACAACAAAGTACATAAAAATTTAAATGAAAATAAAACGGAAAGTGAGAAACGGAAGTGAAACGAATTGTCTTAACACTAGGTTCCTAAGTTCTCTCTGCCTATCCTGCCATGTGTGGGATACAACGTGCAGCACAAATGACATGACATCACAAATGAGGTGGCAACACAAATGACATGACAACACAAATGACATGACACCACAAATGACATGACAACACAAATGACATGACATCACAAATGACATGACAGCACAAATGACATGACAGCACAAATGACATGACAGCACAAATGACAACAACACATACGGCGTCCGCGTCCTCGCCGCGCGTCAAGTCGTAGAGGTCGGGGTCCTCGGAGAGGGTGCGCGTGAACATGAGCGTGCGAGCGCTCGCCATGGTCAGTGTCACGTGCGGCGTTGAGTTACACGTGGCGTGGCGGGTGATGCGCTGGTTCTGTATATATATATATTTTTAATACAATTTTTATAGTAAAGAATAAGAAGAATTTATTAGGTTGAATTGTTTTTTTTTTCTATATATTTTGCGATATTACGCAGAGTTAAACTTTACATTGATATCATATTAAATTAAATTATAACCATACTCATAAGATATTTGAAAGAAAAAAACCACAATTTTCTTTAGATCTAGACATTGCTATATATAATAAACTTTTTAAAATATATTTTAAAAGAATTATTCTTATTAGCTTCTCGCCGTATCCCGCACGTTACGGAGTAGGCACTATGAAATTGACGACCTAGTGTTAACACTCTCCGTTCTCATTTAGTCACTATATTGCCAATTTTCGTTCGGTTGGGCCACGCTTTGTCTTATCACCAGATCGAGCAAATGTAAATATTAAACACCAAATTTTCTCAAGTGGGGATCGAACCCACAACCTGTCGTTTTTGTACAATACCCACAATATCTGTTGTATATAATATGTATATACGAGCAATACTTATTGCCTTTTTACAAGCGGGCGAAGCCGCAGCCTAGCCTCACACTCACCCATTGCTCTCTGATCGGTAAATCGATTACTGTCTCATCTATGAGGTTGACCCACACGTGAGGCCCAAACACCCTCCTGTACACCGCGGGACCAGGGTCCATGAGGCATATGGCCGCCACCAGGCAATTATAGTTAGCTGAATGGAATTCTCTGGAAAAAAAATAAATCTTTTATATATATTTTTAATTCTGTTTCACGCTTTATCCCGCACATGGCAGGTTAGGCGGAGGATATTGGGAAGCTAGTGTTACAATTTAAATACTTTCTTTACCCGCTTACCGCTGAATTTGGGTCATTGAGTGTTGAGTGGCGGAACTCAACTCCGGGCTTTGCTTTGTTACATGCGCCACAAAGAACCTCCAATAGCAAATGAATTTAATTGATATTTGAGGCCTGTCGTATCTTGAAATTAATATTTTAACTTTCACAAAGTGCGGTGTTAAGCTCCACCACTCAACAATACTGAAATCTAAACAATATTGAAAATGCAGCTTAACATGGGAAACGAAAATACTTAAAATTAGGTTCCCTTTGAACTACAAGTACAATTCGCTCACTCAGTTGCACGCTGTATCCCGCACACGGCAGGGTAGGCAGGGAGAACTTGGGAACCTACTGTTAAGACACTCCGTTCCATTCTTTTTATAAATAAAAAAAATACATTATCTTTCATTTATTAAGTAATATATTTTTTATTGATTCAGCTGTAATTTTAGTTTTCAATGTATAGATATTGTCTTACAAGTGATAATGTTATTAGAACAAGAGAGTAATTAAGATTAGTAATATTTTTTTTTAGCTTCACGCTGTATCCGCTCCGTTCCCTTTCCGCCGAATTTGAGGCATTGCGTGTTGAGTGGCGGAACTCAACGCGTTTTGCCTTATTACCAGAGCGAAGAAATGAAACATTAAATATTTAAATTGAAAATATTAAATATTTCATTTCCTCGACCGGGGATCGAACCCAGAACCTGTCGGTTACAGTCACACTCTTGTGCCGCTGCGCCACGACAGGGCTCAAGATTAGTAAATAAAATAGTGTAATTCAAGCGGGCGAAGCCGCGCACGGGTCGCGCTAGTGTTAAATAAATATAAATGAAGCACCTGAAATGCCCATCAACTTTGCCTCGCAACGTGTCGCATAGTTTACAGACGGTCTTCACAAAATTCTTATCAATATTTTCTTTTGGTACCTACAAAAAATATGAGAACGTAGGTATGAGAATAATGGGACAGGCAGAGGGAACTTGGGAACCTAGGGTTAAACCACTTAGTTCCACTTCCGTTGCCCACTGTCCGCGCAATTTGAGGTATTGTGTGTTGAGTGGCGGAACTCAACACCGCGATTTGCCTTAATACCAGAGCGAAGAAATGAAAACATTAAATATTTAAAATGACTATATTAAATATTTAATTTCCTCGATTGGGGATCGAACCCACAACCTGTCGTTTACACAAGTTACACGCTTGTGCCGCTGCGCCGCGACACACAGAATATTATAACATATTTAATTATTTCTTGAAACAACTTTTGCAAATAAAACTAAAATATATAACGCCTGTTGTTGGGCAGACATGTTGTGCGTTTAAATTTAAATAATTTGAGGAAATTAAGTATTTAACATTTTAATTTCCTCGCTCTGGTAACGATGCATGGCGCGGCGTTAAGTTCCGCCACCCAACACGCAACGTATCATATCAGGTTCCCTAGTTCCTCTGCTTACTCTGCTATGTAGGGGATGCAGCGTGAAGTTTAAAAATATAGATACATATATCTAAAATTTAGGCCATGGTAGTGCAGTGGCACAGCGTGTGTCTGTAAAGGCGATGGTAATACCTTCGATAACCTTTGAAGGAAATGAATAAATTAGTATTTTTCTTTCTTTAATCTAGTAACTGGCGGAAACTAACGATGTTTAATTGACATAGCTTCACTCTATTACCCACATCTAGCGAGAAGGCCCATGTGAGAACATTCTTTTGATCAACGGAGCTCAACGCTGCGCTTATAATCAAAATCGAACCGACATCTAACTACGTCACGTTGGCCACAAATGACATGACACATAAAAAAAAGAAATTCATACCTTTTCCAAAACAGCCTGTGATATATTGAGGACCCTGGTATACTCCAAAACGCCCTCCCCATTCAGACCTTGTGGGGTCGACCGAGGGAACTTACTTAAAGTTGATATTATATCTCCAGAGATGCTGGCAAAGAAATCTTGAACATCGCTTGATTTTGAACATCTGGTTGAAAAATTGATTTAATCGACGTCAAAACTTAGTCTTCTACCTAGCTGTATTTTTTTAGCTTCCCGCTGTTTCCCGCTCATGGTATATGACGGAACTTGGGAACCTTTATTAACACTTAGGACACGTAGTTCCCAACGCCCAATTTTGCTTTTTATCACTAAAGCGAAGGGAAAAAAACCAACATATTTTTATATCTTGAGTAGAGATCGAGCCCCCAGCCTGTCGCGATAACAGTCAGACGTGTGTGCTCCTGCGCCACGAGTGGCTTCCCCTATCCCAAAATATACATATCCCAATCCCATAATGTACATATCCCAAATATTATTAAACTGATTTTGATAAAACTTGGACTGCTTTCGAAAAAATTGTGGACAAATATACTGACATACATAAAACATTTTTGGGAACCTTATTTATATATAGTGTATTTTTGTATCTCTACTTATTTAAAGGGCTTTAACAGCTGACACTGGCTACAGTAAGAGCACAAGCTGCCTCATGACTCCCCTACGGTCGTATACTCTAGTACAAATAGACAGACAAACCAAACGACAAAAGTTACTGCCTCAGACCTGAGAAAAACTGGCCAAAAAAAGGCTTTGATTGCACGAATAGCTCGCTTCTGCAGGCCAAAGATTGATTGAATACCGGCTGCATTACCCGAAAGTAAAATGCCGTAGGACATAATAATATGAAAGTAACTAAATAAACGAGGCGAGCCGTTTACACGTCTGATTGGTTGCTGAGCTAAGTCTATTCGTCGATACATCGATATGAGGTCCTCACTGCAGTTTAGAGTCAATGGTGATCCTGAGAAATCCCGTAGAATCAACAGGATCCACGGCCATTAAAAGTTAAAAGTACATCGGCTTTCAAAATTTTCGTGTTCGGGTGTTCGGAATATTTCACATTATATATATATATATATATATATATATATATATATATATATATATATATATATATATATATATATATATATATATATATATATCTATATATATATATATATATATATATATATATATATATATATATATATATATATATATATAATATATATATATATATATATATATATATATATATATATATATATATATATATATATGTATATATATATATATATATATATATATATATATATATATATATATATATATATATATATATATATATATATATATATATATATATATATATAAATATATATATATATATATATATATATATATATATATATATATATATATATATATATATATATATATATATATATATATTTTATAGACAGACACGGACCTCAGTAAGGGTACAAGCAGCCTCGTGTCGCGTCGCGCGTGCAGCAGCGCGAGCACCTTCGGCCCCTCGCCGGCGGCGGCGGCCGCGCTCATACTGATCTGTATGGCGTCGTCCCACCACCCCCGAGTGTTGTCATCTGAAGTTGTGTTTTGTGATTGTTTAAATACAGATTTACGCTGTATCCCACACTTAGGTTCCCTTAGCCTAACCTGGTAGCTCAGTATTAAGACACTACGTTACCCATTTTCCGCGCGTTCAGTGGCGAAACTTAACGCCGCGGTTTTGATGTTGTTTTACTACCGGAGTGAAGAAACGAAAACATTAAACATTACACTTCCTTCAATGGGGATCGAACCCACAATCTGTCACGTTTACAGTCACTTGCTTGTACTCTTTAAGAAAATGAAATATTGAAATCTTTCATTTTCTCGCTCTGGCAACGATGTAAACGGGGTGTTTTAACATAAGGTTCCCTAGTACCATTTGACTGCTGTACTTTATTCAGTTATATTTTAATAAAAAATAATGGGGTACAAGGGAACAAGCGTGCGATTGTAAACACGATACGTTGTGCCACCTGTAGGAAATGAACCATTTTTATTTTCGTTATGGTAACAAAGCGAAAGCGCAGTGTTAAATACCGCCACTCAACGTCTCAAATTCTGTGGGAAGCGAAGAACAGAGCGGAATGTCCCAACACTAGGTTCCCAAGTTCCCTCGACCTTCCCTGCCATTTGCGGAATACAATGTACTGCTGAAAAAACAAAATATAATATATACTCACTGGCAACCATTTGGGCAATGTGTTCCAGCACTTCCACATTACTCCTGGCCATCACGTCCAGGTACATCCTGAACCCAGTGGCCGACACCCCGCGTAACTCACTTACGCGCGAGGGCAGCTGCGCGTGCATCCACGTGATGAGCGAGCTGGATCATAAAAATACACTGTATGATTCTCTTTAGCTAGAGTGTTAAAACACTCCGTTCCGTTCCCCATTACCAGAATGGCGGAAATCAACGCCGCGCTTTGCCTTATTACCAGAGCGAAGAAATGAAAACATTGAATATTTAAATAGAAAATATTAAATATTTCATTTTCTCGAGTGTGTATGTTTGTTACACTTTCACGCAGAAAGTACTGAACTGATTTGGTATGTAAATATATTTTTTTTAGCTTTACGCTGTACGCCCGCACGGGGCTGGGTAGGCAGAGGGAACCCGGGAACCTAAGTGTAATCGCCAAATTTGAGGCATTGCGTGTTGAGTGGCGGAGCTCAACGCCGCGCTTTTGCCTTATTACCATTGGTATGTAAATATTTTAAATAATATATATTTATAATAAATCTGTAACCGATCTCTGTCTGTACGTGGAAGATATATTAAATAACATCTTATAGGGGACGTTTTTTTTGTATATTTATGTAGTAGGGGACAAAATAGTGATTTTTCAACATTTTTGTCTGTTTGTGCGTTTGTACGCGCCAACCTAATAAATTAGCAACTTTCCTTGAACATTCATTGTTTATTTTATTTAAATCGGTTAATAAATAAAAAAGATACGTCAATTTAAAATATTTAGTTCGACAAAATTACTACATTTTCTTTATTAATTTATCTGAAATTTCAGCTTTCAATGTATAGATATTGTCTTAAAAGTGATAATGTTATTAGAACAAGAGAGTAATTGAGATTAGTAAATTAAATAATGGAATTCAAGCGGACGAAGCCGCGGGCGGGTTACTCTCTCTCTTCCATTTGATTTCCTCGCTTCTGTCAACAAGACGTTGACTTCCGTAACAATAAGCAATGCCTTAAATTGAGCAGTAAAAGAAAGTCACTTTAACACTCGCTTCCCACATTCCCTCCGCTTACCAACCAAAAGCGGGATAAAGCGTGAAACAAAAAAAAGAAAAAAATATACCTAATTTTATCACTAGTGGCGCAAACCAGTCCAATTTTCATGTCCAACGTAGTTCCACTTCCAGAGACCGTACCCACCACCCACTTCTCCACACCCGGGGGAAGACTTGGAAGATACGTTAAAACTTGCAATCTCTCATCGTGCGTTGATTCAGCAGAGAAAACTGGCCACATCTGGAAGTAATCAGGTTCACGCTGTACCCCGCACGTTCCCTCGGGAACTTGGGCAACTAAGGTTAAGACAATCCGTTCCGTTAGAGAATTTGAGGTGTTGCGTGTTGATTGGCGCAACTTAACGCCGCGGTTTGTCTTATTAGCAGCGCGAACAAACGAAAATACAAATTCGAATCCACAGCCTGTCGCGTTCACAGTCGCACGCTTCTGCCACACCAGGCTTTAGCTACTAAAACATTATTTTCTTTAATTTTACATATAATAATATTTATTTTCAAAATATGCACTGTTTATTTTTTTTATTTATAAAGATTTTTTTCAGCTTCACGCTGGCTTAACAGAGAAAACTTGGATATGTAACAGAACTCAACGCCGCACTCTACCTAAACACTTCATTCTTACTCACCCATTCAAACCCAAAACTATCCCAATTAAAACCTCACACTAGCGCCACTGAGCTACAATAGACTTAATAAAAAAAAAAAAAACAAACTCACAGCTTCCACCATATCCAGAGCTCGTTGTTTATTTTCTTCCGTTCCGTTTCCGTTTCCGTTTCCGTTGACACACACATACTGCAGTATATCCAGTAACATGGCGCTGGCACGGGAAGCGCCACACGACAATATTATATACGGTTTCTTGATGAGACGGTCGAACGTAGCTTTTATGAATGTTCGACAAAAGTTTATACTATCATCTGAAATTATTATATATGTTTTCACGCTGTATCCCGCACACGGCAGGGTAGACAGAGGGAACTTGGGAACCTAGTGTTAAAACACTCCGTTCCCCACTTTCCGTCGAATTTGAGGCATTGCCTATTGAGTGGCGGAACTCAACGCCGCGCTTTGCCGTGTTATCAGGGCGAAGAAATGAAAACAATATTTAATTGAAAATATTAAATACTTCATTTCCTCGAGTCAGAATCAAACCCGCCACCTATCGTTTAAAGTCACACGCTGAAACCGCTGCGCCGCGACATGTCTTAAAATACATACACAAACTAAATTGTTACAAAAGTAAGCATATGGGGTTCGATTCTTACTCGAGGAAATGAAATATTTATTATATTTCCATATTTTCGCTGGGGGTAACAAAGTCTTCAGAATTGGGCGGAAAGTGGAGAAGGTTCCCAAGTTCCCTCCCTCCTGCCTGATGAAAACAAAAAAGCAATAACAAAATAAATTGAACAATAACATACTTTTCAACAAAAACTTGCCAAACTCCTCGTTCGAGACAAATCCCAGCGACACGTACACTAAATCCGTTAAACATTCCATTCTACGTCCCAAATTCCGTTCTATAACACCGAGGTCGTGCAAAGCGGCTATCCTCTCGAACCACCGCTTAAAAACCACCGAATACTCCATCAAAATATGCTCAGCACTCTCCAAGATCGTTTTAAGAGCAAGTACGTAGGTCTCGTGGTGAGGCGCGAGGGTATATTTCTCTATTCCCTCCGTTATTTCCTCCAACGGAATCAGTTTTAGAATATTTCTCATAGACTGATCGGGCATTTCATAGTTAGTGTCTAATAATGATACGCAATATTTTATGTCATCAAATGACATTTGTTCTGGACACAAGCCGTCAATACAATTTTTAATGACTGAGAGAGTTTTCTGAAAAATATATGATCAATCTATATTAAATACGGCATTTAGAATGTTGGGAACGGAAGCGTTTCAATGGGGAAGTGTCTGAACAATAGGTTCCCTAGTTTCCTCTGCATACCACCTACCTACTTGCCAAGTGTGGAATCTACGCCTCTTGGAAACCGTCTAAGCGCTCCGACCGACCAACTAGGTCGTTCAACAGCGCTTGCACGGTTTCCAAGTGGCGCGGGTTCAAATCCTGCTTCATTAAAATTTTTATACCGTTTTAAAATTTCCTATATTTTTTTCTAAGTGTGGAATAACACTTATAAATATAGTAAAAATAGCCAAAGGAAAGTTCTTCACCGCCCAACTTTGCGCTTTTTCCCCTTTAGCTTCACGCTGTATCCCGCACATGGCAGGCATTGAGTGGCGGAACTCAACGTCGCGTTTTGCCCTTTCACCAGAGCGAAGAAATGAAAACATTAAAAATTTTAATTTGAAAACGCTTTAACAAACATTTGAATATATGAGTTATACTGAAACATAAGCTATAAAATTGTAAAGTTTCATTCCTACTAAATCCGTTCAGCAGCAGCGTATCGCGAAAGTGCTTACACTTAAACGTACATACACACAAACTCATATATATATATATATATATATATATATATATATATATATATATATATATATATATATATATATATATACATATATATATACATATATGTATATATATACATATATATATATATACATATATATATATATATATATATATATATATACTTATATATATATATAACTTCAGCAACATATTTACACTTCGTAACACTCACCCTCTTACAAGTCTTCAACAAACAATCGCTGAATACCCTTACAAATTCAAAAACAGCACTTTTCCAAGTACTATTTTCTACACCACCGAAAAATTCCAGAAAATCATCTCTTCCAATAATCTCTTGACATTTATAATCGTCCAATTGGAAAATTATCTTGATATCGATTAATATATACAAATTAATCGATTCGTTTTTATTAAAATAATAATCGATTATCGATTTGTTATTTTTTTTCTAAATCAAACACTTTTTTTTATAAAATTCATCGCCATAGTTATATTTAATCTGTCCTCATACCCCATTTTGTTTATAATCTTTAATATATTATCTATGGTATTGTCTATGGTGTTGGTATCAAAAAGTTCTATTTTATCTGTGAAAAGGTTCACAGTTGTGTTGAATACGTAATTGTTGTATTTTTTTATGTTCAACACTTTCAATATTATGTTTGGAAGAAATTTTTTGGTCGACAAATTGTCCTCTTCCAAAATTTTAGTACATATTTGTAGAAGATCCAACATGGATTGATTGTTAGCTGAAAATAATTAATAAAGCTTATAAATCAGCGGCATCACGCGGCGTTGAGTTCCGAAAATCAACTCAAATGTCTCGAAAGCAGGATGACGCGTGTAAAACTGAGTGTTAACAATAGTTTACTTATAGCTATGCTGGTATATGAGGGATAAAGCGTGAAGCTTGTCATTCGAAGACAACTACTTTTAAAATTAGAGTATTCACTATAACAACGACCCAAAAGGACTTTTTAGCTTCCTGCCCGTGACAGGGTAAGCTGAGGGAACCTGGGAACCTAGTGTTAAGACACTCTGTTCTCTATCACACTCGCCGCTTTCCACTTATTGTCGAATTCTGCAAGCATAGCGGGTTGAATGGCGGAATTGAACCTCGAAATGTGACTGAACACAAGTTTCTAAATTACCCATTCCTACACTAAAAATTGCGGGATATAGCGTGAACCTAAAAAAAAAAACACATAATTTATATCCCCAGCTTCACGCTGTATTCCATACGTGACAGGCTGAGGGAACTTAGGAACCTAGTGTTAAGTCACTCCGTTCCACTTCTGCTCGTATATATCACATATAAATTAGATTTCACGCTGAAACCCGCGGTTCTTAAAACCCCGAGGCCTGTCGTGGCGCAGCGGCACACGCGTGTGACTGTAACCGACAGGTTCTGGGTTCGATCCCCAGTCGAGAAATTGAAATATTTAATATTTTCAATTTAAATATTTAATATTTCATTTCTTCGCAATGCCTCAAATACGGCGGAAAGTGGGGAACGGAAGTGGAACTGAGTGTCTTAACACTAGGTTGCCGGGTTCCCTCTGCCTACCCTGCCTCGTGTGAAGCTAAAAAAAATTTAAATATTATGTAAAACACATAAATACTTACATTCATTTTGTTCAACAATCTTTTCTAGACAGTTCTCTAACAAAAAGTTCCCCTCTGACCTCAGCACCTCTTCTAAAATATTGCACGCAGCTGTTCGTGCCTTCGTTGATTTCTCTTGAATTATAAACTGAAAGTAAAATTATTATTTACGACCGTCGTGACCCAGTGGCAAAACGGACTGCTTAGTTGTAGGTTCAATATCGATATGGGGGAACGCATTACATACATCCAGGAGGATATCTCTTGTGGCGCAGCGAGCTCAAACTCGGCAAACACTTGAGTACTGGACAGAAGTGTCTTAACACTCTTCTCGGTTCTCTTTCCCTCTGCCACGAGCGGGATACAGCGTGAAAAGCTTCAAATTCAGCGCCTTACGACACGGCAAAGTTAAATTCAAAGTTTACTAAATAGAAAAACAGATGGCGTTGATTGCAACTGAATCGCGCTACCTTTACGTTCAGACAGAAACTATATATACCCTTGGTTTTGTATGAAAAGTTAATTATTTTCATTTTTCCCTCTGGTGAAAATATATTTTTTTGCGAGACACTCTAAGTGATATCTTAGATGCGTCTTGTCCATAATAATAATTATTAAGATGATTGCGGAGTTAAGCTCCGCGTCTAAACAGACATACTCAGCGCAGTGCCTGAAAAACATACGAATTTACGAAATAAAAATGTGAGACAATGTCGTTTGCGGAGTTAAACTCCGCGTCTCCGCGACTTGTCGATTTTTTTTTGCGAGGCAAGTAATATCTTAGATGCGTGTTGTCCATAACAAAATTATTAATTAAGATGTAAAATGGCATTCACGGAGTTAAACTCCGCGTCTGAGACAACACGAATTGCCTCCAAACAGTATGAACATGGAGGACGGTGTGGTCTTAACACTATGTACTCTACTACACTACACTATGTATGTGTCGTGGCGCAGCGGCACAAGCTTTTGACTGTAACCGATAGGTTCTGGGTTCGATCCCCAGTCGAGGAAATGAAATATTTTCAATTTAAATCTTTAATGTTATTACTTAGGAAAGAAAAATACTATATTTAATTTAAAAGCGTATATATTTTTTTCCTGCTTCGTTCATACTTTTTTTTTTTTTTTTTTAATTTAGTATAATAGTGATTATACTATTATGATAACAAGGAAATAGCTGAAATTAATTAATTAAATGGCAAGGCTACGTGCAACAACATCACATACACATACATACATACATACATACATACATACATACATACATACATACATACATACATACATACATACATATAAAACCAATAACCTCTCGCTTTTACATCGGTAAATCACCTAATTTTACGATCTTACTAGTTTGAAGAAGAACAACAAAATAAAAAAAAATGTACAATTTTTTTTACCTGAATAAGTTCCATTACACCATCCACGTCTTCCCAGCGTGACGTGACGTCACGCGACACGTCATGGTTGACGTCGTGGCGTGACAATTTCGTCACGACTAAGAGAAACGCTTTTCGTAATGTCACATCCTTTTTTAACGCCACTGCAAATTAATTTAATGGATGAAATCAGAACAAAGAATAGTTAACAATTTAAACTAACTCAGCTTCACGCTGTATCCCGCAAATGGCAGGGTAGGCAAAGGGAACATGGGAACCTATTGTTAAGACACTCCGTTCCCCACTTTCCATCAAATTTGATGCGTTGCGTGTTGATTGGCGGAACTGAAAGAAATGAACACATTAAATGTTTCATTTCCTCGACTGGGGATCGAACCCATAACTCATCGGTTACAGTCACACGTTTGTGCCGCAGCGCCACGACAGGCCTCAAATCAATATTTTTAATTTAATATTTTTAAATTAAATATTTAATATTCTCATTTCTGCGCTCTGGTGACAAATCATAGCGCGGCGTTGAGTTCCGCCACTCAGCACGCAATGTGTTAAATTCAGCGGAAATTGGACAAAGGAACGGAGTGTCTCAACGCTAGGTTCCCACGTTCCCTCTGCCTACCCTGCCACGTGCGGGATACAGCGTGAAGCTGAGTGAGAGTGAGTGAATCCAAAATTACTTACATTTAGTAATCAATAATTTGAATAATATATTTAATGCATCAACATTTTCATATTCCAATGCTTGTATAATGATTGTTGTTAATTTTATCTAAAAATATATATTTTAATATTAGAAATATATTTAATATTTTCAATTTAAATATCTAATGTTTTCATTTGTTCACTCTGGTAACAAGACAAAGTGCGGCGTTCTGTTCCGCCACGTAATGGCTGCAATTCGTCCGAAAATGGGAACCAGAGCGATTAACACTAGGTTCCCAAGTCTCCTCTGTCTACCCTGCCTTGTGCGGGATACAGCGTGAAGATGAGTGAGTGATTAAGTTAATTATACATCAATCTTATTATATAAACGTCATAAATTCACAATAGTTCGATGGGAGCAGGTTCAATTCCTACTGAGGTAACAAATTAAAAAAAATCACCACTCAGTTAAAAACATTGAATTTTAAATAAAATAAGGCCATTGTGTCGCAGCGGTGCAGCATATGACGTGACGCATTTTTTTTTTTAGCTTCACGCTGTATCCCGCACACGGCAGGGTAGGCAGAGGGAACCCGTGAAGCTAATGTTAAGACACTCTGTTCCACTTCCTTTCCCCATTTTCTGCCGAATTTGAGGCATTGCGTGTTGAGTGGCGGAACTCAACGCCGCGCTTTGCCTTCTTACCAGAGCGAAGAAATGAAACATAATATTATAAATTGAAAATATTAAATATTTAATTTCCTCTCGCGTGTATAGAACCCACAACCTGTCGGCTACAGTCACACGCTTGTGCCGCTGCGACACGACAGGCCTCATGTAACGCAATGTTTGTTACTTCGATTCTCATTCGATCTAATTATGACCATATTCAAACAATTTCATTTCAACAATCAATCCATACAAGGCGCGGCGTTAAAATCCGCAATGCAACAGATACTTAAAAAACTGAACTTGCCATTATGTTCTCCTCTAAGCTATAAATATATTTAAAAAAAAACATAAATCATCTCCCAAACCGGATGTGAACCCACAACTAGCTTAAACAACTGCACCATGAGTATCAATGAAATATTAATTACCTTTAAGCTGTCGTCAAGTTCCCAAATCAATATATCCTCAAGTTGTTTAATAAATATATTATCTAGTTGCGTTTCTTGTGAATCTCGGCCATATTGAGCTAAAAATAATGAACCATATACATATATATATATATATATATATACATATGCATATGCATAAAACACACACACACACACAAACACACATATATACATGTACATACATATGTATATATATATATATATATATATATATATATATATATATATATATATATATATATATATATATATATATATATATATATATATATATATATATATATATATATATATATATATATATATATATATATATATATATATATATAATATATTTATATATATATATATATATATATATATATATATATATATATATATATATATATATATATATGTGTGTGTATATATATGTGTGTGTGTGTGTGTGTGTGTTTGTGTGTGTGTATGCGTATACATATGCTGATCACATATATTATGGCAACCTGTACTGTAACCTGGATTTAAATCTGATCCAAAATAAAAAGTTAACGGCAATTTAAAATATTTAGTTCAACAACGGGCACGTCGAGCGAATGAGTGAAGAAAGAATGGCATAATAGATTTATGAAAGAAAAGTGAGTGGTAAGAGAGGGAGGGGGAGATCTCAGTTGACCTTCGAAAACACAGTATCTACGATACTGGAGGAAGGTCACGTGAAAAGCATGAGGACCCCCCGGAGGGCATGTATAAAGAGGTTGGTGACAGTGGACGAGGCAAAAGAGGTATGCCGAGACCGTAGCGTTTGGCGCTCCGTTCTCTCTGCCTACCCCGCTAGGGATATAGCGTGAAGCTAAGTAAAGTCGTTCAACAAAATTACCAAAAAAATAAATAATAATCTTGCCTTAAGTGATAACGTTATTAGAACAACAGAGTAATACAGATTAGTAACTAAATAATAACAAAAAAAAATCTCGCTCTCTACTCAACGTGACTTAACACTAGGTTCCCAAGTTCCCTGCCATCGGAAAAAAAAATTACTCACCTAAAAACAATATAACATCCCTCTCCAGTATTTTACCATCTTTCTTACTTTTATCAATACGTTGAAACACAATATGCACTTTGTATAACATCTACAAGTACAGATAAAAAATAATATTAAAAAAAAAAAAACATACTAATTCAAATAATTTCGACGTAGCTTGATGAGAACGTATGGCTTAGTGGTCAGAGCGCATGGACGGCTTCCAAGGGACGCTGGTTCTATTCCCGCTACGTTCAAATTTATATATTACGTTTTAAAATTAATTTTCACAAACTTGTGATTGTAAACGACAGGTTGTGGGTTCGATCCCCAGTCGAGGAAATGAAATATTTAATATTTTCAAATTAAATATTTAACGTTTCATTTCTTCGCTCTGGTAATAAGGCAAAGCGCGGCGTTGAGTTCCGCCACTCAACAAGCAATGCCTCAAATTCGGCGGAAAGTGGGGAACGGAAGTGGAACGGAGTGCCTTAACACTAAGTTCCCAAACTCCCTTTTGCTATACGCATTATGGCCGTCAAGTTAAACTTTATAAGAAAAAATTATATTCAAATTTACAACAAATCCTACAATCAAATCTGAGCCGCCATCTTTAGTCAACTTCAAAACAGCCAATACTCAAGGACCGTACTATAAAAACATTCACTACCTTAGACATCTCTTCTTCATTTAATTGCTTTCTTTGTATTAGTTTTTCCAATTTATTTATTGCCTTTTTAATATTTAACGCACTTACGTCATTACTTGATAAGATTGTCTGTAAAAAAAAGATCAGTACAATAAAATGTGATTACTATTATGATTTACGATTATAATTATAATAATTAGTATTTATGATTATTATAATTTTGTGATTAAAATATAACTACTATCGTAATGTTATTGGATATTAACAATGATCATGGTTCACGATTATGATAATAATCATTAATGTTTATGATTATTGATGATTAGAATAATAATTGGAGTAAAATAACATATAATAATGCAAATATATAATAAACAGTATTCTTTATTGTCAAATTATATTTTAGTAATCACGTAATAATAGAAAAGATGAAATCCCGAGATGCTAACAACATAAAAAATAAGTTGTAACAAGCGTAAAAAGAAACATTTATCTTGAGTACTTATGGGCTTAGTAGTAAGAATATGCAGAAAGTAAATAAGAAGCTTAAATTCAAGTACTTCTATGTTCAAAATGTTAATATTTATAAATGAATAATGATTATGATTATGGCTATAATTATTTATTATGATTATAATTGAGGCCTGTCGTGGCACAGCGGCATAGGCGTGTTGATTGGAGATTAAACCCAGCCACTCACAACAGGTCGGGGGTTCGATCGAGTTCGAGTGGGGATCGAATCCCAAATGAAATATTAAATATTTTGAAATGAAATATTTTATATTTGTATATCTTTGCTCTGGTAACAAGGCAAAGCGCGTCGTTGATTTCCGCCACTCAACACGCAATGCCTCAAATTCTTCGGAAATTGGGGAACGGAACGTAGTTTCTTAATGCTAGGCTTCCAAGTTTCCTCTGCCTAGCCTGCTATGCGCGGGATACAGCGTTAAGCTGACGTATGATTATAATTTATAAATATATAATGAATATGATTATGACTGTAATCACTGATTATGACTATAATCATTGATTATGACTGTAATCACTGATTATGACAGACTCACCTCCAAAGCTATAATCATCTCTGACACCACGTAGTCATCTCTATTTACATAAGACACGCTACACCGCACTTTGTCTTCATCGTTCAAACAATGTTCTAAGGAAATGTTCTGAAAAAAAAAAAACATAATTAATATTGATGATTATGATTGTTAACGCGACGGTTTTCAGTTTGATTGCCAGGGGGGGGTAATTTATTTAATACTTTCTTTTTTCTTGCTGTGGGATTCCGCCATTTTGTACTCAACGTCTCTTGAGTTTGATGACGTGTTTTGACGTGTTTGTGACAAAAAAAAAGTAAATTTGATAGTGCTATTCAAAAATGATTTAAACAATTTTTTGTCTACTTCACGCTGTATCCCGCACATGGCAGGGTAGGCAGTAGGAGTGTTCCGAACAGTTCTATTTTGCGAACGAGAATGAACAATATGCTCAGTTTAAAGAACATGTTCATTTTTACGTTCCAAGTTCTTCATTCCTGTTCATTTTATATTTTTTGTTCATTTTTCGTTCATTTGTTTATTTTATAGTCGGAACAACTATACTTAATCATATTTTTTTTATAATATTTTTTTTTATTATATATTCGTTTATTATATATATTTAATATTATCATTTAGCGGAATGTTTTGTTTGTCTATAAAAATAAAAATATTTATTAATTATGCCAGAATTTCCACATTTGTCCTTTTCGTGCCGTTTTAGAAAAAAAAAGTTTTATTATTATTATTTGAACTTAATTTCGCAACGATTTGTCTTGTTACCACTACTAGAGCGAGAAATTGAAAATATTTAAATACATACTTAATTTCCTCTAGCAGTAATCTACAAGCACTGTTGCGTTTACACACGCTGTGCCACTGCGCCATGACGATCTTACATGTATACTTATTTATATAATGCAGTCATGAATAAAAAACAAAAGAAGTCATGGTTTGTAATTATATTGCTAACATTTCTACAATTTCTTTGAAGATCATTAAATGCTTCTGTTGTAAATGTCTTTTTAATTTTGTCACAGTTGACTTAAATTAAATATTCTCCTTGCAATATTTACACTGAAGACACTCCGTACCGTTTTCCACTTTGCAGTACTTGAGTAGCGGTACTCAACACCGCGCCTTATCTTGTTACCAAAGCGAAGAAATTAATATATTAAAAATGTGATTTTCTCGAGCAGGTATCAAACCCATAACCTGACGTGTTTACAGGCATGCTTTTGTGTGACAGGCCTCTAAATTACTTGGATTAAAGTCTTTCTTAAAAAAAAAAGGAATGTATGTTTTTTTTTCAATGAAATTTTTTTCTTAATTTTTAACAAAATATAAACACAAATTTTAAAATTAACAAACAAACGACAACACATTCAGACAACCCGCAGCGTTAACATCCGCTAAGCAATCAAAATGCCTTACCTCTCCTCGTATGGCATTTCCATATAAAATAGCTGCGGGAACAAATTCTTTATGTACTTTGGCATATCTTGATAAAACTCTAAAAGTACTTAGCGCTGGCAAAAATGCCAATATACTTGCCAAAGATCTTATATTGTTCGGTAAAACCTGGAAGCACAACAAAATACATACAAATATATAATAAATCTGTAACTGATCACTGTCTGTACGTGGAAGATATATTAATTAACATCTTTTATTTTTTATGGATAAGACAGGGTAAACTCGCGTACGGGTCACCTGATGGTAAGTGATCACCGTCGCCCACGGCCCCGAGTAACTCCAGAGGAGCTACAGGAGCGTTGCCGTCCTTTAAAGTGAATGGGCACCGGGGCCCGGCATTACCCAATACGAAGAGCAGTGGCCGAAGGCACTACTAAACGCCGGTTTTAAATGCCGGGGGTGGTAATGGACCGGTCGAGTCTGCCCATGCGTGTTGCCATTACTGGCAACGTGACTCTACCACACGCACTTTAGTCGCCTCTTACGACACCATCAGTACCAGGGTGATCCTATTCTAAGCCGGGATCACACGGCTAATCTTCATAGGGGACGTTTATTTATGTAGTTAATTTGATTTTTGTCTGTTTGTCTGTGCGTTTGTACGCGCTCATCTCATAAACGGCTAACCAGATTTCAATGAAGTTTTTACTATTATATTATGAAAACCTCCACTTAGCATTTAGTGTTATTTTTTAATTTAAAATCGATTAAAAAATAAATATGCTACGCCAATTTAAAATAATAAAGTCACCAAAATTGCTACAAAATTTTTATCCCGCACGAGGCAGAGTAGGCAGAGGGAACCCGGGAGCCTAGTGTTAAGACACTCCGTTCCACTTCCGTTCTCCACTTTTCGCCGAATTTGAGGCATTAATATTAAATATTTCATTTCCTCTCGTGTGTATCGAACCCAGAACCTGTCGGTTACAGTCACACGCTTGTGCCGCTGCGCCACGACAGGACCTCATTTTTTTTTAAATTAATTTACATGAAATTTTACTTTTCAATATATAATATAGAAATTATCTTAAAAGTGATAATGTTATTAGAACAACAAAGTAATTGAGATTAGTGCAATTCAAGCGGGCGAAGCCGCGTGCGGGTCGCTTGTATACAATGAACTAACCTCCATATATCTCAAATTACTTTCTTCCCGCTCCAATATATTTATAATATAATTCTGTACGTGTTTCATAATTAAATTGACATCATCGTTTTCGTCAGCCATTCCAATCAGATCCTTCCATACTAACGACTGTGGATAATTTACCAGGAATATTGATGCAGGCTGGAATAATTAAAATATATGTTTAATTCGCGGCGTTAAGCTCCGCCACTCAACATCAATCTTGCCATGTGCGAGGGTCAGTTAATATATGCTTAATATATGAACTACTCAGCTTCATGCTGTATCCCGCACATGGCAGGGTAGGCAGAGGGAACTTGGGAACCTAGTGTTAAGATACTCCGTTCCACTTACGTTCCCCACTTTCCGCCGAATTTGAAGTTGAGTTGAGTGGCGGAATTCAACGCCGCGTTTTGCCTTCTACCAGAGAGAATAAATGGAAACATTTTAATATTTAAATAGAAAATATTAAATATTTCATTTCCTCGAGTGGTTATCGAACCCACAACCTGTCGGTTACAGTCACACGCTTATGTAGCTGCGCCGCGACAGGCCTCCAATATATTAATTCACTTATTATTATTATTCACGCTTCACGCTGTATCCCGCATTTAGCAGGATAGGCAGATGAATCTCTCTGTTCTTTGACTTGTAAATTATTTTAAGTTTCACATTGAATCCCAAAAATGGCAAGGTGACAAAAGGGAACATGGGAACCAAGTGTTAATATACTTCATTAAAATACTTTCTTGCAAAGCTTCAGCAACAACTTTAAATCACCACATACCACCAAGGGCAAAGAATTACCAGAGCGAAGAAATAGATATTCAAATTATTTCACACCCCTCGAGGGGAGTCGAACTCAGTACCTGCGCGTTTACTGCACGCTTGTATCTCTGCAGTACGACAGGCCTCTCCATACCACACTTACTAAATTTCAGAATTATCACACATTAGCAATTCCAGAATTATGTCAAATGTTAAATGGTCAAGACTAACCGCGGCGTTGAGTTCCGCCACTCCACACGCAATGCCGCAAATTCGGCGGAAAGTGGGGAACGGAAGTGGAACGGAGTGTCTTAACACTTGGTTCCCACGTTCCCTCTGCCAACCCTGCCGTGTGCGGGATACAGCGTGAAGCTGAGTGACTAATAAAATACATATCATAAAATCATTCTAACTCATAGGAATCGAACCCCTTACCTTTCTTATTGACACGTCGGCTTCTACAAAGCATTGAAGCAGTTCCTTCCGTTTGTTCTGATTGAAATTTTCATAGAAAAGTAGTGCACATTGGAGAAGTCTATCACTGTATAGAACACGAGACTTAACACACCAGAATATCTGAAAAAAAAAAAAAAACAGCTTCACGCTATATCCCGCACTTGTTACCCACAAAGGGAACTTGGGAACCTAGTGTGGACACTGAGATATTTGCTATAGACATTAAGTGGCGGAACTTAACGACGCTCTTTGCCTTGTTATCGGAGCGAATAAATGAAAATATTAAATATTTTATTTCCTCGAGTGGGGTTCAAGCCCACTGGACATTGTTCTTTCAGTGACGTAACTCAACACCACCCCTTCACAAAGAACGCCGAGATAACTCAATTTTGCTCATGGGAATCGAACGTGGGACTCACAACCATTGTAGAGTTTTAAGAAAATATATAATATTTTTTTTAAAACTTATTTTCCCTTAAATTAACCCAGTGTTAAGACACTGTCCATTTACGACCTGTACTAGTAACATTAGGAACTAAAGGCGTAACTTAACACCGCGTACTATATCAGATAAAATAAATTAAATACTTACAGCATCGCAAATCTCATAGTTAATATTTCCATTGCGTATTTCAAAATCGACAGTCTGTATGTCAACGTAATCGTTTAAATTGGCATTTGTCACACATTTCGTATTTATGTACAATACGGCGTACAACGCCGTGAACTTGTTGTAATGCTTCGATGAATTTATAGTTGTATCCAGTTCTGCAATTATTTGCTGAAATAAAACAATATATAATTATTATTTGACAAAAAGAGAACTTCATAATTAAAATATATTATTTTTATCATTGCCGGAACTCAACGCCGCACATTATCTTATCTATTACAAAGTTTGTCACACTTGTGCAACTGAAAACAATAGGTTGTGTGTTCAATCCCCACTCAAAGAAATAAAGTATATAATATTATTATTTCCTTGCTCTGGTAACAACGCAAAGAACAGCGTTGAGTTACGCCACTCGACAATTCGACGGAGGTTGAGGAATGGATGTGTCTTTATGGGAACTATATGTCCTAACTCTAAGTTCCCAAGTTGTCTCCGCCTTCCCTGCCATGTGCTGGATACAGCATGAAGCTGAAAAAAGTTAGTCCCCCGTCATCCTATATGTCTATACGACTGGTAGATGACAGATGACGTATATCGAATGACCGATGACAGCCGACAAGTGGGTGACAGATGACGGATGACCGATGACAGATGATTTCTATATATAAAAAAAAAAGAATGAAATTCTATAATCACTCTCAGCTTAGCTTCGTTAACGGTGTCAGCCACACATCTGTATACAGACAAGATGGCGGCGCGCGACTTGTTCAGACGCCACAAGTAAGCTCTGAACGAGCTGTCGTTTGAGAGTTTTTCGCGAAACAAATTTGAATGCTCCTCCAAGATGGACAGACATACTGTAACAGAAAATTATTACATTTTAAGTAAGAGGCCGTCCATTAATGGCGGGTTCGATCCCCAGTCGAGGAAATGAAATATTTAATATTTTCTATTTAAATATTTAACGTTTCATTTCTTCGCTCTGGTAATAAGGCAAAAGCGCGGCGTTGAGTTCCACCATTCAACACGCAATGCCACAAATTCGGCGAAAAGTGGGAAACGGAGTGTCTTAACTCTAGGCTCCCGGGTTCCCTTCCCTCTGCCTACCCTGCCTCGTGCGGGATACAGCGTGAAGGCCGTCCATTAATCATGTGAGGTTCGAAATGGGGGGCTGGGGTGCAGTATGATGATGATATCAGCACGTGTACATATATGTAATTAATAAGTTTAAACCTCACTTCGTACTACCAGGGGGGAGGGGAGAGAGGGGGTTAAAAAATGCTACCGAAATACAACACGTGAATAGAAAAAAAATATCTAGCTTTTAAAACCAGTACGGGAACCTAGTGTTAAAACACTCCGTTCCTCATTTTCCTCAATGAATTATGGAAACATTGCGTGTTGAATGAAGAAACCCAATGTATGTTACCAAAGCGAAGGACTGTAAATATTAATTGACTCAAGCGGGAATCGAACCAAGCCATCGCGTTCACCCACACGTTTGTGCCACTGTGCCATGGCGGTACCACAATTAAAAAAAAAATACATATACAAGAAAAAAAAATACTACAGATGTTATAAGCATTTCTACAGCATTCATTTAGCAATGTGTTACTAATTGTCAAATGAAACTGTAATACAAATATTTCTTTGTTTACATCTTTACTTGGAACACTAAAGTACCTTTTTCTTAAATAAAAATAATATTTTATTTTAGCTAATAATATATAGAAAAACTGGTAAACATTATAATTTCACTTTATTGATATTTTGTTACACATTTCCCAAAATGGGCAACGAACCTGTGACCAACGTAGCAATACTCACCATCCTGGAGTTTCGGTGTTTTGATATATATGGTGAGCTTCACATAGAACTGATCCAACTCGATGGTAGTCAGTTCTGTTCCGTAATGTTTGAACAAACTGAGGATGCTTTCTAGGACCGCCTTTTTTATTGACAGCTAAAATTAAATAATTTTTTTTAATAAAAAAAACAAAATCCTCTAGAAATAATAGGCGTGTCGTGGCGCAGCGGCACAAGCGTGTGAATGTAAACGACAGGTTGTGGGTTCGATACACACGAGAGGAAATGAAATATTTAATATTTTCAATTTTAATATTCAATGTTTTCATTTCTTCGCTCTGGTAATATGGCAAAGCGCGGCGTTGAGTTCCGCAACACGCATTGCCTCAAATTCGGAGGAAAGTGGGAAACGGAAATGGAATGGAGTGCCTTAACACTAGATTGTAAAGTTTCTCAAGTTTACAGTCACACGCTCGTGCCGCTGCGCCACGACCGGCTTCAATAACAAAAATCAAGATAAACAAGATAAAATAAAACTCAACAAACATACTGTTTTCTTATTATCGTCCAACAAATTGAGAAAGATCCTCCATGTTCTGTTGAAACATTCAGATATTTGCTCAGGGCGGTGTTCACATATGGCACCTGTAACGTATGTAATCTACTCAGCTTCACGCTGTATCCCGCACATGGCAGGGTAGGCAGAGGGAACTTGGGAACCTAGTGTTAAGACACTCCGTTTCACTTCCGTTCCCCACTTTCCGCCGAATGGAGGCATTGCGTGTTGAGTGGCGGAACTTAACGCCGCGTTTTGTCTTGTAGCAGAGCGAGGAAATGAAAACATGAAATATTTAAATTGAAAATATAGAATATTAATTATATCATTTCTTCGAGTGGGGATAGAACCCACAACCCACCGGTTACAGTCACACGTTTTGTGCCGCTGCGCCACGACAAGCAGTATATAGTAAAGTTAAACTTGTCAGTTGTGGGTTCAATTCCCACTTAAATGAAATATTTAATAATTTCATTTCAATAAAATTAAATTCAAATTTTTTTTAACTGACCAAATTAAAACAAAAAATTATTAAATATATAATAATTTCATTTCTTCTCTCTAGTATTAATGGAAAGTATATCAATCTTCATAGATAGGTTTAAAAAGGGGTCAATAGATATATAACAAAACGGGAATCGAATTCACAACCAGCATCAACTCACCGATAAGCAAAACAAGTGGCGCTACACATGTCTTAGTTTCTTCCAACATATTCAATAGAGTGTGTACGTCCGTTGCGGGCAACGCACACTTGGGAACTATGTGGGTGAGACATGTTAGAGCAAGTTGACGTATCCTCGCCGTGTATGGCAGAAGGCATAGCTGAAAAATAAATTGGTATATTCATTTTTTTTTTAAGGGGACTTGGGAACCTAGTGTTAAGACACTCTGTTATGCTCTCCATTAAATTTGAGGCGTTGAATGTTGTGTAATGGAAGTCTCCACCGCATTCTGCCTTGTATATGTTGCTCTCTACTCACTCAGCTTCAAGCTGTATTCCTCGTAGGGCAGTGTAGGCAGAGGGAACTTGGGAACCTAGTGTTAAGACACTCCGTTTCACTTCCTTTCCCCACTTTCCGCCGTATTTGCATTGTGTCGAGTGGCGGAACTCAACGCCGCGCTTTGCTTTATTACCAGAGCGAAGAAATGAAAATATTATATATTTTAATTGAAAATATTAAATATTTCATTTCCTCGAGTAGAGATCGAACCCATAACCAGTCGGTTACAGTCACACGCTTGTGCCACTGCGCCACGACAGGCCTCATATATGTATATGTTGCGAAAATATTAAAGTATAATTATTTTGTTATTTAAGGACATCATCTTTTTTTAATATTTTTTGTATTTGTTAAGAAATAAATAAATAAATAAATACTTACCGATACAATATCTTTATAATATATATCAATGTTAATGTATTTTGAAATTAATTTGGCCAATAGTTTCAAAATGTCAGACACACAGTCGTCCCATTCTTCTTTAGTGCGTTTATCTCTCACTATATGCAAAATATTAATTGGTTTTCCCAATAATGTTGATAATATATACTCTGAAACATATAAAGAATACTTTAAATATTAATTATTTAATAAAACATAAAAAAAAATTATTACACACTTAGCTAAGATACATTAAAAAAAAAACAATTTCTAAACACAAAATGCACAAAGGCGGCCTTGTCACTGAGAGTGATCTCTCCCAGGCTTCTTCTTCATTCTTCAGCTTCAAGCTGTATCCCGCACTAGGCAGGGTAGGCAGAGGGAACGGAAGTGAAACCTAGTGTTATGACACTCCGTTCCACTTCCGTTCCCCACTTTCCGCCGAATTTGAGGCATTGCGTGTTGAGTGGCGGAATTCAACGCCGCGCTTTGCCTTATTACCAGAGCGAAGAAATGAAACATTAAATATTTAAATTGAAAATATTAAATATTTCATTTCGTCGACTGGGGATCGAACCCAGAACCTATCGGTTACAGTCACACTCTTGTGCCGCTGCGCCACGACAGGCCTCTCCCAGGCAAACAGTTTAAACTCCGAAAGGATATCATATAGTAGTGCGGGCACAATGTGGTGCAAAGCAAAGTAAGCAGTAACCAACAATTTTTAAAATATAATATAAATTATAGAGGCCTGTCGTGGCGCAGCAGCACAAGAGTGTGACTGTAACCGACTGGTTCTGGGTTCGATCCCCAGTTGAAGAAATGAAATATTTAATATTTTCAATATAAATATTTAATGTTTCATTTCTTCGCTCTGGTAATAAGGCAAAGCGCGGCATTGAGTTCCGCCACTCAACACACAATGCCTCAAATTCGGCGAAAAGTGGGGAACGGAAGTGGAACGGAGTGTCTTAATACTAGGTTTCCGGGTTCCCTCTGCCTTCCCTGCCTGAGATACAGCGTGACGCTGAATAAAAAAATATATATAAATTATATATAATTTCTTAGCTGCATATATATACATATTCACTATAGATATATTTGCCTATCCTACTATAATACTATATCCTACTAAAATCTACAAAGAAATAAACAAAAGGCTTTCTGCTTAAAATTTAATGTAGTAAACTGTGCCTGCAGCTGAGTTCCCTCCCGCACATTTCATTATAAATATCAGCCAAATATGATACAAAATTCTTAATTATTTTATTGACATAATGAATATTGAATATGAATATTGAGGTATTTTGTGGTGCAGCGGCACATAGTGTGACTGTAACAGACAGGTTGTGGGTTCGGTCCCGACATTAGCAAATGAAATATTTAATATTTCCAATTTAAATATTTAATATTTTCATTTTAACCCTCCGGTACAAGGTAAAATGTGGCGTTGAGTTCCGCTTCTCAACACGCAATGACTCAAATTCGGTGGGAAGTGGGACACGGAAGTGGAACGGAGTGTCTTAACACTAGGTTGCATGTATGTAGGGGTTACTGCATGAAGCCGAGTTAAGTTGGGTGACATTATAAATATTTTATAGCATTCAAGTAATATAAGCATTTAGGAGATATATTAATAATTGTGAGGAACAGAATGGAAGATCTTAGCACTAAGTTCCTGCCTGCATACCCTAAAGAACAAGCGGGAATTTTCCGCCTATTGTATATAGCAATAAACGGGATATATCGTGAATATGTCAATAAAACACCCATTATAATTAGTTCAATAGTGCTTGAAAAGATAAGCATGCAAGTACATGTTTGATCATGTCTAAAATTACTACTTACCTATTTCAAATGGAGCTAAATCATCATTAAGAACTGCCTGAACTTGATTCAATATATTTTGCAACGTTTTAGGATCAATTTCTTGCTTATAATGTTTTACTAACGCTTCCCAATCCTCCATTATAACTTACTGTACATTTATCTGTAACTTTTAGAAAGTAGCGTTTAATTTTTTATCGAGCTTTCCAAATTCAAGCTAAATTTATTGGCTAAAATTCAGAAGTAGTTTGTTAGAATATTATATTTTAACTTACAATAATAAATTCTGAAAATAAGCACTGCCGGTACTTCTTAAGTTTTTACTTCCTTTGACGTTGTTTCGAATTCAAATAATATTTATATACTCTCAAATGACAATGACATAAGACACTAGGGTTGTAGGGACTCGATATTCATCGATGTTTAGAAATCGAATCGAGTTTTGGAATATATCGTAAAATCGATGTTTTCTTTATAGCTTCTCAGGCAGAGGGAACTTGCGGACCAAAAGTATGGACTCTTCGTACGGCTTATCATTTTCCGCCAAATTTGAAGCATTGTTTGTGTAGTGGTAGAACTTGCTGTCGCTCTTTGGTTTTGTTATCAGAACGAAAAAATGAAAATAATTAATATTTCACTTTCTGGACTGGGGATCGGAATAGAATTTATTTATTACTGTAAATAGAATTATTATAAATATCTAAATATATAACTACTTCATAAATTATAAACTAATTTATTTCTATTCAACAAATATGAATTAATTAAATTTGTTATATTTAATTTGTATTGTATATTATTTAAATACAGATATTACACAAATACAAATAAAAAATTAGAAATAATTATGAAAATTGTATAAAATAAATAATTAGTTCATATTAATTTTATAAAAAAAAACGTTACATTTTACTCAACTCAACCAGTCAGTCAGTCATCAAATATCCTCTATATTTTTTTTTTTCAAAAATGGCTTGACTGCTATTGCTCTGGAGGGGTTTTTTTTAAATATCTGCATACCACCGCATATATCCGTACTATTAATCTCTGGGTCATTAGTTATTAGGAAATAAGATTAGCTGTGAATAGTTTAATTTGATTTCAAACTGTACGGTCTACCAGTTGGAAGTCTATGCTTTAGCTTTTAGAATAGTTAACATTTAGTCAATAAAATTATTAAGGAATCCTAATTCAGGTCGTCCTCTGGCGAAGGCAATTCGGGAACATTTGAAGAATATCAAACAGCAGGCGCGTGATGTTAGAGTGTTCTGGCTTAGAGTACACGAGGGTATGGTTGTAAATGAACTCGCCGACGAACTAGCAAGTAGCATTTTTAGGTACTGCTTTTTAGGACTATGATGCAATTCCACTGTCGTGTGTCAATAAAAATATTAGAAAAAAGTCTATCCGCATATGAGAAAATAGATATGAAACATGGGAGGAATTACGATGAGATTTCTTCCAGATGTAGAGAAAATCAGAACAATGAGCATGAAGATTTTTCACTGTTAATGCATTAGGATCACCCTGGTACTGATGGTGTCGTAAGAGGCGATTAAAGTACGTGTGGGAGAGTCACGGTGTCAACAGAGACAACACGCATAGGTAGACTCGACCGGATCATTACCACCCCCGGAATTTAATACCGGCGTTAAGTAGTGGCTTCGGCCACTGCGTTTCGCATTAGGTAATGCCGGATCATGGTGCCCATTACCCTTATCCAACAACTCACCTGTAGACTGATAGTAAACGTTGTTTCGGAACATTGACTGATAGTGAGCGATACTTAGGAACAGTGCCTAATAGTAAGCGATACTTCGAAACAGTGATTGAACGCAGTGTCGCGCACAAGGCAGGGTAGGCAGAGGGAACCCAGGAACCTAGTGTTAAGACACTACGTTCAACTTCCGTTCCCCACTTTCCGCCGAATTTGAGGAATTGCGTGTTGAGTGGCGGAACTCAACGCCGCGCTTTGTCTTATTACCAGAGCGAAGACATGAAACATTAAATATTTAAATTGAAAATATTAAATATTTCATTTCCTCGACTGGGGATCGAACCCAGAACCTGTCGGTTACAGTCACACGCTTGTGCCGCTGCGCCACGACAGGCCTCAATGTTCGAATCCCGCTACATAAACATTTTAATGTAGCGGGAGACGGTTGGACGAATAAGATTTGGTGGGATTTCAAGAGGTGCAGGTTCCAATCCTGTTAATTATAAATTTTAACATGTTTTCTAAATTATTTATTCTTTTATAACTTAGAACAATTACTTTAAAAGTAGTACAAATAGATCAAAATATTATAAATTCTTAGTCCGTCTATTACGTGATGTTTTTTACGTGATGTTTTTTGTAGCTTTTTTAACCCCCTCGTATCACCAAGCCAAGGGCCCTTGGTGATACGTGGTGAAGGTTAAGACTACCCCTACCCCACATACATGAAATCACGTGTATTTTTAGTAGGTTTTATTAAAAATCAAAAGATCATTATTTTCGGTGCTTCTTTTTGAAATAACAGTTATTACATGAACGCGTAGAGATAATTGATTTCTCTATAATGCACCTTAAAGCTGACAAAATTAGCTTCAATTTGCATATATTTATAACAATTTTTTTCTTACTAACCACCAAACCACCTTGTAGCTTTTTTAACCCCCCTTCCCCCCTTTCGAATCACACGACCGGACGGCTGCTTATTTATGGTTCCAATATATTGATAAATGTCTTCACATGGAAGACGTATGAGAAATATATCACAGACACATTTTATTATAAGTGTTGATATAGATAATGGAGTGTCTTAACACTAGGTTCCCAAGTTCCCTTTGCCTACCCTGGCATGTGCGGGGTACATAATAGAGCTAAAAAAAAATATATTATCCCATAGAAACGTTGCCATTTGTATTTTCTTACTTCACCAATTTCCTTCTTTTTATTATCACTCAGCTTCACGCTGTATCCCGCACACGGCAGTGTAGGCAGAGGGATCTTTGTTTAAACTGGGGTTAATCTGTAAATTTTATTTCCTATCCGTACCTAAATAAATTGGATTCCTTATACTTTCGTAACACTTTGTTGTCTGTCTATCGAGACCATTTCTTCTTGAGATCTTGAGATTAAATAACCGAGGACAAAGAAATCAAACTTTTAAGTCAACACAAACATAAGATAATAGTGTATTAATGCGTCGTTTTTGCTGCAGTTTGGTAAAACCTATATGGTATTTCCCGTGGATATACAGTTTAATTTTATAATGTTATTTTTAACCGATTCAAATAAAACAAACACTTAATGTTGAGGGAATGTTGACGAAATATAATATAATGAAAGCTACATTTAAATTTGGTTAGCTGGTTTCTGACATTAGCGAGTAAAAACTCAGAGACAAACATTTAAAAAAATTAAAAAAAACACTTTTTTAGACCCTATATACATAAATAAACGTCTCCTATAAGATGTTATTTAATATATCTTCCATGAACAGACAGTGATCAAACATTATTAGTTTGTAATAAAATTTATTCATGTCATGAGCGTATCTCGAAATATTTTCCAGTTAGGCTTAAACTTTGAATTTTAAAAAAATCTGCCTCGGTAAAGATTTCCTTTTTAATTTATATTTTTCACTGAATCTTATATATAATGGAGGCGACGAGTCCACTTACCATCAGGTTCCCAAATTTCCTGTGCCTTCTCTGCCACGCGTGGGAAGTAAAACGACCATTTTTTTTATATATTCTTTATTGAATATAATAAAATCAAATAAGAAAAAACTACATGAAAAAAATAAAAAAAGAACGTTATTTGTAATAATCTCTTCCAGTGGAAATGGATGAAAAATAAATTGCGGTATAAAAATATCAAAACAACCATATTAGTAGTAAAAAAATATAACACAAAAAAGTATTAAATATTAATTTGGCGTAAAATGGGAAACAAAAGTTTCTTTACTAGAACGGGGTGACTTAACAATAGGTTCCCGAAGTACCTCTGTATACCTTATCATGTGGGGGTACAAAAGAAGTAAACAATAGATAATACTAGAAGATATTCCGTTACACTTCTGTTTCCCACTCTACGCCGAATATGAGGCACTGTGTGTTGAGTGGCGGAACTCAACGCCGCGTTTTGCCTTGTACCAGAGCGAAGTAATAATAAACATTAAATATTTAAATTAAAAACATTAACTATTTCATTTCCTCTCATGTGTATCGAACCCACAACCTGTCGTTTACAGTCACACGCTTGTGCCGCTGTGCTACACGGTACCAATATATTATATACAAGATATAAAACATTATATGACTTTAGTTGGAAAAGAAACTACGCTTTATTAAATTAATAAGTACTTTTTCTAAGGATTGTATTTTCCGAATCTCAAATTTAACAAAGGTGTTATATTGCCAAGAATATTAACTTCACTGTTTTCGGCCTCGCACACAGTGTTTAACTCCGCTAAACTGACCTTGTATGGCAACAAGATTTTCAAATTTGACTGTTCTATCGACCAAAAACCATTTTGCAAATCAAGCATTTCCGGCAAAATTCTGACATCCTGGAATCCTTTGAAATTGCCTTGCTCTTTTACTTCCGTTATAACGAGTCCATTAACGGCTTTAACCGTTATATTTAGGTTGTTTACATTTGGCAGTGGATATTTTATAAAAAAGGCATCTGTGCCGTAGAATATTTTTGCACCAATGTTAGTGTTCTGTTTGCACAATTTATGTAGAAATGACTTAGCTGTGGAGTATTTTCTTTTGATTTTGTCGATGATTTTGACGCTTCTAGGTGGAGGTTTACAGTTGTTGTGGTCATGGTCATGGACGTGGTCATGGTGGTCGTAATCGTGGATGATGTCCTCGTAAGAGCTGTAACCAAAACCGTGATCGAAACCGTGGTGTTGTAAACCGTAGTCGGGATAAGGAAAATTTTCCATAAAATGACCCATAGAATTTATAACCAGCCCGAAGAGCACGAGAGTAAATAGTATACGAGACATTGTTGTTACAATGCGGCGCTCAACACTGTGTGACTGATGCTAGCACTAAGCGACACAATTTATATATTAAATGAGTGATATATCGTCAGCTCGATGGTAAAGAAAGCTAACCCACATAATGCAAATTTTGTGACTATTTATCCATATCTAAAGTCCATCATAGCGCGAGGGCACTAGCTTGTGATTGTAAAACCGGTACATTGTGGGTTCAATTCCCACTCGAGGAAATGTAAAACAAAAAATCCACTACTTAACGTCGGTCTTAAATGCCGAAGGTGGTAACAATCCGTTTGAGTCGGCCCATGCGTGTTGCGATTGCTGACAAAGTGACTCTACCATACGCACTTTAGCCGCCTTTTAGGACACCATCAGTACCAGGGTGATCCTATTATAAGCCGAAACAGGTACAGAAATCAGGAGACAAGTTCAACTATGAATCAACAACAATTTGGCCAAATTAAAACATGAAACTATCCTAAGAACGTCGAGCGTCTATTAGGGATGATACTAGACCCTATACTTGGAAGGGGTCTACCGCCTTAGGTTTGCCCAGAACTTCTACTTTCTTTACTTCGTCATATATCATCATCATGTTCATAAACATTCATGATAGTGGTTCCTACATGATGGAGCAACTTCTCACACATACAACGATTGATTCAAAATGGTGTTCGTAATTTTTTTCTACATAAATTGATACCCATTAACTAGCTACTGCATACTGCATAGTTCCAAGTTATGCCTAATGAACCTTTTCTTTGGAAATATCTTAAAATTTTTATCAGCAGCCCAGTGTCCCTAAAGAAATTATAGGAAAATAGATGAGAGGAACTGCAAAAAAAAAATCACAATAACACTTATGAAGCCGTCATAGAGTTTCCAACTTCACCGATCTCCAGATTGTCCGTATATTCCTTCGCTCTGGTAACCAGGTAAAGCGTGGCATTGAGTTACATCACTCCACACGTAATGCCTCAAATTCCGTAAATATTACGAACAATACGGAGTGTCTTGACACTTTTAGGTTACCTTAACCGTGCCACGTGCGGGATACAACGTGGAGCATAATCACATCAACATAATGGTATAAAACTTTTTCGTCACTGAATACTCGACAGGTGTTTCTGACACCAAGAAAGGCGGAATTTCTTGAAATACACTGAGTAACGAAATTTTGCTCCTTAATATCCCATTCAACTAAAGTTGTGAGTGATGATTAAACATAAAACATATAATGGCCTAAAATGGCGCGGCGGCACAAGCGTGTGACTATGACCGACAGGATTTGAGTTCGGTCTCCACTCGAGGAAATGATATATTTAATATTTTCAGATAAAATATTTAATATGTTTATTTCTTCGCTCTGTTACAATGCAAAACTTCGGCATTGAGTTCCGCCTCTCAACACGCAATGCCTCAAATTTAGCGGAAAGTGGGGAACGGAATTGGAACAGAGTGTCTTAACACTAGGTTCCCAAGTTCCCTCTGCCTACTCTGCAGCGTGAAGCAGAGAAAATATATAATTAGTTTCTATATTTTTTAAGCTGTAATATATTTTTTAATAAAATAAATCTTGAATTTAGTCCATGGTTATTTTTTTTCTCTCAACGCTTTTTTTATATAGACCGCATATAACAGGGTAGGTAGAGGGTACCTAGTATTAAGATATTTCGTTTTCCACTTACCTCTTAATTTTCTAGACTTTATGTGATGGGTGGCGGAACTCAGCGCCGCATTTGATCTTCTTTCTTCTTTCTTTTAATTCCGTTATTGATTGCTCAGAGGGTAAAACTGCCAAATCCGTTTTATGGCGCTGTGCACTATAGCATATTAAACATAGCTGGATGTGAACTCGCGCCTCTTTGGAAACCGTTTAAGCGAGTTCAAATCCTGTTACGTTCAAATTTTTATATGTTTTCTAAAAAAGTAATTTTCTTTGCTAAGTGTGGAATATTACTTTTCTCAGCTTCACGCTGTATCCCGCACATGGCAGGGTAAACAGAGGGAACTTGGGAACCTAGTGTTAAGACACTCTGTTCCACCCCCGTTCCCCACTTCCAGCCGAATTTGAGGCATTGCGTGTTGAGTGGCGGAACTCAACGCCGCGTTTTGCCTTGTACTAGAGCGAAGAAATGAAAACATTAAATATTTATATTGAAAATATTAAATATTTCGTTTCTTCGATTGGGATCGAACCCACAACATGTCAGTTACAGTCACATGCTTATGCCGCATATATTTAGCAATATTACTTTAAGTTTGATATTTTTTTTTTTTGTCTCCTAAGACTTTTCTTCATAAGCTGTAAGCAGGAGGCGCTAAGCGGCCGATATATTGGTTAGCCCTCTTTACCATAGATCTTTCGATAACTTATTACTTTAAATAAAACCCAGTGTTTATTTATCTGTTAGGTCGTATTGCAAGTGTAGGGTTTGCCAGTTTATCGCCTTGTTAACCTTTGATATTTTAGATTAACTATGAGCGAACTGTTCGCGGCTTCGTCCGCTTGAATTACACTATTTTACTACTAATACTAATCCTAACTATTTTGATGTTCTAATAACATTATCACTTTTATGACTATGTCTATACATTGAAAAGTGAAATTTCAGTTAATTGAATAAAAATTAAGTAGCAATTTTGTTGAACTTTATATTGTTATTTACTCAGTTACACGCTGTATCCTGCAGCAGGGTAGGGAGGCAGAAGGAATCTAGTGTTAAGACACTCCACTTCCGTTCCCCACTTTCTTCCATTGCGTGTTGAGTGGTGGAACTCAACGCTAAAATAATAATTATTATTATTATAATTTCGGCGTTGAGGATATAAATGCTGTTGAGGTCGTCTCCAGCTAAAAAAGACTAAAACAGAGCTTATGTTCAGACACTCCTATCTACTTTTTGAAATTTCATTTAAAAAGTTCCCTCAGCGGGATTGAAAAACGTTCCTTTTGATTTCTGTCTAAGGATAACGGATTATTCTTGCATTGTCTAAACGTTGCTAATCCCAATAATAATAATAATAATAAAAGATCATCCCCACTATTAGTAGATGTTGTTCAGCAGGCAAACGCCGCTGTGCCTGAACCCACTACTAATAAACCACGCGCGAGAAGAAAATGGACAAGTGTTATGAATAAGTTCATATGGCGCACCTATCTCATAATCACTAAACTAGAAAATAGTACAAGAGGTTATATAGATTCTTTACACAGCCAATTTATTTCACAATTTCCCAACATGCAAGTATCTAAACAAAACGTAGGTGACCAACGCAGATCAATAGTTAATAACAGATTACTCCCACAGACGACATTAAATGAAATTAGAGCTGAAGTAGCTATTTATCTGGATCAAAATATTTCACAGTCACCCCAGCAATTACACAAGCAGTAGGAAGGATGAGATGGTCAAGTGAAATAAACGAAACCATCCTACGCCTTTACTATGAAATAACTGAACTAGACACCAATCTTACCGCGCACCGTAAAAAACTACATGACAAGTTTATAGAAACTTTTCTTCATTTATCCCATATATCCGAACAAAGACTGTCAGACTAACGTAGGGTAATAATCAATAACAGAATGATATCCGAGAGTAGAATACACCAAATCAGACGTGAAGTTGAAATGCAAATTTCTAACACAAACGGGCACAGAGATGTTCATCCATCATCAAACATAAATCACACACTAAATCAAACCGAAATTCACGATAGCTCTTCACATGGAAAAAACACATCTCAGCATACAAATCTAAAGAATATAAACTTACCACAGCGTTTCGATGTATCTCCACACGGCGATGACGAACCGTGTTGCGAAAGTAATATAAATTTAAATATTAACTCCAAAGACTATGAAATAATTAATGAGCAGTTCGAAAAAACACTAGACCAGTTCAGAGATACTGAACCGACAAAAAGACCTTACCTACCTAAACAAAAAACTTCCAGAAAATTAGCGTTAATAGTGGATCATTTAAACAGAAAAGTACTACGTAAATATGTGAGCCAGAATCAAAATTTTACCACCTTCCAAACTATCTTATATTCAGCAGCATATACAGCAGTCTTAGGTAATGGTACAAAAATTAACACCAATAGAGAACAAATAAAAAATAAATGTAAGCCAGCGTGGCAGACAAGATTAGAAGATAAAATAAATAAATTTCGATCTGAAATAGCTTTACTCATACAATATGTAAATGGCAATAGAAGCCATAGAGTAGTAACTGCAGTGAATAAAATAAAATATAGATACCATATACACGCCAAGCATGAAAATGCAAATTCTGACCCTGAACACTTTCTAGACACAATAAAACAAAAGTTAAGCGCAGCGTCTAGTAGGCTGAAAAGATATCTAACGTGCACCAACCGGAAAAAGCAGAACTCTCACTTTAGAAATAATGAAAAGACGTTTTACAGAAATCTCAAGGCACAGCACCCAAACAGTTACACCCAGAAACAAAACACACCTACAGCTGAAACTCTCCGATTGTTTTGGGCTAACATATGGGAAAATGCTACGCAACGCAACCCAAATGCTAGTTGGTTAAACTCTACAAACGAAAATATCACTCACATACAGGCCATGCACTTTGAACACATCCCCATGCATACCCTCACACAAATTATTAAACGAACACACAATTGGAAGTCACCTGGAACTGATAACATACACAATTATTGGTACAAGAAATTCACATGTTCACACTCATTTTTACAAAACCACTTAAACACATTCATCCTATCACCAAATACAATGCCAGAATACGTCACAAAGGTGGTAACTTATATGCTACGTAAAGATTACAATACACAAGACCCAGCGAAATATAGACCCATTACATGTTTACAAACAGTGTATAAGATTCTTACAGTCTGCATAAGTGAAACGATTTATAAACATTTAACACTACACAATATTCTCGCTGAGCAACAGAAAGAATGCCGTAAGAACAGCCAGGGTTGCAAGGAACAACTGACAATCTACTCTATAACTATTAACAATGCCTTTAAGAAGAGACTTGATATTCTCACCATGTTTATTGATTACCGAAAAGCTTTCGATTCCGTTCCGCATAGTTAGCTGTTACGTGTGCTCCATATTTACAAAATTCACCCGTGTATCATATCATTTTTACAGTCATCTATGCGAAATTGGAAAACTATTCTTAAACTTAATCACCTTGCGGGATCAATAGCTACAGAACCTATTTATATACAGCGTGGCATCTTCCAGGGTGATGCACTAAGTCCTCTCTGGTTTTGCTTAGCATTAAATCCTTTATCTCACCTTCTCGATAACAGTAATTCTGGTTATACGCGTAGCATGTTACCAAGTTCCTCGTTTGTACTATCACATCTGTTTTACATGGATGATATTAAACTCTTTGCCAACACTAAAGATAACTTATTTAACCTAGCAGATATAACTCAACAATTTTCTAATGATATATGATAAAGACCCAAGCTTGCCAACAGACCAATGTAGACAATGTAGTTCAGCATCAGAAACCATACAACATATAACCGGTGCCTGTAAATCTCTGGTACAGACCGACTATAAACACCGTCACGACCAGGTGGCGGCAATTATTCACCAACACATAGCACACCAATATAAATTTATACCTAAAAAAGTTCCATATTACAAATATAAACCTAATTCAGTTTTTGAAAACAGATATGTCAAAATTTATTGGGACCGTACGATTATAACCGATAAGACAATCCACTACAACCGCCCAGACATCACCCTTCATGACAAAACTAACAACGTTGCATACATTATTGACATAGCCATACCAAACACTCATAACATTCAAGCGACCATTTCCGATAAGTTAACAAAATACCAAGACCTTGCAATAGAACTGAAAACTCAATGGAAAGTACACACTGTTCACATCGCACCCATAGTTCTATCTTCTACAGGTGTTATACCCCAACCTCTGTCCAAAAGCCTGCACTTATTAAAAATACCACTTCACATAATAAACTTACTTCAAAAAGCTGTAATATTAAACACCTGTCGCATAACTCGTAAATTTCTGACTTATTCATCTATATTATCTACTTTCACCATTTAAATTCTTACCTGCCATGCTTGACCACGGCCCGCATGGTTTGGAACTGCCCCTTTCGTAAGGGAGAATAGAAAACAGAATTAAATAATAATAATAATAATCTTTATTTCTTAACATAATGTAAGTATATATACAAAGATTTAGGGCAACATTTAGATACATAGAAAGATATTTACAATAATGTGAGACTGACGCTTGTACGAAGCTCGTGGCTTGTGTTACCAGCCGCCAGGTTCCCACTCGCGGATGGAATAACATTTCGCACCCATACATAACAGCTGACATTAATGTGACAAAGAATTCGATTATTATCAGTACAATAATATTAAAATATTGTGTGTGCCTGTGTGAGTGAGTGTGTGTGAGTGTGTGTGTGAGTGTGTGTGTGTGTGTGCGTGTATTTAAGTGTATAAAAAACTAGTAAATTTTATGTAGGATTATTAATATATCCATAAAAGGTTTCTTAATGAGATACATGTTACACATTTAATAATTGTTCCGTTGAGTCATAAGACATGCCTAGGAACCATTTTTTGAGATTTTTTTTAGTTTTCAGTTTAGTCAAGCTGTAAAATATTAGCTTTTCGTTTATAATTAATCCATATTTTATGCCTCTAAGCACGCTTAGACAAAAAATATCTATAAATGAAATTTTTTAATCGTAATTTCTTTAAAAATAAAGTTCCCAGCAAAATCAAGCGCACACCAGTCGACTTGTAAATCAGAGAGCGACAGAAGCGAGAGCAACTGCTGTAGAGGGTGGAATAATCGGTAAGTAGCTTTTGGTTTGACCCGCAGCTTCGCCTGCAAATACAAAATGCTTACATAAGTTATAGCCTTCATAACATAAGTTATAGTTTCATCTGAATAGGTTTAATATCCATTATCACGATTTTTTAGATTCAAGATTATTACAATGGTTTTGTGCTTTTACTTATAATAATATCATACTGTATATATAATTTAAAAAGTAATTTGACGTGTGATGTGCTACATCTATTTTATTTTTACAAAAGACGGATAGCAAGCATGCTATCATATTATATACTTTTTACTTTAGCCAATACTGTGGCTATAGACACCAATGTTCCTATTAAACAATGTAGTTTGTCATGACATCCGTTCCAATCGATTTAAATTAAATAAAAAGACAATAGAGGTCATCTCTGGCAATATAACTAGCAACAGTAAAAATAAAGTTATGTACTGATTATGTACTGATAATGATACAAACTTGGTGCATCAAAACATACAAGGATTTTTTAGTAAAGAATTAGAAATTAATCTATTCTTAAATTGTAGGAATATTCATGTGCTTTGTATCACAGAGCATTGGCTTCGAAACTCTGAGGTTATATTTAATTACAAAAATCACCAAGTAGTTAGTATTTTCAACAGAGAAAAACCAATTCGTGGTGGCTCTTTAATAATTTTGGAAAAATCTTACAAACGTAAAGATATTGTAAGCCTTTACGTAAAGATATTGTAAGCCTTAGCTTCACGCTATATCCTTAGCGGGACAGGCAGATAGAACGGAGCACCAAACGCTACGATCTCGGCATACCTCTTTCCCCTCGTCCACTGTCATCAGCCTCTTCATACATGCCCTCCGGGGGGTCCTCATGCTTTTTACGTGACCTTCCTCCAGTATCGTCGATACTGTGTTTTCGAACGTCAACTGAGGTCTCTCCCTCCCTCTCTTACTACTCACTTTTCGTTCATAAATCTTTTTTACCATTCTTTCTTCACTCATTCGCCCGACATGCCCAAACCACCTGAGCACGTTCTTCTTTATTCTCACTGTGACATCCGCGCTAATAGCTACCGTTTTGTGTATCTCTTCATTGGGTATGCGATCAGCTAAACTGACTCCGCATATCCGACGAAAAGGTGGCATCTCTACAGTGTTCATCTTTCTTACACTCTGTTTCACAATTTAAAAAGGTTGTGAAAAGACGTTTGTGTGTTAAAGGTTATTACCATATTAACGATTTCATAAATGATAACACGCCTTGGGAATAAAATGCTCGCTCCAGGCTGTTTCAAGTGTATCATTCTCACATAAATATATAATGTAAAGTTTTGATTAAAAAAAAAAGGACATGTCCCGCTGAGTTTCTTTCGCCGGTTCTTCTCAGGTCTGAGGCAATAACTTTAGTGAACTGGTGGTAAATTGTTTGACGTTCAAAAAACGAAGCTTGTAACTTCTTATTTTGAATAAAATATTTTGAATTTGAATTTGAATTTGAATTTGAATTTGAATTTACATTCTTCTTCTGTAATACTCACGTTTCGCTGCCGTATACCAGTGTCGGTACCAACACTGCATTGTGTACGGCCAAACGCGCAGCTATGCTGACGTTTCGCCGTCTCAACAATGCAGCTAAGACACCGTTAGGCACCACAACCATTTCGTATCTTCCGTCTCTGCTAAACATACTTCCCAGATATACTACCTCATTCACTTGTTCTAATATCGTATCATTTACACTGATCTTGCATTCTGTTCTTTCTTCATTTCTTTCAAATATCACAACCATATATATATATATATATATATATATATATATATATATATATATATATATATATATATATATATATATATATATATATATATATATATATATATATATATATATATATACATATACATATATATATATATATTTATTTATTTATTTTTTTCCGCAAAATTATAAGCATAATGATTTATTTCAGTATTAGTGACCGGTCTGATTGTAATTGCTTTACGTTTATTTAATTAATTGCCAGTTAATGAAAATTTTTGACCACAGTGATCCGTAACAGAATTTATTAATCCTGACGGTTCTCATAATGATAATTTGTTTTCATATCATTGCATTGTCATCCTACATAGGTGTGAAAAGTTTCAAAATAAGCTGACTTCTAAATCAAATTCTGTATTGACCGAGAGTATCTCTTCAACATGTTGTATTGTAGCCCATCGCGAATAATCGACATCAATAAAGACCTGTTATGTAGCCATAGAAGCCCCATGGATGTCGCTTACATTCTGCAATCTAGAAAATTACTACACCCCCTCTGTATAAAAACCATCGGAACCACACCAGTACCACATGACCAAAGAAAAATTTCAACGTCACTTTTACTCAAGAAGAGACAGAATCCATGGAACCAGGGATATGGAAGAAACAAATGTTCAAATATACTGACAATCTATGAAGCCCAGGGTCTGACAGTCTCGACAGTTATAGTAATGAACATAAGGCCAATGAAATTGAAAAATCTTACACTAGGATAAGGGCAAGACCGCTATGGTGTACCGTAATATTGCTACGACTGTGTGCGAAACGCTATCATGCAGCTGCAGCTAATGCTATTAATTACCCTATCCCTGGCTAATCAGAGAATCTTTCTCCTCCTGGGTAAATGAGAGATAAATAGTGTGCTCAAGGACTTTCGGCACATCTATATCCTTTATAAAAAGGAAAAGTATTGCCTTCTTCGAAGATTATATAGAATATATGTCTCGTAATGCGTAGGCGACGTCCATCTGATATCTGGGAGTAAGCAAGAGGTTCTTATTGATGAGCATTTGTGGCGGTTTGCGGTACAGCATTTCGTAGAGATTATTTCGGCCTATATAGGGTAGCTGGTTCACGCCTCCAATCAATAGAATTTCTGCGGCTCCGGAGATGGTTCATCAAAGCATTCATTGACTATCAAGCGGCTACCTGAATGATTCTACTCTTGCACCGATTTCTAGCATCGAAGCCAGAGTGCGGATTTTACTTTTAATCAAATTCCTTATGCGTTCCGACAAGCTCTCTCGAAATTCGTTGGCTGCTTCTGTTGTACAATGTTGAAAGTATTTATACCTAAGTATTTTTTTCCACTATCCACGTTGTTTTGCTACACCCGGAAAAACCATTTACCAACATCATTTTAGACACTTTCCACTTATACAACAACGTTGTAGATTTCACAGTTGAACTTTGCAAATGAGGTATTAAATTCATAGTGGTGAGGTATTAAGTTCACAATAAATATTTCTTCAATCAAAATCAAAAAAATGTTTAAATCAGGCTAATTCTTTTTATTTATGAAAAAATAAAATAAAATATACTACAACAACTGGACTGAATAAAACCAAAAAGAAACAACTATTAGACTATTATCATTGATTTATTCAAATTAATTAAAAAAAAATACACACACCACAATATTACAATTGAATCTTCTATAATATTTAAATATAAGCAAACGCGCTTAGTTTTATAAACTATTATTTATATATTTTTTTCCTTTTTACTTTTGCAGATGCGCCAGCTCTATCACTCTTTCGGGGAGTAAGAGAGATAGAAGGATCCGTAACAGAATTTTTTACTCCGAACGATTCTTAAAATCATGATGGGAAACTGTTTTCATATTATTGCATTGTCATCGGTCCTTGATAGGTGTGCAAAGTTTCAAATTAATTCGACTTCTGGAAATTGCTGAAAATCATGCTCAAAGATTCCGTTACATACATACATACAACCCAAGCTAATAAATACGTGTTATAAACAAATGTTACGTGTAAAGTGTTACTTCAAATCTTACTTAGAGTAAGTTTTAACTAGACATAAGTGAATGGTACTTAAGAGTGGACAGTGTTTAACGCACGAAGCTATCTTTGCTCTGAGACACATGAATTACGGTGTTAAGTTCCGCCTTTAAATTCGAAAAGAGTGTTTAGGCACTAGGTTGAAACACTATATAGTAAGCTTATTTCTTAAAAATGACAAAATGTTTATTATAATAAAACAAATAAAAGATTTTTTTTTATTTTATGGAAAAGACAAGGCAAACGAGCGTACGGGTCACCTGATGGTGAGTGATCACCGTCGCCCACGGCCCCGAGTAACACCAGGGGAGCTACAGGTGCGTTGCCGGCCTTTGAGGTGTAGGTAGACGCGCTTTTTGAAGGTACCCATGTCGTATCGACCTGGAAATACTGCCGCGGGTAGGCCGTTCCAGAGATGTATGGTGCGTGGAAGGAAATTCCTACGAAACCGCACAGTAGTAGAGTGCCACGTGTCCAGATGTTGTGGATGGTATAGTAACTTAAGAAAGAATATGATCATTTGTATTGCTGTCATATCCATTTTATGATCGCAGTAAAGTGAACATAGAGTATGAAGAATTTAAAATCTGAAATAAGAAAAATAAATAATATTAATAAGTTATGTTATCTTTTTTTAGCTTCATACATGGCAGGGTAGGCGGAGGGATCTTGGGAACCTAGTGTTAAGGCACTTCATTCCACTTGCGTTCCCCATTTTTCGCCAAATTTGACGTGTTGAGTGGCGGAATTCAACGCCGCGCTTTGCCTTGTTACCAGAGCGAAGAAATAAAAACATTAAATATTTAATTTGAAATTATGAATTGTTTCATCTTCTCGAGTGTACATCGAACCCACGACCTGTCGTTTACAGTCACACGCTTGTGCCGCTGCGCCACGACACGCCTCAATGTTTTTGTCCTTTTAAAATCTTTAAAGAAACTAACTATGTCTATTATAGTATTCGGAAAACGAGAACTCACGGAGACAAACAAGTCCATATCGAATATCAACAGATTGAACGCAGTTATTTCAATTGGTATCTAAAAAAATATATATTAAATGTTACAATATAAATACATTTTTTTTTTATTTTTACTATATTTTAAAGTGTTATTCCACACTTAGGACAGAAAATATTAATAATGGCTTAGTTGGTCAGAGCGCTGGACCGGTTTTCCAGAGGCGCGGGTTCAAATCCTGCTACGTTCAAAATTTTTATACGCTTTTTAAATTTAAGTTTAGTAAATACATTTTTTTGTTTAGACACAGAAACTATTTGTTATATTTTACATAATTACATGTTAGATATATTAGTAGGTAGTGATTTTAGTATTGTAAAATACCTGTACTCTAGCAATCATGTACAATACCATTTTACGTATTTTAATCGATGACAGTCTTTCCCATCTATCGCTGTATAAATCAAAGTCGCCGTTGCGTCTGTATCTCTCTCTCTCTCTCTCCTCTCTCTCTCTCTCTGTGTGTGTGTGTGGGTGTGTATGTGTGTATGTGTGTGTGCGTGTGTGTGTTTATGTGTGTGTGTATTTCTTTTATTTAACATATATGTGAGAGATATATTTTAAAATACCTGTGCTCTAGCAATCATGTACAATACCATTTTACGTATTTTAATCGATGACAGTCTCTCCCATCCACCGCTATATATCTGAGTCGCCGTTTCCATTGACTGAAATTTTAATAAAATTAGACATTTGTTTTTGATAAAAGCAGTTTCACATTGTATTCCGCATATATAGAGAAGTAGAGAGCGCTCAGTGTTAGACGTCTGTGAACACTTATCTACCTTATCGTCGAATCATTACGGTCTGAATTGCGCTCTTTAACTCCGCGCTTTAATCAAATAGATCATTATACATATTCTAATATCTTATTTTTCTAATATATTATTTTTTGAGCAAATATATAAAATTTATTTTAGTTTCAGGCAGGGTAGGCATGGGAACCCGGGAACCTCGTGTTAAGACACTCCGTTCCACTTCCGTTCCCCACTTTCCGCCGAATTTGAGGCATTGCGTGTTGAGTGGCGGAACTCAACGCCGCTCTTTTGCCTTATTACCAGAGCGAAAAAATGAAACATTAAATATTTAAATTGAAAATATTAAATATTTCATTTCCTCGACTGGGGATCGAACCAAGAACCTATCGGTCACAGTCACACTCTTGTGCCGCTGCGCCACGACAGGCCTATATATATATACATGTTTTTATATATAAAAATAAAGAAATAGATGGAAATTAAAAATTAAACCAACCATATGTTTTAATTTCGCTGCGTATCGACATGGCAAGTAAATGTGTATGACAGTGCCTATTATGAAAATTAAATAACGCAAATCTAAAGCGTATCCCTGTAACAAAGAAAAGTATAATTATATCACGTAAATAGTCTGAATTATTATCCTATTAACTGCTCTACTTAGCTTCACGCTACATCCCGCACATGGCAAACCAACACTAGGTTCCACAGTACACTCTCATTCACATTACATTTTCAAATATTATAAACGTTTAACGTCTTCATTTCTTCGCTCTGGTAACAATGCGAAGCGCGGCGTTGAGTTCCGCCATTCAACACGCAATGGTTCAATTTCTGCGGAAATTAAGGAACGGAAGTGCCACATGCGGGATACAGCGTGAAGCTGAGTGACTAGCCAGTGAGTGACTTGACTCTTCAGATGACATCTATTTATAAATACATGTAAGATAGTAAGAATATTTTTACATTTAAGTTCTGACAGTGTCAGTTAGAAACCAAATTAGTAAGACCTGATCCAGCACTTTGTACATACTCGAGCATTATTTTACCAAATATTACTTGAGATATATAAAAGTTTAATAATAATAAAAAAAAAACATGAACCAAATGTTTGTAAAGCTCTGAATATTTATTAACAAAAATCTACACAGTTTAGATTTAGATTTTTAACTAAAATATTTTTTGCTTATTTTAAAGCCAAAAAATAATTAGAATAATCATGATAAATATTTCTATTTTGTACTTTGAACATTGACTCAATTTCGATATATGGACGCCAATATTCAAGATATTTTTTTCATATAGTAAATACGTAATTGTTACCTCAGAAATCAGGTACATACAAGTACCTATCTGTATCATGGTGGCCACAAGTATCAGACCGAGCCAGATGTTGAACGTGTCTTGTATGAGATCCACATACCTGTCATAAATATATAATAAGTACTTAAATAGGTACATTATAAAATAAATCATAAGATATAAGTAACACGCAGAGGCGTGACTGTAAACGACAGGTTGTGGGTTCGATCTCCCCCTCGAGGAAATTAAATATTTCATATTTTCAATTTAAATTATTAATATTTGTCATTTCTTCGCTCTGATAACAAGGCAAAGCGACACGTTGAGTTCCGGCCTCAACACGCAATGCCTTAAATTCAGCGGAAGGTGGGGAACGGAGTGTCATAACACTACGTTTCCTAATTTCCTCTGCCTACCCTGCCGTGTGCGGGATACAGCGTGAAGCTAAGTGAGTGAGTAAATAAATAAAAGTTATACGGATGTGTCATAGTTGCCATTCGTCCCAGCTCGAGATAATGAATTACTTATTCTTAACTGCTTTGATAATAAAACGCGGTGTTGAATTCCACTAAACACACATTGTCTCAAATTCCTATGGAATTGATGAACGGAGAGTCTTGACAATATATAATATAGATAAACTCTCGCAGCCTACCCAGGTAACAACATATTTTTTCTAGAAAACTTTAGAACCAAGTGCTAAGACATTTTGTTCCCATCAAGACACTTTTGTTCCTCACTGTACACCGAATTTGAGAGTTTATTAAAGAATATATACTAACCGTTTCAATTTATTCTGTTCATCAATTACTTTCACAATCTTCAAATGCATACGTCTCTCGTTCTCCTCCATCAGTGCCTCCGCAAAGCTTCTGCAGTAGATCTCCATTTTGAGACACGCATGGTTTATAGACAGACCAAAGAAACCATCGTAGCCTATGAAATTAATTATGTACAAAACACAAGCGTACAGCATGTAAGCGAACATAATCTCGAATATCGGCGATTTAAATCTACTTTCGGGGTCTGTATATGGTATCATCATATCATGGACCATATATTTCTCCGGTTCTTCAGCAAATAAGGTGCTGTGCAAGTTCGACAATACTGCCATTATCGGGAATGAGCTCACACAAGTTATAACTGTTATCGCCCAACACTTCTCGCTGTAAACCAGGTTGTTTGTTATACTGGAATTGATTATCTTCTTGTATATGACAGTCATATGGTTGTATGACGCGTAGTCTCGGTTGATCTCGTCTACAATCTCTTGGGCCGGTTTGCGTTTGTAAAATTGTATGAGTATCTGGAAAAATGATACAGATTATTCAGTTCAGTAATATTTTGGAATTAGATCGATCAGCATTGGGGAAGTGAATTATTTCATTATACTCGCTTCGGTCAGAAGCAGCGTTGAGTTCCGCGACATAGCCGTTTTTAAATTTATCATTTATCACTCCTTCCTTGCTACAATCGTTGTTATTATAAAAAAAAAATATATTTTATGTTATGTAGAGATGAGTCACTTTTGTTTCACTATTACTGTAGAGGGCGTGTTTATAAGTAAACCAACAATCTTCCTGACGTACTTAGTTTTTGATTTTGTTGGTTTAATTTTTTTTTGTTTTACTTAGCTTCACGCTATATCCCTAGCGGGGTAGGCAGAGAGAACGGAGCGCCAAACGCTACGGTCTCGGCATACCTCTTTCGCCTCGTCCACTGTCATCAACCTCTTCATACATGCCCTCCGGGGGGTCCTCATGCTTTTTACGTGACCTTCCTCCAGTATCGTCAATACTGTGTTTTCGAAGGTCAACCGAGGTCTCCCCCTCCCTCTCTTACCACTCACTTTTCCTTCATAAATCTTTTTTACCATTCTTTCTTCACTCATTCGCTCGACGTGCCCAAACCTCCTGAGCACGTTCTTCTTCATTCTCACTGTGACATCCACGCTAGTACCTGCCATTCTGTGTATTTCTTCATTGGACATGCGATCAGATAAACTGACTCCGCATATCCGACGAAGAGATCGCATCTCTACAGCAATCATCTTTCTTACATTCTTCTTCTGTAATACCCACGTTTCGCTGCCGTATAACAGTGTCGATACCAACACTGCATTGTGTACGGCCAAACGCGCAGCTATGCTGACGTTTCGCCGTCTCAACAATGCAGCTAAGGCACCGTTAACTCTGTTACCGGCAGTAATACGCCTTTCCACATCCATTTCGTATCTACCGTCTCTGCTAAACATACTTCCCAGATATACTACCTCATTCACTTGTTCTAATATCTTATCATTTACACTGACCTTGCAAACTGTTCTTTCTTCATTTCTTTCAAATACCAGAACCTTCGTCTTATTCGCATTCAGGCTTAGATCATTATTCGCGCATCCTTCTTTCAGAGTGGTAACCAATGCCTGCAACTCGCTTTCTGATGATGCAATAAGCACTGCATCATCTGCGTACAGCAGGCAATTTATATTCGAGGTACCTACTTTCACTCCCATGTCACTTTGTCTCACTCCATGAAGACAGCTGTCCAAATACAAATTGAACAACCAAGCTGACATGGCGCAACCTTGTTTAACACTCGATTGGATGTTAAACCAAGGCGACATGCCAGCTCCTACTTGCACGCAGGCTGAGTGATCTCTGTAAAGAGACTTTACAGCCTGCAGCAAGGGTCCGCTCACATTGTACCGGGGCAGTATCTCCCATAATCTCTTTCTTACAACCCTGTCAAACGCCTTTTCCAAGTCCACAAAAGCACAGAAAACTTTTTGGTTTACTGCCAAAAATTTTTCCGTAATCATGCGGAGGGAAAAGATCTGATCCATACAACCTCTTCCAGGTCTAAAGCCTCCCTGGGCCTCCCACTACAGCCTTTCAGATCTATCTTGCATTCTTCTCGCTAATATTTTAGCATACACTTTACTACCTAAGCTAATCAAACTGATAGCCCTATAGCTTGCGCAATGTATCTGTGAACCTTTGCCTTTATACAAAGGCACGATGACTGCACCTCGCCAATCGTCTGGGACCTCCAAGGATTTCCAGCATAAATTGCACAGAAACCAGAACAGGTCCAAGACGAGTGGCCCACCATATTTGATCATCTCGGCAGTAACTCCATCTGCTCCCGCTGCCTTACCACATTTCAAACTTCGTATGGCACTCTCAACTTCTTTTATACTGATTTCGCCGTCCGCTACATCAAGACTCAGCGTTTCGCTGTTACTTGAGGCAGAGGCGTCATCACATTCATACATCTCCTTGTAAAATTCCGCCCATCGCTGCAAAACCTGTGGTTGTTCAGTTAAAAGTTCACCGTCTTTCGAAAGCACCCCTTTCATTCTACAGGTTAGCGAGCAACTCCGGGAACCACTCACTTCTCGCCAGAAAAGCTTTGTGTTTTCCCGAAAGTTGTTCGTTAACCTTTCATCTCTTTCTTTCTCAGAGTTTTCACGCTTCATCTTTATCAGTACTTTCGTTTGGTGTTTTTGCAGCTTATACTCTTTCTTTCTTATCTCTCTCATGCTTTTATCCTTACCCGAGGCTTTATAATCCTGCCATGCTTTCCTCTTTTTTCCTACTGCATCTTTCACTTCATCATCCCACCATTCATCTCGCTTTTTGTTAAAGCCTCTTTTCCCTTTACCACATACCTCCGCCGCTATTTCCGTCATACAATCCCTTAGGTTCTGCCAGCATACTTCTATATTTTCACCTCCAGATTCGTAGCTGTCTAACTTTTTGGAAACTCTTTCTTGATATTCCTCTCTGACCGGTGGATCTTGAAGCTTCCAGCTTCTTATGCGATGATTCGTAGCCAAGCTTGGACAACCGGTGCGGCTGCGCCAACCTGCGAACAGACCCCTTATCCTAGCTACGACTAGATAATGGTCTGTTCCCAATTCAGCACCCCTAAACACTCGCGTGTCCATAACTTGGCTACGAATACGCTGATCCACTAGGAATAGATCAATCATACTTTTCTCTTCCGTTCGCTCCCACGTATACATGTGAATTTGTTTGTGGTCAAACATCGTGTTTGCCACAAACAAATTCTTTTCCTTGCAAATTTCCAATATAAGCTTTCCAGCCTCGTTCATTCTCTTATCACCGTACTTCCCTAGCACTCCTTCGTAACCGCTACGCGCAGTTCCGACCCATCCGTTCAAATCACCGCATATTATTACTTTTTCATTCTCTCTAACACTACCTTGAACGTCCCTCACACTCTCCCAAAACTCTTCGAGTTCGCATAATGGAGCTGAGGATACCGGCGCATACGCCGCTAACAACAAAATTCTTGTTATCCCCAGCTTGAAGCGCACCCAAAGCAGCCTCGAGTTGATCGCCTTGTATTCTATCATTGCACTAACCAACCGAGAAGACACTAACACGCCTACACCTCGACTCCCTCGCTCGCTCTCTGGGACGCCGGCCCAGAGAGCGATCCGGTTGCCAGGTAAATCGGCCGTGTCACTGCCTTTTCGCTTGGTCTCAGTCACACAAATAACATCCAGATCTCTGTCTTCCATCACATCTAATAATTCATTCATCTTTTCTTCCATCCCTCCTCTTACATTCCACGTAGCTATTTGTAGCTCCGTCCTCCACTTCCCGCCGCTCCGGACATGGCGTGCTGGGTGGCGGTCCCCAACGCCGCATTCGTCTCCACTAGTCGCACCAGCGGGGACGCACTGGTGCGCGTCGCCTTGGGGGGACGCCCTGTCAGTGCGCGCTCGTGTGGTGCACATTGTGGTTGATGGAACGTTGCAGCCCTCTAGAGGGCTGGCAGGGGTCGAGAGTAAAACGTTAACTTTAAAAAAATACATAACAATCTGTTTATTTTAAATACCTTAAAAAACCCCCCAAGAAAAGGTCCGACGACTGTACTGTGTCTGATAACGTTGACAAAGTCTCTCATTTTCCAACAATTAAACATATCCATTAATATCATTAACGATAACGGACCAACGCTTACAAGTATTAATACTGAAAAAATAAACAAGAGATTATCAAATAAATTTTGCATGGATACAATCTGGACTCGAGAAGTTGAATTATCTTAATGCCCATATGTACAGAAAACATCCTATTCTAAAAAAATGTTTTGTTTTAGCTTGTTGCGGCGTTAAGTTCCGCCCTGTGTTCTGTGGAATGTGACGTGAAGTTTCCAGTTCTTTCTGCCTACCCTGCTATATGCGAGATACAAGTAAGTTTTAGCTTCTTTATAATGTATCGCACATAGCAGGGTACACAAAGATACCTTGGGAACCTAATATTAAGACATTCCGTTCCGTTCCCCACTATCCGCTCATCGGAGGCATTTTATTCTGAAGGCGTGGCTCCATTTCTAAAATCATAAACAGCTTATAACACACAAACGCCTTTTCACGACTTATTAAAAAATGTGCTTAAAACCTGTTGTGGAAGCGTATATCCACCATCCAAAAAAGTAATTATGGACTCGATGTAGCTTAGATTTATTTTTAGTATGAATATGATATATGTATGATATATGGCCAAGTTGGCCATTACTTAGATAATTAATATTTTTCTTAACATATTTTTTAAAAAGTGTTGAGATGCAACGGTTAATACATTTTTTTTTATTTTTTCCTTTAAAGAATCTTTTGGGGCTAAAAAGAACCTGGTTCTCTTCAACCCCCAGAAGACACAAGTCTGCGCGTTAACCACTACAAGAACCCCACTTATCGTGTCACCAGTTTTCGAAAATACTGAAAGCCGCGCCAAGCATCAGTCTATTGGGAATCAGATTTTTGAGCGACTACCAGTATCGCGATCATCTGGAAAGCCAGGCCAAGTTGGCCTCGAAAAAACTTGGGGTAATCAGTAGAGTGACACAGAATTTCACGCTGAAACACCCTTTAGCCACGTATGGGGCCCAGGTTGGGTCTCATATAGAATACAGTTCTTGCCTCTAGGCTGGTGTACCCCAGTATCAGCTTGAACCATGTAATTGCATACAACGTAGAGCCGAGCGAATCTTTGGGGACCCAATGATCTATAAGGGGCATGATACTTTGGCTTTGCGTAGGAACGTATCCTCGGTGTGCGGTCTCTAACGCATTTATCATGGGGAGTGTTCTGAAAAACTTTTCTTTCAATGGAGAAGAAATGAAACGTTGCCCCGAGTGGGGATTGAGACCACAACCTGTCACATTGTGGTTTAAATCCCCACACCAGGCCTCTTAATACTTACATACACACACAATTCTTCGTTTCTCCGTGTTAGGATTTGGATAGATCATACCGACGCCCATTATGAACGATATTATTTTATATGTTTCTCTGAATGTTGTGTATAGATCTTCTTCTGTAATTTAATATTAAAATTGTCAGCTTCACGCTGCAACCTGCAGGGTGAGCAAAGGAAATAACTCTATTCACTCCGCGCCGCCCTATTTCCGAGCATTGTATGATGAGTGGTCGAGCTGAACCGGTCGAGCTCAATTTTATTACCAGACCGAGAAATCAGATCTAAAATATCCAAACCTACAAACACTCGCTGAACCTTTGTGCCACGGCGTTCATTAATAATTTATGTAATTTTAGGAATAACCTAATTTAAAAAAAAATCATATTAAAATAAAAACAATCATGGAACTTGTTGAACTGTTAATACAACTATCGCCGCTGACTTGTAAGTTATTTATGCACGAATTGGTATAAGGTACGATGTGGCGGTAGGCGGTACATAACGCCGCAATTAGTCTTCCGAAACAGAGGAAATGAAAATTCCTATACACAATTCAAAGCTTCAATACAATAAATTAAGTTCACTAATATAGTACCTTCATTGGATACCTTCATTATGTGATCTGTTCAATAATAATATTAAAGTTAGTATATAACTGTCACGTTTTTATATGCAGTTAAAATAAAAATATGTACAGGATGTTCAGTTTAAGTGGAATCATTTATAAATCAATATATCTATACTTATAATAAATCTGCAACTGTCTGTGCATGAAAGATATATAAAAATAATCTTAATTCGTTCGTCGATCGTTTATTAATGAAATTAATAGGGTCCAAATAAATTTAAATATGAAAAAAATAGTGATTTTTGAAATTGTGTCTGTTTCTCCGTTTCGATGTGGGTTTTTACGCGGTAATCTAAGGAACGGCTAACCAGATTTAAATATAGTTTACATTATTATATTTTGGCAACCTTTCTTCAATCTTTAGTGTTCGTTTTATTCATAGACATCATGTTAAGTTTCGTTTGCAAATTGTTACGGCTTTCCTCACATTCTTTACTGTCTCAGCTATCCCAACTGTCTGAACTTTGTTTCTGACAGACCAAACATTTGCTACCTACTAGATAATTTCCTAAAAGGTTCTAGACTTCCCAATCCTACAATTTGTTTTCCAACTATTTTCACTATTCCCTTTCATGGTTCCAATTTCCTTAACATAATCACAAATCTTGGTCTTATTACTTGATCCTAGTACTTTATTCCTAGCTACACCGACACATCTAAGCTAGTGGCGGCTGTGTCGGTGCAGCGTGTTCGAAATTTTAAATTATTTTGCAATTTAAACGTCCGCCCACATCGGTGTTTAAAAGTGAAAGATAGATAGATAGAGTTTTTTTTTTTTATAAATTCGTACCAAGGCGCCCGGTTTTTTACTCAAAAACATATTAAATGGAGAGTTATATCAACTATCTGTCGTCTGCGCTTTGGGCATACGTGTACGCCTGTGCGTGTAGTCAAGATCAGGATCAGGGACCATTCACTGTGCGACTGTGGTCTGGATGAAGATTCACATATCCTTTATTCTTCTCCTACTTTAATTCGTCATATATGTATGATGTCCACCCCCTCAATATTCAGTGTTTTTTATATAATTAAACTGTAAACTAACCTTAGTAATAGCACGCTCGGAACGCTAATCAAAGAACCAACCAACCAACCTTAGTAATAAGTAGAATTTACTTAGCGGGTTTTTATGTAATTGGATTGTATATATTTGGTAATATCCACTTCTTCACAGGTTACGGTACACATATTTAATAAGATTTAAATTTAAATTTTTAAAAGCGTTAATATAGTATCTTAATTTTTAAGTGATTAATCAACATAGTGCTTTCTTCATTGTAAATCTAAAATCCATAAAATAAATAACAACAACAACACTAGCAATTGCTAGTGCCCGTTTACCCGCTTGAAATATACTATTTTATTTATTAATCTCAACTACTTTCTTTTTCTAATAACATTATCACTTTTAAAAAAATATACACAATTATGTACATTACAAACTAAAATTGTATATATATATATATATATATATATATATATATATATAGATATATATATATATATATATATATATATATATATATATATATATATATATATATATATATATATATATATATATATATATATATATATATATAATATATATATATATATATATATATATATATATATATATATATATATATATATATATATATATATATATATATATATATATATATATATATATATATATATATATATATATATATATATATATTGTCATATAAAATTACAGCTAAATGAATAAAAATCTTGTAGCAACTTTGCCAAATTGTAAATATTTAAATCGACGTTACCTTTTTATTTATTAATTGTTACATAAATAAACACTCCCTATAAGATGTTATTTAATATATCTTCCATGAAAAGACAAAGATCGGTGACAGATTTATTATAAGCATAGATTAATCACCCTGTGTAAGCACGTATTTCCGCCTAAAGGCCTAATATAAGAGCTTATAGAAAATTCTGAAGTAATGAAAAGACTGAACTATATCATTAAAACCACTAGATTGGATGTATTATGTTATAATTCATTTAGTTTTTTTTTTAATTATTCCGTTTAAAAAAATGTCTGCCAGTGAAAGGCTGTCATACGACATGTTGTGGGTTAGATCTAGGCTGGAGGAAATGATATATTTAATATTTTCATTTTTTCACTCTGGTAACAAGGCAAAGCGAGGCCGGTGAATTTGAGGCTTTGCGTGTCGATTCATCAGTGCTACAAATACGGCAGAGAGTGGGAAACATAATAAACGGAGTGTCTTACCACCAGGTTCCCAAGTTCCCTCTGCCTACCCTGCCGTGTGCGGGATACAGCATGAATCTGCAAAAAAGATTATTTCTTTACTGATACTTATATTATATTTACTTTTCGTTTCTTTTGTACAATATTTTTAAAGGTTTCTTTAGCGAAAAATGTGTCACAAGTCACTTCTCTTTTATTTTTTTGCGTGCTTTCGTTCAGTCCTAATAAAAGAGGGAAAATAAAATATTTTGCTTTTTATACTTTTAACGTACACTATACGGTGAAACGATTTTTATGTTTAGGTATATCTTTACTAATATTGGAAAAGTAAAGAGTTTTTACTATGTTAAAAGTGTTATTGCACACTTTGGAAAGAAAATTCTAAATTTAAAAGCGTATAAAAATTTGGAAGTAGCAGGATTTGAACCCACGCCTCTTGGGACCCGTCAAAGCGCTCTGCCCAACTAAGCCATACGATCTTATCGAGCTACGTTAACATTATTATACGTTTGTTACACCTTATTTATGTCGTTAGCGTCTCTGTAGGCTTAACATTTTATACGCTTTTAAATTGAGTACTGAAGGGTTTTATTTGGCTGAATGCGCTAATCTCAGAAACTACGTATATGAATATTAAATATTTTTTTTGTAGTTAAGTTCCGCACTCCATGGGGACGGAATTGCAATGGAAAATGTTGCTGAAAAAGCCTATTTCCGTTGCATGTTAGATCCTCTTATATATTTATTTCTATCTCACGCGGGTGAAGCCACAGTTAACAACTAGTACTTATATAAAGACATAATTAAAAGGGATATCTTGATAGCCGTTATATTCATAATTTAATATAATAAAATTACTGCTAATGATTGAATGATTTAATTATTTATGTTAGCGTGCCTATTAATCATATTTTTTTAGTTTCATTTATAATTTTTCCTTTAAAAAGGTATTGTGGCGCAGTGGAATAACATCTGACTGATGATGTACCTAGGTTCAAATCGTTAGTTGGAATATAATATTTCGACGCTAAAGTAACTAAGAACTTATTAAAAAATATTGACATATAAATAATGAGTTCCGCCACTCAGCACTCAAAATCGGCGGAAAGTGGGAAACGGAAGTGGAACGGACACTAGGTTCCCGGGTTCCCTCTGCCTACCCTGCCTCGTGCGTGATACAGCGTGAAGCTAAGAAAGACATATAAATATATATTTAACCTTTAACACGTCTTATATGAGAAAGAAGCGTAAAGCTGCTTTTATTCTGCAAGACACTTATTATCCTAGCAAACGTGCGACTGTAAATGCTGACAGGTTGTGGGTTTGATCCCACTCGGGGAAATGAAATATTTAATACTTATTTACATTAGTATTCCTAAGTGTTGATTAACACTTTAAAAATAATAGGTAGTAATGTTTAATATTTTTTTATTTTTTCGCTTTGATAACAAGACAAAGCGCGGTGATGCGTTCCGTCTGGTTTCGCCAGTCAACAGACAAATTCGGCGGAGAGTGGGAAATGAAACGGAGCGTCTTAATACTAGGTTCCTTAGTCCCCTCTGTCTATCAGCCACGTGAGGGAAATTAAAAAAAACGTAAATATTGTGGCTTATTTGTATGCATTATTGGAAAAAAAATTGTAAGTATTAAACAAAATAAAAATACACAAATCTCAATTGCTGGACGATTCATTTTACGTGTAATTAACATTATTTCGACATTACTGTAAAGTATATCTGGGAAGTATGTTTAGCATCGTCGGCATCGTCGGCATCGGCGAAACGTCAGCATAGCTGTTAGTTTGGCCGAACACAATGCAGTGTTGGCATCGACACTGTTATACGGCAGCGAAACGTGGGTATTACAGAAGAAGAATGTAGAAAGATGAATACTGTAGAGATGCGATCTCTTCGTCGGATATGTGGAGTCAGTTTAGCTGATCGCATACCCAATGAAGACACACAGAATGGTAGATACTAGCGTGGATGTCACAGAGAGAATGAAGAAGAACGTGCTCAGGTGGTTGGGGCACGTCGAGCGAATGAGTGATGAAAGAATGGTAAAAAGATTTATGAAGGAAAAGTGAGTGGTAAGAGAGGGAGGGGGAGACCTCGGTTGACCTTCAAAAACACAGTATCGACGATACTGGAGGAAGGTCACGTAAAAAGCATGAGGACCCCCCGGAGGGCATGTATAAAGAGGTTGATGACAGTGGACGAGGCGAAAGAGGTATGCCGAGACCGTAGTGTTTGGCGCTCTGTTCTCTCTGCCTAGACCCCGTTAGGGATATAGCGTGAAGATAAATAAATAAGTAAGTAAGACTGTAAAGTATGATGTTAAAGAAAATATATAAAATATGTAAAATGAAACGCGATGTCGTGTTTTGTTGTTGTTTCATTATCGTGTTTTAAATTTATATATTATTTGACTTTTCATTTTCACACTGTATCGTGCATATGGCGTTGGCGACCTCGCCTACCTAGGCAGATTAAAATTATAGTATTATAAATCTATCTTTAAGACTAGTCTTAAAGAATAGAACTGTAATTATTGTAACAATTATGATTATTTTATGTTATAAAATTAAACAATTTTTGTTTTATTTAAATTTATGTTTATATTGGTAAAATAAATAAGTATAATTTGATGAAAAAAAAATTATATACAATAAACTTATGCCGTAGTCATAATTATGAGCAGCAGAAACTAAACGTTTCAATATGACATTATTTTCTGTCTGTGACTTATGGGTAGCGTCCATTGACCCAAACAAAACATTCAAATATATGAAAAATAATCGATAATATTCGTATTTATGTTGATTATATTAAAAAATGGATTATCTAACATACAAATTATGTTGTGGGTGCCTCAATTATGGCCGTAAAATGATTAATATAGAGTATGAATACGATATAAAGTGTTTTTCGCTAATTTTAAGTGAAATACCGGTAAGTAACTTGTGGATTTTTAGTTTTTATCTATTTAGTTTATTATATATAGCATTTTTGGTTATTTCTATGATTAATGTCATTATATGCAATATTATAAATTTTTTGGTAAGGTTGAAATTGCATCTTACAATATATACGACGTTTTTTGGTATTCATTCCCAATCGCGGTGTGTTTTTCATTTCCTCGCTAATGGGATACAAATAGTGGATTTGAGTTTCACCTATCAAGATACAATATTTTTTATTGAGGCCTGTCGTGGCGCAGCGGCACAAGAGTGTGACTGTAACCGACAGGTTCTGGGTTCGATCCCCAGTCGAGGAAATGAAATATTTAATATTTTCAATTTGAATATTTAATGTTTCATCTCTTCGCTCTGGTAATAAGGCAAAGCGCGGCGTTGAGTTCCGCCACTCAACACGCAATGCCTCAAATTCGGCGGAAAGTGGGGAACGGAAGTGGAACGGAGTGTCATAACACTAGGTTTCACTTCCGTTCCCTCTGCCTACCCTGCCTAGTGAGGGATACAGCGTGAAGCTGAAAAAAAAAAAAAAAAAAAAAAAAGATACAATATTTCAGAAATCGCATTATGCGTGGGAAACGGACTGTCAACACAAGGTTGCCTCTGAACCTGTTACAGGCTACAATGGGAAGCTTAAAAAAAGCTTATTAAATTGATATATTTGAAATAATAACAAGATTTTATTATTTCAGATTTCACATTCAAATACTACTTTATTATTATGCTATGAATGTGCTGCGCTGCTCAAAAAGTTTTCTAAGTTTAAACAACAAATTATTACCTCATATAGAAGCTTTGAACTAGAGGTAAGTTTTATATGGAAATTTCTAGAAACTGAATTAGTAAAACTCTTTTCTCATTTTAAACTGGTAGACTATTGAACGATAAACAACCATTTCAACTGCTAAGGTCTCAATAATCTACAAAAAGCTAGATTTATAGACTTTTGTATTTAATACAGACCATTGCCTTGCTGCAATTGTGCTTTTCTACAAGATTCCTGCTGTTGATTTTCTTATCTGCACAGTATGTATAAAAATATATATCTAAAAAATAAATAATTAGGCTTTGAAATATCATTCTCATTAACTGGATATGTGGCTCCAGTACTGTTTAGTTCTGTAAGAAATTCCTTCCACACCATATACTTCTTCTGTTACTAGAATTCTTAGGCCATGTTGTTTAATATCAGAAGTTTAATTGCTTTACCTTTTTGATAATAAAATATTAGCTATATCATGCTCTCTTTCTTGCTAATTTTACTGTGATTTATCACAATCAAACTATCGAGGCCTGTTGTGGTGCAGCAGTACAAACATGAAACTGTAAACAACAGGTTGTGGGTTTGATCCCCACTTGATTAATGAAATATTTCATATTTCCATTTATTTGCTCTGGAAAACTGTCAAAGCGCCACATTTAGTAATGCCAATTAACACACAATGCCTCAAATTCGGCGGAAAGTGGGGAATGGAACTGGAAAGGAGTGTCTTAAACACTACGCTCCCAAATTCCCTCGGCCGAACCTGCCATGTGCGGGATACAGCGTGAAGCTGAGAGAGACAAATTACTATATATATATATATATATATATATATATATATATATATATATATATATATATATATATATATATATATATATATATATATATATATATATAATATATATATAATATATATGTATATATATATATATATATATATATATATATATATATATAATATATATATATATATATATATATATATATATATATATATATATATATATATATATATATATATATTATATATATTATATATATATATATATATATATATATATATATATATATATATATATAATATATATAATATATATGTATATATATATATATATATATATATATATATATATATATATATATATATATATATATATATATATATATATATATATATATATATATATATAATGTATAATTACAAAAGGTGGAAAAGAGAAACCAATATACATGTTTTTCTCTTTCAGACTTTTAAATATATTGAACCTGAACCAAGACTGCATTTAAGACAATTGTATAACTTATCTACGCTAGATTCTTTTACATGTAACGACGAAACTAAAATAGACTTAATAAAAACTGAAATAGATGAATATTTACCATTAGATGACAAAGAACACTCCGACGATGAACCGTTAGTTAAAATTAAAAAGAAAAAAAGGAGAAACGGTGTTAAGTTACAGCAAAACGAAACGGAATATATAGAAGTTGAGTTGAATAAACTAGAAATTGAAGAAGAAAGAAGAGCTTTGTTGACAAAAGAGGATTATATCAATGCCATGTTTAGATGTGAGAAATGTATAATGTCTTTTCCGAATGCTGATGATTTGAGTGATCATGTACGGATGAAACATGAATTAGTATGTTTTTTTTAATATTATCTATATTTTTTTAAGGTATTAAGAGGCACAAGCATGTCACTGCAAAGGACAGGGTTGTAGGTTCGATGCCCATTTGAGAAAATGAAATATTAATTATTAATGTTTTCATCTCTGCGTTCTGGTTACAAGCATGGCGTTAAGTTCCGCTAGTCAATACGATGCCTCAAATTTGGCGGAAAGTGGGGAACTGAACGGAGTGTCTTAACACCAGGTTCCCAAGTTCCCTCTGTCTACACTGCTATGTATAGGATACAGCGTGAAGCTGAGTAATATGTTTATATATTGTTGTTGAAAAATGTATCTAATTGAGTTTTTCTATCATAAGAAAGAACTGCATTTGACTGTTTTCATTGTGGTTCTGGGTTCAAATCTCGTTCAGGAAAATGATTACATATATTATTTTTTTTTAATATTTCTCCACTCCTAAACAAGCAATAGTAAAGAATATTTTAAAGCTTTACTCTGTATCCCGCACACGGCAGGGTAGGCAGAGGGAACTTGGGAACCTAGTGTTAAGACGCTCCGTCCCACTTCCATTCCTCACTCCCCGCTAAATTTGAGGCATTGCTGAACTTAACGCCGCGCTTTGCCTTCATATCAGAGCAAAGTACTTAAAACATTAAATATTTAATTTGAAAATATTAAATATTTTACTTCCTCGAGTGTGTATAGAACCCAGGACCTGTCGTTTATACTTACAATCAAGACTTAGTTAATTACAATTAATTAATTTTACATACATCTTTGCAGCATTCCACAAAGCATAAATGTTTAATATGTGAATGTTCATTTTCTACGGAGGTCTCATACAATTATCATACGAACAAACATACAAAAAGATATCAATGTACAGTGTGTTCAGAAAGGTTTCCCAACAAGAGAGGGGTGATGAAGCATTATAATATTGTACATTGTTTTGCGTAAGTGTTAATTTCAGCAACACCCTGTATACCTCATGTGTTAGGAAAGGGTAGGGGAACTTGGGAACCTAGTGTTCTGTTCTGTTTATGACACTACGGCTACCCTTTTTCCATGGAAGAGGTATATGGGTTGAATAGTAGTTTATCTCAAAGATTTAATTTTAAAATCTTTGAAAATAAAGATCGAGGCCTGTCGTGGCGCAGCGGCACAAGAGTGTGACTGTAACCGACAGGTTCTGGGTTCGATCCCCAGTCGAGGAAATGAAATATTTAATATTTTCCATTTAAATATTTAATGATTCATTTCATCACTCTGGTAATAAGGCAAAGGCGTTGAGTTCCGCCACTCAACCTCAAATTCGGCAGAAAATGGGGAACGGAAGTGGAACGGAGTGTCTTTGCACTAGGTTCCCCAGTTGTGTGTGTGTAGGTTCCCAAGTGCGGGATACAGCGTGAAACTGAGTAGAGTAGAGTAATAATATCTCTTGCCAAACCATAATTCTAACGAATTGTCTTTGGGCAGCTGAAATTTGTAAAAATCGTCCCTACAGAGATGCTAACAAAATAAATAACATTGTAAGCGCGCGTATAAGAACATCGACGTAGCTTGATGAGAACGTATGGCTTAGTTGGTCAGAGCGCTGGAACGGTATTCCAGAGGCGCGGGTTTCAAATCCTGCTACTTTTTATTTTGTATATGTTTTTAAATTTAGTATTAATTATTATGTTAACTGAATGATTTCACATTTCAAATATATATTTTTTTTATTTCAGGACAGGCGTTAATTACGATTTTGATAAGAAATAGAGAATGGTGATAGTAATGTTGATAAAAATGAAGAAGATACGGCGGGGTGAGAATATATATACATATACTTTTTTACTTCAAGCTGTAACCTGAACAAGGTGGGGTAGGCCGAGGGAACTTGGGAACCTAGTTTTGAGACACACTGTTAAGTTTCCCACTTTACACCAAAATTTTGAGGTCGAATGAAGATCTTTTTTTTTTTTTTGCCTTATTACCAGAACGTAGAATTGTATATGTTAAATACTAGCCAACCGCCAGCGGCTTCGCCCGCTTCAATAACACTATTATGTCTTTCCATTACATACTAATCTCAATTGACTTCTTGATATAATAACGTTATCACTTCATTTTACAGCGTTAAAGAACAAATATTTCCGTGTGAATTTTGCGGTAAAACGTTCAAATGGCGCACGTCGCTCAGGAAGCATTTGGAAACCCATAGGATCGAAACCGGTGAAAAGAGGAAACCATATTGCGCACCGTGTAGGTGAGTTAAGTGCCCCCGCGCTCAGTTTCACGCTGTATCCCGCACACGGCAGGGTAGGCAGAGGGAACTTGGGAACCTTGTGTTGAGACACTTCGTTATCCACTTTCCGATTAAATTGAGGCGTTGCGTGTTGAGAATGACGGAATTTAATGGGAAGAAATGAATATATTTAATTTGAAAATATTAAATATTTGAATTCCACGAGTGTGCATCGAACCTAAAACCTGTCGTTTACAATCGCACGCGTGTGCCGCTGCGCCACGACAGGCCTGATATTTATATTTAAGTAATCAATACGTAATTTGTATTAGATTTGGTAATTTTAGTTAGACTTCCCTTTTTTTTAGCTCCATGCACCTGGCAGGCTAGGCAGAGGGAACTTGGGAACCTAGTGTTAAAACACTCCGTTCCACTTCCGTTTTCCACTTTCTTGCAAATTTTTGAGGCCACCTAAGCTACTATATTTTATTTACAGATTGTCATTTACGACTACTTCTAATTTACAAAAACATGTCCGGACAAGTTCAAAGCATCAAATACAACTTAAATTAAGGTTAGTTTTTATTTTTGGTTTTTTTGTTGTGTATTTTTAAATTAAAGAAATATATCAAAATTGCCCGCGGCTTCGCCAGCTTGACTTATATTATTTTATTTATTGATCTAAATTACTTTCTTGTTCTAATAATATTACATCTTTTAAGAAAATAATTTAGTTTTCTTTTAAGAAATTAAAAATTAATTTAATTTTCTTTTAAGAAAATATCTGTGCATTGAAAATTAAAATGTCAGGTGAGTGAATAAAAAAAAATTGCAATTTTGTCAAAAGAATTATTTTAAACGGATGTAACACTTTTATTTGTGTTGTTGTACATTTAAAAAAAAAATGAATCAACTCTAATAAATAATTAAAAAAAAAAATATATATATATATATATAGTGAAAACTTCATTCAAATCCAATCAGCCGTTTCTAAGATATAGCGCGTACAAACGCACAGACATACAGACAGAAAAACATCACTATCTTGTCCCCTATTACATAAACAAACGTCCCCTATAAGATGTTATTTAATATATCTTCCACGTACAGACAGTGATCGGTTACAGATTTATTATATATATATAGATAGATGTAGGCGTTTTGATTACACCATATGGCAGGGTAGGCAGAGGAAATGTAACCTAGTGTTAAGGCAGTATGTTCTCATTACCTCCTTTTCCCTTTAACTGAACTCAACGCCTCATAAACGAAATATAATAATATTTCGTTCTAAATTTAAAATTGAACGTAGCAGGATTTGAACCCGCGTCTCTCGGAAACCGTCCGCGCGCTCTGACCAACTAAGCCATACGTTCTTATCAAGCTACGTCGTAATTCTTATACGCTTGTTACAACGTTGTTTATGTTGTTAGCGAATTCTCGACTGGGAATCGAACCCACAATATGTGTCATTTCGCAAGTACGTTTGCACCACTGGTACCTTTTATATTATTTAATAATATATTTATCAATAATTAATGGATTAATTAAATAATGACTAGAAGGCCAATTGACGTGTACAATACAGCGTTGCCATGGCAACTAATGTGTATGCTGTCATCACTGTCTGTTTCACGCGTTATTCCGCACACGGCAGGGTAGGCAGAGGAAATTTGGAAACTAAGTGTTTCAGACACTCTGTTCCGTTCTCCACTTTCCTCTGAAATTTAAAATGTTGCGTGTTGAGTGGTGGAACTCAACGCCGCGCTTTGCCTTGTTGCCAGAGCGAAGAAATTATTTGAATATTTAAATTGAAAATATTAAATATTTCAATTCCTCGAGTGGGTATCGAACCCACAACCTGTCGGTTACAGTCACACGCTTGTGGCATTACGAGAGGTGTACTTTATTAACTTAACATTTGTCTTTGTGTCCATCAGGAAACTGACAGAGACCCTCCCCGACCTGACGACGACTGACAAGCAGAAGGCGCAATTGGAGATACGCTCGACGGTGAACAAGGCGCGCCACCAGTTCGCGTGTACCCAATGCGACAAGAGGTTCCTGTGGCGCGGGAACCTGTTGCGACACTTGCACAGCCATGCTGCTAAGTTAGTGTTTATATATAGCCTATTTCGTTTTACATATATTTAAATATCTAATATACCAGTTGTAGTCAGTATTAACATACTAAAATCTAGTTAGGTAGTGGGTTCAATTCCCACACCAAGAAATGAAATTATTCGCTCTGGTAACAAGCAAAAGCGCGGCATTGTGTTTCGTCACTCAACACACAATCTGAAAGTGGGTAACAAAACGAAGTGTCTAAACACTAGGTTCCCAAGTTCCCTCTGACTACCCCACCATGTGCGGTATACAGCGTGAAACATATTTTTTTTTCTTAATTCAGGGCAAAAGGCGACTTAGTATGCAAGCCCTGTAACAAAACGTTCTCTTCAATAGCTACATATCAACAACATATGAAAATAAGCAAGAACATGTCTCCGAAAATGACTTTAAGTGAGTATTGATGTTATTTTTTAAAAAAGTATCGTAAATTGATCGTAACGGGTTTGAACCCGCGCTCTTTGAAAACCCTGAAGAAACCCTTGAGGTCTGTCGTGGCGCAGCGGCACAAGAGTGTGACTGTAACCGACAGGTTCTGGGTTTCGATCCCCAGTCGAGGAAATGAAATATTTAATATTTTCAATTTAAATATTTAATGTTTCATTTCTTCGCTCTGGTAATAAGGTAAAGTGCGACGTTGAGTTCCGCCACTAAACATGCAATGCGTCAAATTCGGCGGAAAGTGGGGAACGGAACGGAGTGACTTAACACTAGGTTCCCGGGTTCCTTCTGCCAACCCTGCCTCGTGCGGGATACAGCGTGAAGCTAAATAAATAAATAATTATAAATCTTTAAAAACCGTACTGAAGTATGATCGACTGAGCCATACGTTCTTATCATGTTATATCGAAATTCTTGTTAATTAATTATTTAAAAAAAGATAAGAATTCAAAAAGTATCGGGATTTGAACCCGCATCTCTTGGAAACCGTCCGAGCGCTCTGACCAACTAAGCCATACGTTCTCATTTCTTAAATACTTATTTAATAGTAAGTAAAGCAAGTGGGGAACGGAAGTGGAACAGAGTATCTTAACACTAGGTTCCCGCTGCCTACCCTGCCTCGTGCGGGATACAGCGTGAAGCTAAAATATTTATATTTTTATAATTAATTATTTTAAACAATGACGCTGTAAAATTGGAAAAAACGATAGTTATGGGTTCCAAGCCACACTTGGGGTAAACTACTCGCGGCGTTGAGTTCCGCCACTCAACTAGCAAAGACTCGAGCAAAATAAATAACTAAGGTTATCGTAATATATGTATGTATAAATTATATAAAAATGATGTCAGTTTTTTGGGCGCTTGTCGTGTAGCAGCGGCACAAGCGAACTTTGGAAGCGACTGGTTCTGGGTTCGATCCCCACTCGTGGAATTGAAACATTTAATATTTTCAATTTAAATATTTAATGTTTTCGTTTCTACGCTCTGGTACAAGGCAAAACGCGGCGTTGAATTCCGCCACTTAAGACGCAATGCTTCAAATTCGGCGGAAAGTTGGGAACGGAGAGTCTTAAAACTAGGTTCCCAAGTTCCCTCTGCCTACCCTACTATGTGCGGGATACAGCGTGAAGCTGAGAGAGAGAGGGAGAGTTTGTTGGACGCCTGTAGTGTAGCAGGGGCACAAGCGTACGACTGGTTTTGGGTTCGAACCCCACTCGGGGTAATGAGATATTGAAAATTTTCATTTCTTCATTACATTAACGAGGCAAATCGCAGCGTTAAGTACCGCGACTCAACACGCAATGCTACAAACTTGGCGGTAGGTTAACAGAAGTGTGATAATGAGAATTCAGTGCCATAACACTGGGTTCCCATGTTCCTTTTACCTCCCTTGTCATGTGCGGGATACAGCGTGAAGCTAAATAAAGAGATAATGCCCACAGATTCATGTGCAGTGATTGCGGTAAGCGGTTTCCGACGAAGTCAAGGTTACGTGATCATATCAATTGGGAACATTTGAAAAATTATGTGTACAGCTGTGACGAGTGCCACAAGGTTAGTGGTGGTATCGATTTTGTGGAATATCGATTTTGTTTGTTTGCAAATGATATCGATTTTATTAAAAAAATAATTTGTAAAATCGATTTTGTCGTTTTTATTTGTTTATTTGGTTTTTATCTATGCTTATAATAAATCTGTAACTGATCTCTGTCTGTTCATGGAAGATATATTAAATAACATCTTATAGGGGACGTTTATTTATGTAATAGGGCAAAAAATAGTGATTAATCGACATTTTTGTCTGTATGTCTGTTTATCTGTGCTAATATAAGAAACAGCTAATAAATTTTTAAATGCAATTTTCTCTATTATATTATATAAACTTTACCTTACAATGATGGCAACTTTTACTTGACATTTAATGTTTTTTTTTTTTTTTATCTATAAAAAAATTAAAATGTCACATTATTTTGAAATATTAGTTTCTACAAAACTGCTATAATTTTTTTATTAATTTAGCTGTATTTTTAGTTTTCAATGTATAGATATTGTTTTAAAAGTGATAATGTTATTAGAACAAGAAAGTGATTGAGATTAGTAAATTACATAGTATAATTCAAGCGGGCGAAGCCGCGAATGGGTCGTTAGTATAATATGTATTTTTTTAATTTATAGGTATTCAAAACGTCCAATTCTGTGTATTTGCACAAGCAGGTGCACAGAAAAGACACTGTTCAACATTTGTGCGATCATTGTGGGAAACCATTTCCGGTTAGTATGTGTATATATTTTGAGTTTCACGCTGTATCCCGCACTCTAGGGAGCCTAGTGTTAAGACACTCCTAGTTTTCCTACTTATTTATTATATAAATGTTTTAATGAAATATAATTATATGTTCTTTTTATGGTTTTTATATGCGATTTTGATTTGTTGAATCCTGTCGTGGCGCAGCGGCACGAAAGTGTGACTGTAACCGACAGGTTTTAGGTTCGATCCCTAGTCGAGGAAATGAAATATTTAATATTTTCAAATTGAATATTTAATGTTTCATTTCTTCGCTCTGGTAATAAGGCAAAGCGCGGCGTTGAGATCCGCCACTCAACGCGCAATGCCTCAAATTCGACGGAAAGTGGGGAATGGAAGTGGAACGGAGTGTCTTAACACTAGGTTCCCGCGTTCCCTCTGCCTACCCTGTCTCGTGCGGGATACAGCGTGAAGCTAAAAAAAAAACTATAATTTTGACACTGACATTGACATTTTGATACTGACATATGATGTCCGGAAAAGAAACAGGATTTACTAAACTTAAATTTAAAAAGCGTATAAAAATTTTGAACGAAGCAGGGTTTGAACCCGCGCCTCTGGAAAACCGTTCCGGAACGGTTTTCCAGAGGCGCGGGTTCAAAACCCGCTATGTTCAAAATTTCTATACGCTTTTAAATTTAAGTTTAGTAATTTCTGTCCTAATATGTATGTTCAAAATGTTTAAATTTGAGTCTATTTGTTTTTTTATGTGATTTGAAGCCGTGTTTTGGTCGCCATCTCTATGTTTCACTGTAGAACTTAATGTTTATTTAACACATCATTCCATTCTCCACTTTATGCTGAATTTTAGACATTTCATCTTAAGTGGAGAATATATATATATATATATATATATATATATATATATATATATATATATATATATATATATATATATATATATATATATATATATATATATATATATTATATATATATATATATATATATATATATATATATATATATATATATATATATATATATATATATAATATATATATATATATATATATATATATATATATATATATATATATATATATATATATATATATATGTGTGTGTGTGTATATGTTTGTATGTATGTATGTATGTACATGTCCAGAACCACGCGAAGCTCCGGGCGCACATGCTGGGCGTGCACGGCGGCGCGGCGCACGCGTGCGCGACGTGCGGCGCGCGCTTCGCCTGGCACTCGTGCCTGTCCCGGCACGTGCGGCACAAGCACAAGAGAAATATACGTGGTCACACCTTCTAGTTGCTTATTTTACCTGACTCTCCCCTCAATTTTCGTTTAGAAATTGAATTTTGTGTACAATTTTCAGGTTTTAATAGAATTATGAGTGAGTTTCGACGTTCAATAGAGTTTGTCTTACTCATTCACGATCGGTTTCACGCTGTATCCCGTAAAGAGGGAATTGGGGACGTAGTGTTGAGATACTCCGTTTCGTTTCTCCACTTTCCGCACATTTTTTAAGTATTGCATGTTGAGTAGCGGAACTTAACGCCGCGCTTTGCCTTGTTCCCAAAGTGAAGTAATGAGAACTTATTTTTAGTGTAAAAGAGTAGTTTTAACAGCTTTAAAGCGTTAATTTAAAGTTCAAAACACTGAATTTAAAATTTTAAAGACTAAATTTAAAGTATTAAACTTGGATTAATCTTTTTCTACATACAGTGTGCGCTTCACTCAGCTATGCACGATGTATACCGCACATAGAGGGTAGACAGAGGGAACTTGGGAACCTAGTTTTAGAACACTCCGTTTTGTTCCAGTCCCCACTTTCCCCTGAAATTGATGCATTACCTTCTAGTTATACTCCGAATTTGAGGCATTGCGTGTTGAGTGGCGGAATTCAACGCCGCGCTTTCCCTTATTACCAGAGCGAAGAAATGAAACATTAAATATTTTTGATTGAAAATATTAAATATTTCATTTCCTCGACGGGGGATCGAACCCAGAACCTGCGGTCGGTTTTTCGTCGGTTTTTTTAGTTGTTTACAAATTTTCAATTTCCCAACACATTAATTCAATGATATGCCAAAAATTCTTTATATCGTTTAAAAAATATCTGCAAAGTTTTATAATCTGTGGACCTGGGCCGATGTTTACCAAACAGTTAAGAATAATCGTTAAGAAAATTGGATATCGAATGATAAAAACCGCATCGAAATAGATATATCTCTAAATACAGTGCAAATACAGACGGACAGGTGTCACAGGTCAAAAGTTCAAAAAAATAAGCAACCATGGAAAAGAGGAAATTTTTTTTGCCGTGTGATCCCGGTTTAGAATAGGATCACCCTGATACTGATGGTGTCGTAAGAGGCGACTAAAGTGCGTGTGGTAGAGTCACGTTGCCAGCAATGACAACACGCATGGGCAGACTCGACCGGATTACTACCACCCCCCGCATTTAAGACCGGCGTTAAGTAGTGGCTTTGGCCACTGCGTTTCGCATTAGGTAATGCCGGGCCCCGGTGCCCATACACCTTAAAGGACGGCAACGCTCCTGTAGCTCTTTTGGAGTTACTCGGGGCCGTGGGCGACGGTGATCACTTACCATCAGGTGACCCGTACGCTCGTTTGCCGTCTCTTTCATAAAAAAAAAGAGGAAAAGATTTTTATTCTTGTCTTTATACTTTTTACGCTTGCGTAAACCAAAGCGCGGCGTTGAGTTCCGCCAATGAAATAAAACAAGATTAGATTAGATAATATGGAAATCATAATAAAGTACAAGCAGACAAAATTGTGGTCGGCCACTAGTATTAAATTAACGAGGAAAATATGTATCCATGATTTAATGAATTGGATTGGAAAATACTTACGCAAATATGTACGTATTTAATTGATATTAAACGTGACTGACTGCGCACGAAGGTTGTAGATTCAAATGTGGCTAAGGAAAATTCCTAGATATATATAAATAGGGGAAGTGGGGATATACATATATAGGGGAAGTGAGGATATAGGGGAAGATGGGATACACATAACTTACGCAAATATGTACGTATTTAATTGACATTAAACGTGACTGACTGTGCACGAAGGTTGTAGATTCAAATGTGGCTAAGGAAAATTCCTATATATATATAAATAGGGGAAGTGGGGATATACATATACAGGGATATAGGAGAAGTGGGGATATAGGGGAAGATGGGATATACATAACTTACGCTAATATGTACGTATTTAATTGACATTAAACGTGACTGACTGCGCACGAAGGTTGCGGATTCAAATGTGCCTAAGGAAAATTCCTAGATATATATAAATAGGGGAAGTGGGGATATACATATACAGGGATATAGGAGAAGTGGGGATATAGGGGAAGATGGGATATACATAACTTACGCTAATATGTACGTGTTTAATTGACATTAAACGTGACTGCCTGCGCACGAAGGTTGCGGATTTAAATGTGGCTAAGGAAAATTCCTAGATATATATAAATAGGGGAAGTGGGGATATACATATATAGGGGAAGTGAGGATATAGGGGAAGATGGGATACACATAACTTACGCAAATATGTACGTATTTAATTGACATTAAACGTGACTGACTGCGCACGAAGGTTGTAGATTCAAATGTGGCTGAGGAAAATTCCTAGATATACATATATATATAGGGGAAGTGGGGATATACATATACAGGGATATAGGAGAAGTGGGGATATAGGGAAAGGGGGGGTATACATATATAGGGAAAAGGAGGAAATAAATGAGGCCTGTCGTGGCGCAGCGGCACAAGAGTGTGACTGTAACCGACAGGTTCTGGGTTCGATCCCCAGTCGAGGAAATGAAATATTTAATATTTTCAATTTAAATATTTAATGTTTCATTTCTTCGCTCTGGTAATAAGGCAAAGCGCGGCGTTGAGTTCCGCCACTCAACACGCAATGCCTCAAATTTGGCGGAAAGTGGGGAACGGAAGTGCAACGGAGTGTCATAACACTAGGTTTCACTTCCGTTCCCTCTGCCTACCCTGCCTAGTGCGGGATACAGCGTAAAGCTGAAAAAAAAAAAAAAAAAAAAAAAAAAAGGAGGAAATAAATATGTAGAGTAGGGGAAAATGCGTAATGAGGGCATAACGGGGACGTTATTTTTTTTTCAGCTTCACACTGTATGCCGCACGTGGCAGGGTAGGCAGAGGGTACCTAATGTTAAGACGCTGACGCTCCGTTCCGTTTTCCAGTTTCTGCCGTGTCTGAAGCATTACGTGTTAAGTGGCGGGACACAACTCCGCGCTCTGTCTTATTACAAGAGCGAGAAAAAGAAAATATTAAAAATTTATAGAATACATGAAATATTTAATTTTCTCTAAATTGAACCCGCAACCTGTCACTTCTATAGTCACACACTTGTGTGCCCGTACCACATACTTATATTTTAAAAAAAGAAATCAATAGCTAAATTATTTTTTTATAAGTATACTTTGATAATAAACAACATAAATTATACTAGCATTAACTAACGTAACACGTGGTGGTTCGATACCCACGTGAGGAAATATTGAGCGCGGCGTTGAACTACGCCACTCGAGGAAGATTCGGCGAAAAGTGGGAAAGATAGTGTCTAAAGACAAAGTTCGGAGTGTCTTAACACTAGGTTACCAAGTTGCCCTGGGCGTGAAACTGAAAAAAAAAATAGCAACAAAACCTGCTAAGAGCAAGGCCGACTCGCACTTGACCTGTTTTTGTAAAAAAAAGTAGCTATCATGATGATGACGTTTTATCGAAATTAACTAATTAATTAAACTAATTTTGCAAAAATATCTTGTATTTATATTTGAATATGTCAAAGTAACATTTCAATCCCTAATTAGAAAAAGAAGAATATGTGATGATTTAGACGGTAAAAATTGACGCCATCGTGTCGCCGCTGAGTTTTGCTGTTTTTTTTTTGTTGAAAGAATGCATGTAAGTATATAATAAAGTTTAAGAAATAAATTGAGGTATATCACAGCGCAGGGGCACAGATATACGACTGTTAACATGAAGGAGCGCGGGTTCGATCCACGTTTCCATTGTCAAGAAGGCCCGGAAATGGAATAATCGTTTATTTAATTTCTCCGTTTCGGTAGACGAACTGCGGTGTTGAATTCCGCTGCATGCATGTCTTGAAAGTTACGCGGAGAATGGGAACGGAGTGCGGAGTGTCTGGACGTTAGGTTCCCAACTTCCCTTTCAATGGTATTTGTAGCTGAATAATGAATAATAATATGTCCTAATTAGTAGAAATGTTTATAGAGGTCACTAGTGACATAACTTTTTCTTTAGAAAAGCGTATTTTTATTTTAAAATATAATATTATACAGCTTCACCCTGTATCCCGCCCACGGTAGGCAAACGAAACTTGGGAACCTAGTGTTAAAACACTCCGTTCCCCATTTTCCGCCCAAATTGGGGCATCGCGTGTGTAGCGCAACTCAACGCCGCGCTTTGCCTTGTTACCGCGTGAAGCTGAGCTGAGTATATTCAGGAAAAGCGATAGTCTAGGCTAGTCAAATAAAATGTTTTAGGATTTTTTTAGCATCTAAAAAAATATATGGAATTCGCCTTCACGAGCAAATTTCTAACAGTTAAATAATATATATGAAAAAATCAACTAAATACTTGTTTCTAGTTAATAATTACTTTAGATTATCCAAACCCGGTTTCCACTTTGTAATATTAATGTATTTGACCCATCACGATCTTCAGGTTCCGCTTTTTAGGGTTCCATAGAGTTCTCATTCCCCAAAAAATGGGTAACGGAAGTGCCTTCGGAATGGAACGGATGCAACGGATAGCCTGAAAATTAGATTTCCAATTTGGAAACCTATAGGGAACGTGGGAACCTAGTGTTAACACAGTCCGTTCCGTTCTCCACTTTCCACTGAATTTTATGCATTGCATGTTCCTATCGCCTTAAGACACTTCGGACGCAGTTTGCAAGAAAGCGTTACATATCACGTTTTGTTCCATGTACGTGTAAATCCATGATGTACGTGAAGATTTTATGTCGATTCACGCCTTATCCCGCAAACAACTGAGGAAGCAAAGGGAAGCCAGCTTTTCTGCCCAATGACAATGACGTAACTCAACGCCGCGTTTCGCCTTTTATTAGAGTAAAAGCATGAATAAAATTTCAATCGGGACTCAAACCCACACTGCATACTGAACACATTTGAAACAAAACCACTCACGCTTTACTTGTAATGAAATTATAAGCGTAATTTTATGTAAAGTGAATCTCGAAATAACTGAGGTTAATGCAGGTTCAGGTTTTAACGGGACAAGTTCTTTTTTAATGTCAATACTTATACGTCCATACATACATACATACATAAATTGCATAGACCTCTTGACAAGTGTTTCTCAAACTTTGGGCTTTATTTTGTTCGATTCTTATATATAGAAATTAATTATTTTTATTTCTACGCTTTTATAGTTAGACAAAGGGCGAGGTTGAGTTACGGGAAAAATCTAACGTAACGGTGAGTGGGGAACGGAGTGTCTTAATACTAGGTTGTCTCTGTCTACCTTATTACAAGCGGAATAAAGATGGTAAGGCAATAGCGGCAATGCTTACTGTAAACGTGATTATTTATTTTTTATTTTTCTATACAATTAAGATAAAGCACAGCGTAAAGATCCTCCATTCATAAATTAAATTTTTAAAAGGGTTTAAATATTACTTACTCAGCTTCACACTGTCCCGCAAATGATAGAATAAGCAAAGAGAAGTTCTCTTTACTACGTGTAACTCCAGAGGAGCTACTGGAGCGTTGCTGGGCCTTTTAGGGTAGATGGGCACCAATGCGAAACGCAATGGCCAAAGCCACTACTTAACGCCGGTTTTAAATGCCGGGGCTGGTGATAATCCGGTCGAGTCTGTCCAAGCGTGTTGTTGCCCTCTCCCACACGAACTTTAGTCGCCTCTTACGACACCACCAGTACCAAGGTGATCCTATTCTAAGCCGGAATCACACAGCGGACTTATGACCTAGAGTTGAGACACTCCATCCCATTTCTAACTTTCCGCTAATTTGAAGTATTGCATGTTGACTGGTGGAGCTAAACGCCTAGTACCCTAAAGGAGTCTCTACACTGACATCAGCATCCCTCTGCGACAACGTAAGTCAAGAAGAGAACGATAACAAATCGATTATACAAATTTATAACATCCATAAAGACACATAAAAACATCAACATTATTTACATAGACGAGGAAAAAACTTGAAATGGAAATTGATATTGACAAAACAAGTATAATTTATAATATGTTATCAATACTTATAATAAATCTGTCACCGATCTCTGTCTGTACGTGGAAGATATATTAAATAACATCTTATAAGGGACGTTTGTTAATGTTTTAACAGTAGGTCCCCAAGTGCCCTCTGCTTACCCTGACACGTGCGGGATACAGCGAGAAGCTGAGTGAGTGAGTGAAATTATAGTTTTCAATGTATAGATATTGTCTTAAAAGTAATAATGTTATTAGACTAAGGAAATAATTGAGATAAGTAAATAAAATAGTATAAAAGCGGGCGAAGCCGCGAGCTGGTTGCTAGTACAGAATATACAATTAATTCATATAAAACACTTTATAAAATAACATCATTTGTAAATTTGTTAATACATATATTATTTAAGTAAAATTTGCATACCAATTTTTCTCTGTATATAAATACTGTGTTTTGACCGACATGCGACTGCAAACGCGACAACCGTGGGTTTTTTTTCCTATTGGAGAATGAAACATTAAGGATGTAACGGGGCAAAAAAGCGCGGCGTTGAGTTCCGCAACACGATGTGCCTCAATTCAGCTTAAGGTAAATTGTATTAATGGGAAAGTAATATCATAACGTTAGGTTTTAAATGCCGGGCCCACGTTCCTCTTTCTTCTTTTAGCTTTACGCTATATCCCGCGTATGGCAGGGCAAACGGAATTCGGGAATGTTGAGGTGATTCGTTCTCATTAAGACATTTTCCGACTTTTCGCAAAATTTGCGTGTTATGTGGTGGAACTCAACGCCGCACTTTGCTATAATACAAGGGCGAAGAAAGGAAAACATTCAATATTGTATTTGAAAAAAATATTATTATTTTTTTTGATTAAGGATCAAACCCACACTTGTACACCTAATATAGTATAATTATTTAATAAAAAAAATGATTGAAATTCAACAAACACTAAATACAGTAGAAAGATCTGTATTAAAATCGTTTAAGTCTACATTTAAAAAGCGTAACAAAATTGTACGTAGCAGGATTTGAACCTGCGCCTCTTGGAAACCGTCCAACCGCTCTGACCAACTAAGCCATACGTTCAGAGCGTGGTCAGAGCGCTTGGACGGTTCATATACTGCTACGTTTATTTTTATACGCTTTTTATGATTTAAATTTAGTACTTTCTTTCTTAAGTGAGGAATAACACTTTAAAAAATTGTAATAATCTTGTTGTAATATCTTGTAAGGCTTCAAAGCCTTTGCTGAGATTAGGATGAACAGACAAACAGATAAAACATATGGAAAATATTGTAATTAAATTCCACCAGTAATCTATTCTTTTCTCTTTTATTTAATATTTTCAATTTAAATATTTAATGTTTCATTTCTTCGCTCCGGTAATATGGCAAAGCGCGGCGTTGAGTTCCGCCACTCAACACGCAATGCCTCAAATTCGGCGGAAAGTGGGGAACGGAAGTGGAACGGAGTGTCATAACATTAGGTTTCACTTCCGTTCCCTCTGCCTACCCTGCCAAGTGCGGAATAAAGCGTGAAGTAGAAAAAAAAAAATTATATATATATATATATATATATATATATATATATATATATATATATATATATATATATATATATTCTATGTACAGACACCGATCCGTTAAACTCTGAATGTTAGTATAGATTACAGGTACATCTATTAAAGACATGTTAAAAAAATACTTCGATTTTTTTTAACACTTCACGCTATTCCAATATATATAAATCATTTATTTAATTATGTCATAAAATTTCCACCAAATCCTATGTATATCGTATAATTAATTTATTAAAACTTTGTAGAGCGATAAAATAAATTATTTACGTGTAATTTACTTCGAGGCCTGTCATAACAGAGGAGTACAAGCGTGTAGCTAAGCGTATTTTTAATTTCTTCGCTCTAGTATCAAGGTAAGGCGCGGTGTTAAGTTCCGCCAACATGCAGTGCCCGAATTCAGCTTCAGTTCCTCAATAAATGAGTGTCATAACATTAAGTCCCTCCGCCGTGAAACTAAATAAATTAATAATTATAACTTATTTAAAAGGGGCTTCACGCATTTTCCCACATAGCCGGGTAGGGTAGAACTTAGTGTTAAAACTCTCCGTTCTCACATTCACCATTAGCTAAAATTATATTCGCATATAAAAAAAATCCTAAAAGATACGTAAACATTTTTGGGCTAACGATTCTTTATTTTTTTTTTTTTGTTTAATATTTATTTATATTTTTATTATTGTTACAGTTTAAAAAATACGTTATATGTCAGAAAAAAGTCTAATGTCATATTCTCCATACTTTGGGAACCACAGACTCTAAAAACGAACAAAGTGAACACGTATTAAAGATATAGAGCTTAATATAGATTTTGTAATGAAACAAAAACGTATTTATAAGGTTTCTTTTTTTTAAACCATATCTCGGGAATAGGTAGGAAAGCTAGCGTCGTGTTAAAACGCTCCGTTCCTCACGCACCGCCTCCTTTTCGAAACAATGCCTGTTAGATCGCGGAACTCATCGCCGGAAATGTATATAAGTAATCATACTCTTGGCTTGTCGTGGCGCAGCGGCACAAGCGTGTGACTGTAAACGTTAGGTTATGAGTTCGATCCCCACTAGAGTAAATGAAATATCCAATATTTTCACATTAAATATTTCATAATTTCATTTCTTCACTCTGGTAACAAAGCAAAACGAGGCGTTGAGCTCCGCCACTCAACACGCAATGCCTCAAACACGGCGGAAAGTGGGAAACGAAACTGGGACGGAGTGTCTTAACACTAGGTTCCCAAGTTCCCACTGCCTACCCTGCCGTGTGCGGGATACAGCGTGAAGCTGAGTGAGTGAATGCTCTTGAAGGAATCGCGTCGAGCTGTTGCACCAGGACGGTCTTCGACCTTTATATATTTATAATTAGATTTTATTAAGTATTACACATCTGCTTTATACCTAACTGGTAAGTCGTTGGAATATATATCTTATTTACTGTAAACGCAATGATATTTATTTTATGGAATTCATTATTTTTACTTCAAGATAAACTGCGGGGTTGAGTTACGTTTGATAGAAACTGAAATGTTATTTTTTCTATCTTCAAGTTTTTCGTTTTTCTTCTTTAGCGAAAAGGGATCCTACTATCAATACACCTAATTTCCTACACAAAACATTGAGTGTTTAGTGGTGGAGCTCAACGCCGCGCTTTATCCTTTTTCTTTCTCACGCTGTATCCCTCACATGGCCCAGCCATGGTACTTAGCCACCAGGTACCAGGGTACTTAGCAAAATTGGGAAAGAAGTGTTAAAAAAACTCTCCGATTAAGACACTTCCGTCCCCCCTTTCCGTTGAGTTTATGGTATTGCGTCTATAGAAACGTAACTTAACGCCGTTTGCCTTGTTACCACAACAAAGAAATGAAAATATTTAACATTTTCTAGCAGGTATCGAATCCACGGCCTGTCACGTAGACCGTCAGAGTCTACTTCATACATATTTATATGAACATATCAATTAATTACCGATTAAGGTCGTCCGTAATTAAATTATCAATTTATTATATCGAATCATTTAACAAATTATTACGCATACTTTGTGAGGAAAACTAAAATACCTTCCTGTAATTGTCAAGACGTTTCAATATTCGCATTTAGAGATAATGTGTGTGAAGTGGCGTAACTCAACGCCGCGTTGTCTTACTAGATCTTAGAAAACACAACATTTTATATATAATCATTGATGTGCCTGTCGTGGCAAAGATAAGTGTGTGACTGTACGCGTCAGTTTGCGGGTTCGATCCCAACTCGAGAAAATTAAATATTTAATATTTTCAAATTAAATACTAAATGTTTTCATTTCTCCTCTCTGGTACAAGGCAAAGCGCGGCGTTGAGTTCCACACGCAACACCTCAAATTCGGCGGAAAGAGGGAAAGGAAGAGATATTATTAACACTAGGTTCTCAAGTTCCTTCTGCCTCCCCTATAATCTGCGGGATACAGCGTGAAGCTAAAAAAAATATTGATTGATCAATATTATATCGCGGCGTTTAGTTCCGCGACTCAACACACAGTTTGCTAACACTAGATTCCTTGGAACTACTTGCGGGATATAGCGTGAATCTAATCACTTCCCTAAGCATTATATGAACCAACAACCACCTTTATAACTCGACGCCGCCGTGCCACTACGCCATGATCAGAACGTCCTTTAAGAAGTATTAAAAAAAACTGACCTAACAACATTCTTAAGCAATATTGAACTTGTAATAGTTATTTTTACACCCGAGTGTTCATATATATATACATTTTAATTATTTAGGATTCCGTGTTTCAAAAGAAAAAACGGAACGCTTATTATATTCGTCACTGTGTCCTCCGTCATCCGTCATCTGTCACCGGTCATCCACTATCACTATTCACGCTGTTTGCCGCATATAAAAAAAGGCAAACAAAGCCAGAGCATAGCCCAATCTTAAAAAAAAAAACAGTTTCTTACTTTAAGCAGAATTCTAGACACATTGCGTGCAGAACGGCGGTACTAAACGCCGTTCTACACGCAACAACCGTTGAATTTACAATCTCAAGCAAGATATAGAAACTAAGTATAATTTAAAAATTTTTAAAAAGTTTTTTTAAACTTACTTTACTTTACTTGCTTTTTTTAAAAGTGTCGAACCGACGACCGTCGTAATAAAATACACATGACCAACAATAAAAGTCATCACCATCTATAAATCTTAACGATTTACATATTTATAGGTTATATTCATATAAAATGGACAAATCACTTTGAAATGTATGTTAATTTTATTAATGTATTGCTTTAGAATAATAAAATAAATTAGTTTTTAGATTTCTTTTTCTATCAATAATGTATTGATGATAAAAATTAATTTGAAATGTTTTAACACCATTCATATTTGTTTTGAGGTGATCAAATTTGAATTTTTATTACCATGGTATTATTACTTTATTTCATACGGTACGTGTTTGTATATGGGTTAACTAGTTGATTCAATTCCAAACACAAGGTAAGTGTTTTTAAAAGCTTCACGCTATTTCAAAGGGAACCTGGAAACCTAGTGTTAAGTCACTTCGTGCCTAATAAACACCTGTTCCCGTTTCTGCTGAATTTAGGCATTCCATTTTTCCTTAGTCTTAATCAGTGCCAGAGCGAAGAAAACCAATAGAAGTGAATTGACAATGGACAATGCCGTAATAACTGGAGAACTTGAGAATTTCCGAGAGCATGACGCGGGCGAAGCCGCAGGTAATTATAACGGCACCTTTAATGCGTAGTTAATTATTAAATAAAAATAATGTGGTTAACGTCTAATTAATTTGATACTATTATTATCTTATCTTTGTTCCCGTTATATTTATTTTTAACTGATGATAATTAATCGGTGACAAAAAAAAATCTGGGGTGGGCACAAAACTATTTTGGGATGGACGGCCAGTAGAAGGACAGAGCTAAAAGCCTGTCTCAACAGCGTTAAAAACACGTTATGGTGTCTGAATAACTTTAAGCAGATTTTCACTAGTTTAATAATTTCGGATTTCAAGAAACCATTTTTTTATGTCACATTCCGTAACGCAGGCACTAGCTTTTGTAACTCACTCACTGGTTCTGTGAGACAATATCGGATGACGTTTCAAAAAATCTTTCAGCCACCCCGTACCAGGTATGTTATTTACAAATGGAGTATCACGTGGATTATCAATAAAAAAAAAACTAATAGCAGTCGTGGGACTGCCGATAGAAGTGAAAACGGAACTATTAAGTTGAGAGTAATTAAAACTATATGCAAAAATTATATGATTTTTTTAATGTTTTATTTATTAGTTAAACAAATCATGAAAAAAATATAAATACAAAGTGGTTGAAAAAATAATTAATATACAATTATGTTAATTATACATAGTATTTATATTTACACGAATTTCAATGAATTCAAGTTTGAACATTATTTTCATTATTTACATCATTGTCGTGACTCACAAAATTATACTTATCCAAAAATCGTCCAACGCGCACATAATACAGTCAGAAATAGTCGATGTATTAGTGTATACGTGTACACAGGCTACTGCGCGTGCGCTAGTCTGGCTCTCCATAGCGATAGATATACTATTATCATTAGCATGTCGGTGACGCGAACCGCTCAACGCGCCTGAAGAAGTTATCAATAAAAAAAATCTGAACTGTCTCCAGAACGTCGTCAGCATTAATTGGAAAGCCCTTGCGAGCCTCATTTATTAACCATTTTTCTATGGCATCTTCCTCGTCATATGTTAAATACGGTATCGGTCCAAATTGCGATTTCGAGGCAGGGTTTTTTATTTTAAATTGTAATGTTGCCCTTGGGAAATATTATATTTTCTTGTCACTGCCCTCAGTGGCATAGTTTTATTATTTATTTCTTCTAATGCCTCGTCTAGGGCTTCTTTAGTAAACTGAGGTTTCTTTGGCATGATGTTTTATTATTCAATCCTAATAGTAAAGGAAAAAACCCATTGGATGACGTACCTCAAAATAAATAATGAATTATAGTAATTGAGGCCTGTCGTGGCGCAGCGGCACAAGCGTGTGACTGTAACCGATAGGTTCTGGGTTCGATCCCCAGTCGAGGAAATGAAATATTTAATATTTTCAATTTAAATATTAATAATCTTCATTTCTTCGCTCTATTACAAGGCAAAACGCACAATGCCTCAAATTCGGCGGAAAGTGGGATACAGAAGTGGAACGGAGCGTCTTAACACTAGGTTCCCAGGTTACACTCTGCCTACCCTGCCACATGCGGGATACAGCGTGAAGCCAAGTTAATTATAGTAATTGGCTTATGTTTATATAGAGATCAGTGTTAATAATAGTATAGTAATTGACTAATAACCAGTTACAAACATCAAAATCTTATGACAGTTGAGTAGATTGAGTAACATGAAAATATAAAATGTATTCTTAACTAAAAAAGGTTACTTTCTTAGTTTAACAAAACACAGTTATTGGCATGATGGGCCAAGTACAGTTAAATTTTAAAAATATCGTGACAATTTTTTTAGGTTATATCAAAACATTGTCATAAAACACTTCAATATCGCTTATGATGTGTAAAAACTGTACATATGCCAGCATTTCATTTACTGTATCGTTTTATATAACTTTAAAAATGCTTTAAAAAATGAACCTGTCGTTTACAGTCACTGTAACCTCACTAGTCACTCTATGTAACCGACAGGTTCTGGGTTCAATCCTCGGTCGAGGCAATGAAATATTTAATATTTTCAATTTTTAATGTTTCATGTCTTCGCTCTGGTAATAAAGCAAAGCGCGGCGTTGAGTTCCACCACTCAACACGCAATGCCTCAAATTCGGCGGAAAGTGGGGAACGGAAGTGGAACGGAGTGTCTTAACATTAGATTCCCGGGTTACCTCTGCCTACCCTGCCTCGTGCGGGATACAGCGTGAAGCTGAGTAAGTGAGTAAGTGAAAAAATCTAACGTCTCAACATTTTTTTAACAAGCTTACTTAGTTCCGATGTGCTGCCAGAAATACACAAATAAAAAAACATATTCACATAACGGCTTTTTGTTGGAACCTTCTGACAATCATGGACAGTGTTACCATTTTAATTTTTGCTTGCTTACCTTACAACAGCATAATTACTTGTTTCTTAGCATTAAAGATGAAATTGCCAATAACTTTTTGGGGCCCAATAACTGTACTGTTGCCCTATATTGTCTTTGCCTTACTATACATAAAAACGGTATTTTTAACATCACACAGTACTTTATTTTCCTGCTCATATAGGGTATCGTGGGTAGAGAGCGAACATGAGAACGTACTGTTAAAACCGCATTGTGTGTTCCCATTCAGACACTGTGTTCCTCACTTTCCACCGAGTTTGAGTAACGGAACTCAACGTCACGCTGTCTCGTCACCAGAGTGAAGTAATGAGAATATTTTATTTCCTCCAATGAAATCGAACCTACAACTGACACGTTTACTCGTACATTTGTGCCACTGCGACTTACTTTTATTATTTTATGTTACTTATTTGTCTTTGTTTAGTACCCATAATAACCTTTTTCTTAATAAAAAATAAGAATCGGTCAAGTTCGAGCCCTGTTTGTCCACCAAGAGTTCCGTAGTAATTTCTAGAATTGTTAAGTCACGTTCCCGAAGTCTACATGTCCATTAAGGTGGTGTATGAAAATTGACAAATTTTAATTTTCGTATGTATTCTTTTTTTTTTTGGCTTCACTCTGTATCCCGTATATGGCAGGATAGAGAGAGTGAACTTGGGAACCACGACACACGACGCTCCTTTCCCCAGTTTCAGGTTTATATGAGAATTTATTTTAAATAAGTTTGTTACGTACACGTCAAGATTTTGATATCATTCAATTGAAGAAGGTATATTTAATGAGAATAAAATTATTCGTTGATTAATTATTGATTCTCAAATAATAATAATAAGAAGAATTATTGAAAATAATGAAATATAAGATCCAAATGATGAAATAATATTTCAAGATATATAATTATCTGGATAATCAGAATTATCTGGTAATCTTACGAAAAAAATCCGTTTTCCCTTTGGAAGTATAGAACCCTAAAAATGCAGATTCTATATCAGTGTTGTCCTAAACGTAAATAAAATATATCTTCGAATACAAGTTTTCCTTTAAAATACAAAATTTATTGTTTCTAAAGTAACATAACACATTATTTTAAATTTATGGAAAATTTTCAATCAATAAGTATGAAGGGCCTTGAGGCTTGTGGCGCCTGGGCTAAGTGTGTAAACGCGACGGGTTGCAGGTTCGATCCGATCGATCAAATATTTAATCTCTTAATTTCTTCGCTCCGGTAACAAGGCAAAACGCGGCGTTGAGTTCCGTCACTTCACACGCAATGCATCAATTTAGTCGGAAATTGGGGAACCGAATGAAGTGGCTTAACACTAGATTTCCAAATTTCTTCTGCCTACCCTGCCATATGCGGGATATAGCGTGAAGCTGAAAAAAAAATGAAAGGCCATCGTATAGTTTATTTCTTTACTTAACATATACATTGGAGCAGCGCATGGATGTAACGACGATTGTGGATACGATACTCACTCGAGGAAATTATTATAATTAAAATATAATTATATATTTGAATTTCCGCGCTGTTAAACAATGTGTGGCGTTGAGTTCCGTTACTTATCTCGAAATTTAGGTGTGCAGTGTATAATAGAACTGTTTACCTTGTGACGTGCGGGTAAGAGCGTGAAAGATATAATTTTGGATGCTATACTTTTTCGTTTGTTTATTGAAGTAATACATACTTACGTCAGAATTTACGCAAGTATTTATTTATATTTGATAAACCTATTATTTGTTATACTTAGAAATTTTGAAAACATATTTGTATATTGAGGTCTTAGTCGTCATCAGTGTCATTGTGAAAGGTGGCAATTCCCTTACTGGGGAACGAGCTATTTCTCAAACGATACACATTTAAAAAAGAATACAAAAAAGGTAAAAATATTTTTACTATGTTTTAAAATGTTATTCCACACTTACGACAGAAAATACTAAACTTAAATTTAAAAAGCGTATAAAAATTTTGAACGAAGCATAATTCTTACGAGAAAACCAAACGATAATTCTTACGAGTTGTCTTTGAGTAGCGGAAATTTGTAAAAATCGTCCCAACAGAGATGTTAACAACATAAATAACGTTGTAACAAGCGTATAAGAATTTCGACGGAGCTCGGTGAGAACGAATGGCTTAGTTGGTCAGAGCGCTGGAACGGTATTCCAGAGGCGCGGGTTCAAATCCTGCTTCGTTCAAAATTTTTATACGCTTTTTAAATTTAAGTTTAGTAAGGTAAATATATATTTATATACATTGTATACATTTGTACGCGCTAATCTCAGAAACGGCTTATCAGATTTCAATGCAGTTTTCGCAATATTATATATTTTGGCAACTTTCCCCTAATATTGAACATTTGTATCATTTAACGCTTTATAAATAAAAAAATAAGTTAATTTAAAATATTTAGTTCCCAAAATTGCTACAACATTTTCGTTAATTTAACTGAAGTTGTAGTTTTCAATGTATAGATATTGTTTTAAAACTGATAATGATATTAGAACAAGAAAGTAATTGAGATTAGCAAACATAATAATGTATTTCAAGCGGGCGAAGCCGCGCTCAGGTAGCTATTATAAAATATTAGTATCTATTGGTAGATAACTGATGGGATCATTTATTATGAAGGTACGTACTACTGTTCAGATTGAAAACCTATCAAAACCATTTTACAGTTATTTTGCTAATAGTCTAGAAATGATTGTGTGAATTGATAGTAGCTTCTGTGTTGTTACTTAGTGGTGAATTTCTCCGTCTTTTTATAGGGAACCCAAAAGCTGTTACGGGAACTTGGGAACCTAGTGTTAATGCATACCGTTTCTATTATGACATTTCTTCGGTTTCCGCTCAATTTGTGGCATTGCGTAACCTAACGCCGCGCTTAGCCCCTATATTACATATTAATAAAAAGTATTTTATTTTCTCGAGTGGGAATCGAACCCACAATCTGTCGCACATTCGTTACTCTGTGCCACGACAGGCCTCTGCATTTATGGTATTGAAAACAAAAATCTGTAGAAATTTTTCTATTGACCACAAAGGCGTGATTGAAAAAGTAAAATGTTGTAAATAATGAATTCCCATTTTAATGTTTTAATTCATATATACCTACTTTATATTTTTTAACGTTTAATGTTGAGAAAAAGTTATTTTGGGCCGTATTACATTAATAAGTATTTATTTATTTATTTATTTGATATATCTTCCATGAACAGACAGAGATCGGTAACAGATTTATTATAAGCATAGATTACCCAGCGCGGCGTTCAACTCCACCGCTTCTCAATATCTCCAAAACGAACGCGACGTCTTTAGTTCCCTCAGGTTCCCATTAACTTGCGGGATACGGTTAAAAAAAAAAACGGAGAAATTCTCGATATCGGTTAACGATGTTTAGATACCGGTTTTTGAGCGTTAGCACAGAACAACGTAGTGTGAAATGATGTCCTTAGTGCATAGTCGACTCATATACCGTCTGCGGTTTACGCGTTTATATCGATAATAGTATTGTTAATAATTTATTTCTTATTAAATAATATTTTTTTTATCACTTTTCATACAAATACGAAAATTTCATAAGATTTTTAGGTTATTTTTTTTTGTTAATTATTACCGGTTTTTTCTTAAATTGTGTTTTAAATAACGGTTTTATCAAAAAGTTATCGGTATTTTAAATTTGTGGTTGTTGTACGAAATTTTTGGGACCGAATTTAAGATTTTTTTACTTAAATTGTGTTTAGAGATGGCTGTTTTTTGAATTTTTTTTATTATTTTTGAAAAGTTATCGATTTTTTTTATTTTGGACTTTTTTTTAATTCTAATATCATGGATGCTCATTATCAAGAAGTCAATACGAATGAAACGTACGAAGATGTTAGCAAAAAAGCAAGAGTTCGATCGATACTGAAACAAGTGAGTACTATTTTTATTCATACTCATACTCAGCTTCACGCCGTATCCCGCACATGGCAGGGTAGGCATAGGGAACTTGGGAACCTAGTGATGAGACACTCCGTTGCACTTCCGTTCCTCACTTTCCGCCGAATTTGAGACACTTCGTGTTGAGTGGCGGAATTCAATGCCGCGTTTTGCCTTGTACTAGAGCGAAGAAATGAAAATATTAAATATTTTAAATTAAAAATATTAAGTATTTTATTTCCTCCAAGCGGGGATCGAACCTACACCCGTCCTTTACAATCACACGCTTGTGCCGCTGCGTCACTACAGGTCTTTTTATTCATATTATTTTTTTATCCAGACTTTGGAAAGTGAAATATTTAATTTTAATACAAATGTGTGACTGTAAAGGCGACAGGTTGTGGGTTCAATCCTTACTCGAGGAAATTTATTATTTTCATTTTCTTCGCTCTGATTACAAGGCAAAGCGTTGAGTTCTGAAACTCAACACGCAATGCCTTAAATTGGGCGGAAAGTGGTGAACAGAACAAAGTGTCTCATCACTAGGTTCCCAGGTTCCCTCTGCCAACTCTGCCATGTGCGGGATACAGTGTGATGCTGGAAAAAATATAATAATTTTAAAGAAGCTGGATTTCAATTTGCGCGTCTAGGAATGCGTCCAAAGCAAAATTTAATGTTTCATATGTTTTTAAAATAAGTCTTCTTTTTAATAGTTCTTAACATATATCTGCCGCGCATTTTCTTAACATACATAAAAACCTGTCGTGTCGCAGCGGCACAAGCGTGTGACTGTAACCGACAGGTTGTGGGTTCGATCCCCACTCGAGGAAATGAAATATTTAATATTTTCAATTTAAATATTTAATGTTTTCATATCTTCGCTCTGGTAACAAGGCAAAACACGGCGTTGAGTTCCGCCACTCAACACGCCATGCCTCAAATTCGGCGGAAAGTGGGGAACGAAAGTGGAACGGAGTGTCTTAACATTAGGTTCCCAAGTTCCCTCTGCCCACATTTCCATGTGCGGGATACACCGTGGAGCTGAGTATATAAATGTTTTATTTAGAGAAATTATATATATTGTTCGTTCTTCCGTTAAGATCAAAGGTCCTTTGTATATAGTGACATTTTATTTATGGCTGTTAATATATGTATATAATATGTAAATACTTAAATTTATATACATATATATATTTTTATATATATATATATATATATATATATATATATATATATATATATATATATATATATATATATATATATATATATATATATATATATATATATATATATATATATATATATATATATATATATATATATATATATATATATATATATATATATATTTCAATTTAGCGATCATCTCGGTACAAGTTTTGCTCGGTTTTGGAGTAATTTATCGATAATATGGTAAATATAAATATTTTTATATAAAAATACGAATCAAATTATTGTAGCGCTCAAGATTTTTGTCTTCTGTCCATGCCACTGTGATGATCTTCTTTTTTTCTTTAAATAAGAGACGATTACAAATCCAAAATAGATATCGAATTTATATTTTTTCTACAGTCCCTTAGAATACAAAGGCAATTTTAATTCTTGAATCAATCAGATACTTAAACAAAACAAAAGATATATAAAAGGTTTTTATGGCGTATAGGCTTTTTATTGTATGAAATACATTGTGTAATAAAATCCTATAAGCTAGCCTCAAGTTGACCTGTAATTATGAAATTACGAAGATTTGTGAACTTAAATCAGGAAAAAATATATTATACATAGAAAAGGACCATTACAAAATTATATTTATAGTTAATTTCATACGAAAGTTGTGGATACGCGCTCAATGAGAAGTAATTCTCGGTGAGACCGACTCGCACTTGACCGATTATATTCTAAAAAATTTTTTTTATATATATTTGCTCTTTCTGTGAAAGTAGGTATAGATCAAATTTGTAATATTCTACACTAAACTAAGTACTAGGGCTCTCCCTTTGTCCGGTTCGAGGGGCTCCATTGAAGAAAATCGATATAACGTTACATTGACGCTTTTTCTTACATGGTTATATATTCTTTTCAGCTTCACGCTGTATCCCGCACATTGCGTGTTAAGTTTCGGAACTTAACGGAGCGCTTTGCCTTGTAACCGGAAGAAGTCTCTGTCTGTGTGTGGGACTCCTGAATAATTTAAGTGCTTCTTAATCGAAAGCCTTATTCAATACGGGTTTTATTACCTAACTTTTATAAAAATCGGTTAAGTAGTGGGGAAAGGAAGTGAAACGGTGTGTCTTAACACTAGGTTCCCAGGTTCCCTCTGCCTACCCTGCCATGTGCGGGATACAGCGTGAAGCTGAGTGAGAGTAGGTTTAGTTACTTATTGCCTTTATCCAAGATGCGGCAGTGATTTTTTGGGCGGGTTAATTTAAAGTTTTGTTTCGAGCAAATTATTGTACCTTCAGCCGCGTACAGGTGCAGCACAGCGTTGAGTTCCGCCACTCAACTCGCAATCCTTCAATTCGGTGGACAGTGGAGAACGAATATATCTTAATGAGAACGGAGAGAGTGATACCAATAAACATATATTACTCAGCTTCACGCTGTATCCCGCACATGGCAGGGTAGAACGAGGGAACTCTTAAACCTAGTGTTAAGACACTCCATTCCACTTTCGTTCCCCACTTTCCGCCGAATTTGAGGTATCGGTTGTTGAGTGGTGTAACTCAACGCCGCGCTTTGCCTTGTTACCAGAGCGAAGGAATTTATATTACATATTTAAATTAAAAATATTTAAATTAAAAATATTTAAATTAAAAGTATTTCATTTTCTTGAGTGTGTATCGAACCCACAACCTGTCGTTTACAGTCACACGCTTGTGCCGCTGCGCCACCCATACAAACATATACATATGTATGTCATTTACGTATGAAGGTGAACTTAATGTTACTAATAAATGATAAAAGGTAAAACGAAATAATATATAAATAAAAGTCTAATTCGATATACATATGTAAATATTTATTGCATTTCTTATCACATGACACTTTATATTATAATTTTGGTATTTTAAAATATATAGATATTTCTATTTATTTTAATAATGTTATGCCCAGTGGTAGTGTAGCGGAGGTTGTTGGTTCGATTTCCATTCAGAATACATTGTTCCCATGTCTGTGCCCTAAAAATAATCTGAAACGCAGTGTTAAGTTACTACACTCAATACGATATGTATAAAAAAATATATCGATTTTTCCTTATTATTTAAACTCTCACTCCGTTCCACTTCCGTTCCGTTGAGTGGCAGAACTCGACGCCGCGATTTGAAAATTGAATCTTACTCTTACAATCGCGCACTCTTGCTACTGCGCCACGACGACGGTCTCTATTACAAGTACAAAAATTCAAATTAAAATATTTTTATTCAAAATAAGAAGTTACAAGCTTCGTTTTTTGAACGTCAAACAATTTACCACCAGTTCACTAAAGTTACTGCCTCAGACCTGAGAAGAACCGGCGAAAGAAACTCAGCGGGACATGTCTTTTTTTATCAATGGGTCAATGATACATTTGATACAATAGCTTGAAGCGAGCATTTTATTCCAAAGGCGTGTTATCATTAAAGTTACAAGCTTTATACATCTTATGTTCGAATACAGATCTGAAATGGTACATCTATAAAATATTTTACCTAGGGTTACGTTTTCGTAAATGCGAAATAGCAATCTTAAAACTTTTTTCTATTTTTTTTTAGCATAACGCAGTATTCATCCGTTTCCCACTTATCGAATTTAAGGCATTGCGTGTTGAGTGGTGGAACTCAACGCCGCGCTTTGTTATCAGACTGAAAAAAGGACAATATTAAATATTTTCAAATATTTATGTATATATTAGACTATACCTTATTTCCCATCCTCAAGTGGGGATCGAACCCACAACCCATCACGTACACAGACACACGCTAGCACTTGTGCCACGACAGGCCTCGTCTCTTCTTCCACGGTCTACAAAAGTATTCGTCTATTCCAGGTCTTGATATGCAGTTCCATCTGGATCCAGTTTTTCGTAGCGGGCCTCTGTTCCGGAGCCCCCACAGTGATTATACCACAAGTTAACAAAGAAGCGAACGCGACCATCATAGATGACGATTTAAGTTCATGGATATGTGAGTATATAGAAATTGGTTAAATATCTGGTTTCTTTTGTAGTTTCACCGACTTTCAAAAGAAGGGGGTTTTTAATTCGGTTGGTTTTGGCTTTTTAATGTATGAACGGTGATTTCACTGAGATTTCTGAGACCTTTCTCTAGTCCTATATGGTAGTTATCACTCTGTATAGTTGACTGGCTGACTCCGATCCGTTTTACCACCCAATTTCAACTTAAAGACGCATAGTGTGAAAATATTACTTGTAGGTAACTTAATTGCAGAATTTGACTAACAGCTGCACGTGACAGCTCACTGAAAAAAGAAATAAAAGCACCCTAATAGAAAAGAATTAAATTATTAAACACAACGAAACAATAAAAACATTAAATCATTGAGGCCTGTAGTGGCATAGGGGCACAAGCCTGTGACTGAAGGCGCGACGGATTAGAAATGAGATAATTGAGTGTTTTCATTTCTTCGCTCTGGTAACAAAATATAACACGGCGTTGAATTCTGCCACTTAACGAGCAAGTTAAGAACAAATTGGAGTGTTTTAACACTAGGTTCCCAAGTTCCCTCTGCATACCCTGCTGTGAGCGAGATACAGCTTGGAACTGGTTTTATTCTATATTTGAAACGAGCAACACTCTATTCATCAAATAATTTAATTATTTATTTCACTTGACCTAGAATGTAAGGTAAGCAGAAAGAATTCCACGATGAATCACCCTTTTCTCGTTTCTCTTCGTTTATAATCTGTGACACTTGTGATAAAAATGTCATTAATCTGTCAAATTTGACACAAACATTATTTATGGACAAGATAATCTCAATTTCTGTAATTTTATTTTATTTTTTTGGTGTTTTTATTTCTGATGGCATTGTGGCGTCAATGTTTTTATTTAGTAAATGCTTTATGTATTGCCACTTTACTAGTTTGAAATGGGATGCAATTTGAAATTACATATAGTTTTTAAGAGAATAAAATACAAAAATACTCTGTTTTTAACGCCTTATTTATCGCACTTATTCTTAGCCAAGTTGTATGAAAATCTAGTTAGCAATTTCTGATCTACAAGCATTTTGCCAAGATGAAGTAGTGAGTTTTTGGATTTTTTTAATTGTAATTCTCCCCATATTTAAAACTTAAATTTTGTGTCTTTGTAACGTAACGTACCGCTTCCAGATATTTCCACAAATATCTTATGCGTCTTATTATATCTTATCTATGCAAATATACATATTGTCTACATATTGTGATGAGCCCGTTACAGGGCTAGTTCAAGATTTTTGAACAGTTCCCCAAGCAGGCAAACCTTACGACATAAGTGGAGATGAAAGAGGCCCCTCTAATAGTCAGTATCACTCATCTCTAATATACAAACTTATATATTAACAGACATCAAAATAAAAATCATTACATAATAAATAAATTATTGCTCAATAAAAGAAAAACATTATACAATAAAAAAAGAAGAATACTTATCAACGGATTTTTTCTCGTACAAGACCATCTAGCACTATAGCTCGATCTTCAGCCGGTTTGTTGACATTTAATACTGGATTATTAACCTCAGACTAGAGACTGCGATATTTATATTTACGATCAGCTTCATTAACAAGACTCGACGCATAATTTCTTTTACGTAAGAATGCAAATCGTGGTCACATAATAAAAATAGCACAGGACTAAAAATAGATACTTGCGGGACACCAGTACTCCATAATGGAATGTTTTAGAATTAATTTTGTTTTTCGCAGGTCTGTAATACGACAGGTTGTAGGTTCGATCTCCACTCGGGAAATTTATATATTTCATGTTTTCAATTTAAATACATTTCATTTTTTTGGTAATATGGCGAGCCGCGGCGTTGAATTCCGCCACTTAAAAATACCCAATGACGGAACTGGATTAGGTTCTCAAGTTTCTTCTGCCAACGTTCCGCGGGATACAGCGTGAAGCTGAGTAATTTTATTTTGTAATGAATATTTTAAGCAAAAATATATGTATAATGATATCATAGAGTATTATTTTTTATGTACACGGTATTGTATGATGTTTGTGGGCCCGTTTATATATATTTACATATGTATATAAAATTCTTCCGAATAACCTACGTAAAAAGCATAAACAAAACTTATTAGAAACTTGATATTTGGTCTGTGCGCCAGAAACATGTAAAAGAGGATTTACCGTGTTTATGTTGTTTTTCGATTTCAAACGATATCTATTTTTCATCAAAAATTGTTAAAGGTATATTGTTAAAGCAGTCAATATAAAACAGTACATACTATAATGATAGTATTTTTTTAAAGAAGATGCTTAAAAATGTTAACTAAAGAAGTGCAATAAAAAGCTAAATATATTTCAACTTACAGATGCAGCCCCCACCATCAGTAACACACCATGGGTAATAATTTTACCACTCTTTACGAAGCACTATGGGAGAAAATTACCACAGATTATAACGTCGATAGTTTGCGTCGCTATATTCGTCGGCATGTACCTGAGCTCATCCCCCTATCATATTTTGGTGGCACAATTGATACAAGGGTAGATATTATTTCCTTTATTTTTCTAAGTCATAAAGGAAATCTTTTTTATATCTTTGTTCTTCTTTTGTCTGTGTTTTTTTATATTTTTTTTTGTTTAGTTTAATATTTTTGTAAAATCCAATACAGCTTCTATTATAAAGCTTTAAAAAAGTGATTCTTTCATTGGAAGTATGGTATCAAATTAATTATTTAAATCAGTTATTTTTTTTGAGGCCTATCGTGGCGCAGCGGCACAAGCGTGTGACTGTAAAATATAGGTTGAGGGCTCGATACACACTCGAGGAAATTAAATATTTAATATTTTCTATTTAAATATTGAATGTTTTCATTTTTTCGCATCAGGTACAAGGCAAAACGCGGCGTTGAGTTCCGTCATCCAACACGCAATGCCTCAAATTCGGTGGAAAATAGGGAACGAAGAATCTTAACACTAGGTATCCAAGATCCCTCTGCTTACCCTGACATGTGCGGTATACAGCGTAAAGCTGAGTCGTTATATTAAGGCTTTGATAAAGTTTCATAAAACTAAAGCAGATAAGAAAGCAGTTGTCATAGTAGGACAGTATCCATTGTAATCGCATTTACAGCCAGATACTGCTGCACCTGCTGTTATATAACTTGTTTACTTAACTAAAATTAAACTTGTTTAATTAACTAAAATTAAACTTGTTTAATTAACTAAAATTAAACTTGTTTAATTAACTAAAATTAAAATTGTTTTTTTTACTATGTTTTAAAGTGTTATTCCACACTTAGGACAGAAAATACTAAACTTAATTTTAAAAGTTTAGTATTTTCTGTCCTAAGTGTGGAATAACACTTTAAAACATAGTAAAAATATTAAAATAAATAGTATTCTCGCTTGCCAAACGATAATTCTTACGAGTTGTCTTTGGGTAGCGGAAATTTGTAAAAATCTCCCTACAGAGAAGATAAATAAGGTAGAACATAAATAAGTTGTAACAAGCGTATAAGAATTTCGACGGAGCTCGGTGAGAACGAATGGCTTAGTTGGTCAGAGCGCTGGAACGGTATTCCAGAAGCGCGGGTTCAAATCCTGCTTCGTTCAAAATTTTTATACGCTTTTTAAATTTAATTTAACTAAAATTAAACTTGTTTAATTAAATAAAAGATTAGTACAAATTATTTTATCTTTATAATTGTTTCAGATACTTACATTGTGGTAACTTAACTATTTCGGTCCTTATCCTAACCGAATACTCAACTCCGAAGTTACGTGGAATGTTTTTAACTGCTTCTGCGGCAGCATACTTCTGGGGTATATGGATTTCTAATGTAATCGGTACTTTCTTCCATTGGAAGATAATAACAATATTGGGTTTCATCTGTTCACTATACACGCTGACGGTGTTTTTGTGGCCAGAATCTCCGTATTGGTTGGCAGGCAAAGGAAGATTTGAAGAATGCAGAGCAGCGTTCAGGCGACTTCATGGTTTTTCTGCTGAGAAGGAACTAAATGCACTAATTACAGCTAAAGAAGAATATATCAAATTGGAAAAAACTGAAGTTAAAAAGAGCTTTTTCGATATTATAAAATGTCCCGAATTCTATAAACCCATGATCTTAGCAGTGATAGCCGTACTGCAATATCAGTTTTCTGGAAAAATGATTTGTAGTTTATTCATTTTAGATATATTTAGGAATATAACGAAATCTGAATTTATGGCGTATATGGCCATGTTGATCTTGAATGGTGTCACTGTAATCAGTATGTACGTTGGTTCGTATTTATCAAAGGTCCTGAAGCGAAGAACTTTGTATATGTCATCATCGTTTATAGGTGTAGCTTTCCTGTTTACCATATCTCTGTACATATATTTAAGTAAAACGAATATCGTCGAAGAGAACAACTATGTTTTAATATTATTGTTAACTGCTTATACAATAGCTATAAGTTGTGGGCCAATGATCTTGTCCATGTGTATATATGGCGAACTATTTTCAGCTAGGTTCCAATCAGGAAGTTACATGATAATATCTTTGGTCATTTCTTCATCATATTCCATTTTATATAAAATGACACCAACTATTTTCGCGGATTTGGGAATACACGGATCGTTTTTGCTCTATGGCATAATCTGTGGTTTATGCACGTTTTACTTGTTTGTATTTCTGCCGGAAACTAAAAACAAGACGCAATGGGAGATCGAAGAGTTCTTCAGAAGTAACAAAAGACAGACTGATCCACTTTTATATCGATAGTTATAGTGTTTTGGATACAAAATGTAATATTATTCCGCTAGTCTAACATTAAATATTAAGGTAAATTGTAAATCACAAATTAATAATCTATTTAACTGCATATATTTTATTTAGATAAGTTAATTTTTAACGAATTTCAATCAAGATATATCTCTAATTCAGTATCATCGAACGCTAACGATATATTTATAGGTCAAATTTTACGAAAATTTGTACCGTATCCCAATCAATACTGGACAGGCAAAAGAAATCTATCTACGAGATCCTAGTGTTCATACACTCCGTTACCGTAACTTAGTACTAAATGAATGACCTTGGTGTTGGATGCCTTGCAGCGAGATGAGTTAGTAACATATACAGGCTTAATCTTCCATACATTAACACTCTTTTCTCTGACGACACCAGATTCAAAATGATATCATGAGTGCCGCCAACAATGGATGTTCTAGAAATAAGTTAATATAGTTCTATAAAGACTGAGATCTTTTAGAAAAAAACTATCTAGATAAATTTCGCTGATATAACGTTTTTGCTTCTACCGATTCTATAATTAGCTCTAAGGCTGATGATTATATTTAGAGCCAATAAATTTAGCAACAAAAATGCCACAAAATGACTCAGTTTCACGTAGAAAGAGGGGGAGGGGGGCTCGTTTAAGTAGGGGGAGGGAATTTGAAAACCTAATGTTAAGATTTTCCGTTCCTTTTCCAACTTTTCGCCTGATTATGTGATGTTTGGCGTAACTCAACAAAGCGTTTTGCCTTGTTTGTTGCAAATAACTTCACCTTTTCGTGTGGAGAAACCGAACCCAAAACCTGACATACCTCTGCGCAAAATAACTGTTTTATTGAATTTCATTGAAATTTTAGTTTCAATGCATTGTTATAATCTTGATACTGAATACGTTATTGGAAGACTAAAGTAACTATTTGTATATAGGTATACAAGCGGGCGAAGCCGCGAGCGCGAGCGGGTCTCCGGATAAAAGTTATATTTATAAATCGATGATTACTATTTAGTAAGGAAATAATTATAATATTATTAATATATACATATAGTTGTAAGATACTTGCAATGTTTAAGTTTTTTGATATAAACATGATATAATAAAAAATATATGTTGTGATTTTTTTTATATTACCAACAAACGTATATAAAATTATTGTATAGCGTGTGACTGTAAATGTGACAGGTCGTGGGTTCGATTCCTACACGAAAAAAATAAATAATGACAATGAGGATTAATGGCGGACATGCCACGCTTTGCCTTGTTACCAGAGCGAAAAAACAAAATATTAAATTTTTCATTTCCGCGATTGGAGATCGACGTTTTGCCGTGTGATCCCGGCTTAGAATAGGATCACCCTGGTACTGATGGTGTCGTAAGAGGCGACTAAAGTGCGTGTGGGAGAGTCACGTTGCCAGCAATGGCAAGACGCATGGGCAGACTCGACCGGATTGTTACCACCCCCGGCATTTAAGACCGGCGTTAAGTAGTGGCATTGGTCACTGCGTTTCGCATTAGGTAATGCCGGGCCCCAGTGCTCTTCCACCTTAAAAGACGGCAACGGTCCTGTAGCTCCTCTGGAGTTACGCGGGGCCGTGGGAGACGGTGATCACTTACCATCAGGTCACCCGTACGCTTGTTTGCCGTCTCTTCAATAAAAAAAAAAACAACTTTTCGGGGCTCAAAAATTATGTATGGGAGTTACCTAAAGATAAAATAACAATTTTTATATCTACTTATTTAGATATCACAATGGTTCCTTTACATTCGGTAAAAACGCATTATTTTTAACAGAAGATTTTAGTTTTAATGTTCACTAGATGATTTCGTTGAATTATGTTCATTTCGGCGTTGAGTTCCGTTATTCAACGTTATGACTCAACAATTGAGCGGTTTGTCTATCCTGTTTTATGGCAACACTCTTAAGCGTATTATGAGGCTTTAAAAGCCTCATAATATTAAGATATGACAAGTTTTCAATAGATAATAGCTTCACGCTGTTTCCTGGACATAGCCGGAGAGATGACACAGAGAGAGAATTTGTGAATCTAGTGTCAAGATACTCCCTTACCATAAAGACTCTGCCTTTGCTTACTTTCCACAGAGTTTGAGGTATAGCGTGTTGAGTGGCAGAAGAGCGGAGTATTTTAAAATTGCGAACCGGTTTCCGCTGCCTACACTGGGTTACAGGGTAAAATAAAAAAAAAAAAAATGATCTGACGATTAATGCTATCTCAAAGATAGAGGCTGTTTGCTGTTTCACCATTAACTTCCCTTACAACTAATCTGGAAAATATTGCCTATCTGGTAGATAAGGCTACCGGGTACTATACAAGCCAGTGGTGAAACGGGCCCTAAGTATTTTTTCTAAATAACATGAAACATCGATTTATATAATCTATTAATTTTTCTATATTAATATAATATTTTACCGCTCGATGATTTTAATTTCCTCTGATCACTGTAAATTGATTTTCATATAATTTCCTTGTATAGTTAGTTTTCCTTATAGTAAAATTGTAAACAGTCAATATACATATATACATAAATATACATATTTAGAGGCTTGTCGAGTTCCATCTCCACTTGAGAAAATGAAATTATTTAAAGTAAAAAGTATATTTTTTAATTATATCTTAAAAGTATTTGTTTCGCCGGATTTCGTATAGCAGAGTAGAGTTAAAACCTATTGTTAGGACACTAGGTACCCCACGCATCAACCAGTTTATCGGCGGAGATCAACACCGCGTTTGTTACAAACTCCGATTTGATATCCAGCTAAAAACAATCACGTTTATCGATAGAAGTTAACCTGTTACACTAAAATTATAGATTTTTTCTTTTTTCTTTACTTCACGCTGTATCCCGCACGACGCAGGGTAGGCAGAGGGAACCCGGGAATCTAGTGTTAAGAAACTCCGTTCTGCTTTCGTTCCCCACTTTCCGGCGGAACTCAACGCCGCGCTTTGCCTTGTTACCAGAGCAAAGAAATGAAACATTCAATATTTAAATTGAAAATATTACATATTTCCTCGAGTGGGGATCGAACCCAGAACCTGTCGGTTACAGTCACACGGTTGTACCTTTTGTGGTTTGAATTGAATACAAAAGTTTTAAAAATTTAGCTAATTTATACGTAACTTTCTTATGTATAAATATATTTAAAGTAATCAAAAACTAAACGTTGAAAGAAGGTAGTAAAAATATAATAATAAAAACTACATTTAAATATGGCTAGCCGTGTCTAACATTAGAGCGAACAAACGCACAAACAAACGGATAAAGAGACAACAAATTTATAAATCATTATTTTGTACCCTACTACATAAATAAACACCCCCTATAAGATGTTATTTAATATATCTTCCATGAACAGACAGTGATCGATTACAGATTTATTATAAGCATAGATTTTGTGACGATTTTCTAGATTAATCAATATTCAAGAACATCATCATTATTGAGGTTATTATAAATGCTACGAGCAGATTGGACCTAAACCCTAGCGTTAACATTTCGTTCCCATGAAGACACTTCTACTTCTTACGCCATGCCTTACCTTGTTACCAGAACGAAGAAATAGAAATATTAAATATGTCATTATCTCTCGCGAGTATCGAACCCATAACCTCACACCAGGTTGGTGGGCGTTGGGGCCATGAGGGCTGTAGTGGCACAAGCGTGTGACTGTAACCGACAGGTTCTGGGTTCGATCCCCAGTCGAGGAAATGAAATATTTAATATTTTCAATTTAAATATTTAATGTTTCATTTCTTCGCTCTGGTATTAAAAAGCGCGGCGTTGGGTTCCGCCACTCAACACGTAATGCCTCCAATTCGGCGGAAAGTGGGAACAGAATTGGAACGGAGTGTCTTAACACTAGGTTCCCGGGTTCCCTCTGTCTACCCTGCCTCTTGCGGGATACAGCGTGAAGCTTATATGATACATGGCATATGGTAATTATTGAGTGACCTCAGGTGCAGTGGTTACATCAAAACGAGAGATAAATTATTTACATTTATAATATTAGTATAGGCTATACTTTCCTACACTTATCTTGGCTTTCCTAACTAGGCAATGCGCGGCGTTGATATCCGCCACTCGTACACAATACCCCAAACACAGTGAAAATTGAGTAACGAAAGTATCTTAATGGGAACAGAGTTTGTAAACACTATGTTCCCAAGTTCCCTCTGCCAGCCATAGGCGTTATACAATATAAACATGTTGTTTTTATATGCACAGGTGTGTTGTGTCCATTCTTGACGTAATTGAAAATTACACTTTAGATTAAAATATATATCTAATTTTTTTTTGTGAAAAATATTTAATTAATATTGTTCTGATTATTAAATAATTCAAAAGACTTACTACTTTTACTTACTTACTTACTTTAGAATATTATCATCTAAAAGACAAAATCCAAACTCAGCTCAGCTTCACGCTGTATCTCGCACATGGAAGGGTAGGCAGAGGGAGCTTGGGAACCTAGTGTTAAGACATATTATCACCAGAGCGAAGAAATGAAGATATTCAATATTTACCGCGAGTGGGGATCAAACCCACAACCTGTCGTTTACGACGACACCCCAAAAACATTTTGGGGTTGATAGTAAGTGTGTATGGGACACTTACTATCAACCCCAAAATGTTTTTGGGGTGGTGGTGTTGACTTCTCGTCTTGACGAGCACCTACATACGTTATATAAACAATCCCAAAAATTGTCTCTTTTATTTTTTAGCCCTTATAGTTTCTGAGAGATCATGATCGCTTGCGGCTTCGTCCGCTATTTTATTTACTATTCTCAATTACTTTCTTGTTATAATCACATTATCACTTTTAAGACAATACAATACAATGAAGACTAAAACTTCAGATGATTTTTTTTATGGTAAAGACGGCAAACGAGCGTACGGGTCACCTGATGATAAGTGATCACTGTCGCCCACGGCCCCGAGTAACTCCAGAGGAGCTACAGGGGCGTTGCCGTCTTTTAAGGTGTACGGGCACCGGGGCCCGGCATTACCGGATGCGAAACGCAGTGGCCAAAGCCACTACTTAACGCCGGTCTTAAATGCCGGGGGTGGTAATAATCCGGTCGAGTCTGCCCATGCGTGTTGCCATTACTGGCAACGTGACTCTACCACACGCACTTTAGTCGCCTCTTACGACACCATCAGTACCAGGGTGATCCTATTCTAAGCCGGAATCACACGGCTAGAATGACAAAAAATGTAGCAAGTCTGTTGAACTTAATATTTTAAATGAACGTAAGACAGCGTTGAAGTCAGTGTTGTAGCTAACAGTAGGCTAAAAAACAATTTAAAATTTAAATGCCTTTATATAAGACACGAGAGTTAATTTTGAATTAAAAATTACGTTTAATTTTTGTCATTGAGTAACAACGGGGAATAGAAGAATCTTAATAAGATCGGAGTGACTTAACACTAGGTTCCTAAGTTCCCTCTGCCTACCCTGCCATGTGTGGTAACGAGAGTGTGTTGTGGGTTCGATTCCCAGTCGAGGAAATGAAATATTTCATATTTTCAATTTAAATATTTAATGTTTCATTTTCTCGCTCTGGTAACAAGGGAAAGCGCAGTATTCAGTTCAGTCACTCAACACGCAATTCCTCAAATTTGGAAAATCGGAAACGAAACTGAGTGTCTTAACACTACGTTACCAAATCCACTCTGACTACCCTGCCAAATGCGGGATACAGCGTGAAGCTGAAAAAAAAAGTATTTTGTTATTCATAATAAATAAATAAACACGTAACACGCAAAATCCACGTGCAATCGATAAATAATTAAATGGTAATGAATATATAAGGAAATTTAAATAGGTTAATAATATGTCTGTAAGTTGTAAGTCACGAGACTGTGTATTTATTGTTACTAGCAACTTCGCTCTTGAGGACTGTCGTGGCTAAAAACAATAATTTACATTCATTCTGAGAATGAACCTATACCTAACTATAGTCTACAATCATATGCTGTATATCAACGCCACTGTGGCATCGTGATACAACATTTTCTTTGCATACTCTACATTTTTGGTTATTTTTTTAACCTTTTAACGTAAAAGGGGTGTTATCAGTTTGTATTGACAGTGTGCCTGTCTGTGGCATTGTAGCTAATAAAGGAATAAATCGATTTAAGTGCAGTATTTTTTAAGTTTTTGGTCATAGATATTCTAAGCTATATTTCTTCGATGACCAATTTATGGACTACATGCCCAATTCAAGTAGTGGCTCTTTGCATTGGGATTTTTTTTTATTTTGTTTGCCTGTTCCTGTTTGTATTTGAATATGAAATATTTAATATTTTCAATTGAAATATTTAATATTTTCAATTCATCGCTCTGGTGACAAGGTAAATCACAGTGTTGATGTTCGACAACTCTACACGCAATGCCTCAAACTCGGCCGAAAGTGGGAAACGGAAGTAGACTGGAATGTCTTAACACTAGGTTCCCAAGTTCCCCCTGCCTACCCTGCCATATGCGAGACGGACTAGTGTTACTCGAAGAATTGAATATTTAATATTTTCAATTTAAATATTTAATTCTTTCATTTCTTCGCTCTGGTAACAGTGTGGCGTTGAGTTCCGCCACTCTTCACGCTATTCGGCGGTATAAGTAAATAAAGTAACTGCAAGCGGGCAACGTAAGGTGAACGGAGTGTCTTAACACTAGGTTCCTAAATTCCCTCTGCCTACTCTGCCATGTGCGAGATACAGCGTGAAGCTGAGTGATTTAGAGGCTGGCCGTGTCTCAGGGGATTTCCACTGTAAATACAACAGGTCATAGGTTTGATCCTCGCTCGAGGAAATAAAATTGAAATTCATTTCAATAAGTCTAGGTTAAGCAAACAGTAAATAAGATTATATCATTTGATATTAGGTACGTTTTGCAAAATGACGCAGATATTGTTCACATTTCATTACTGTATATCTTTCGTTCAATTAAATACTTTAATAATCTATATACTTATAATAAATCTGTAACTGATCGCTGTCTGTTCATGGAAGATATATTAAATAACATCTTATAGAGTACGTTTATTTATGTAATAGGGCACAACATGATTTTTTAAATATTTATGTGTTTGTCTGTGCATTTGTACGCGTTAATCTCAGAAACAGCTAACCAGATTTAAATTAAGTCTTAAGTAACTACTAAAAATCGAAAAATAAATTGAAAAGTAATATCAGTTTAAAATATTTAGTTTAGTGAAATTACTAAAATATTTTTACATATGATTGATTTTTACACATTCTGAAATTTTAGCTTTCAATGTATAGATATTGATTTAAAAGTGATAATGTTATTAGAACAAGAAAGTAATTGAGATTGGTAAATTAAATAGAGTGATTCAAGCGGGCGGGTCGCAGTAATATAATAAAAGAAAAATATTATGTTTATCTTCAAAGATTTAAGAGAATTCGGTACTAGAGAGTTGTGCACTTGTTGGACCTGTGGGTCAAAAAAGTTTTTTATTCACTCCATATCCCATATGGCAAGGTCAACTTGAGAAAAACCTGGAACTTGGGAAGAGTCAACTTGGGAGCCTATGGTTAAGACATTTCTCTGTTCTGTTTCCCACTTTCCGACGAATTTGAGGCATTGCGTGTAGAATGCGCGGTGCTCAATGCCGCTCTCTACTTTAATATTATTACTAAGAAATGAATAGTTATATATTTTACTTTCTCGATAATCGGACAACCTGTGCTATTTACAGTAATATACTTGTGCCCCTGCGCCCGACAGGCTTTATATTAATGATTTATACTAACATTTAAAGTGTAATTTGTGGTCTGTTATGACGCAGCAGCACAAGCGTGTGACTGTAAACGACAAGTTGTGGGTTCGATTCCCACTCGAAGAAATGAAATATTTAATATTTTCAATTATTTGGTCTTGTATAAAGGCAAAGCGTGGAGTACCGCCACTCCGCACGCAATACCTCAAATTTGAAGGAAAGTGGGGAACATGGGTAGGCACCCTGCCATATCGATGCAGCGTGAAGCAGAAAAAAAAATATTTTGTTTTTTTTTTTATTAAAAATTTTATCATTATCAACCTTTGCATAATTTACACACAAAAGTGCTTGCAAAAGAAAATAAAAATATAATATAATTCTTCTCTCACATTTAAATAATAGGGGTTCCGTACTTAAAAATAGAAAAAATATTGTATTTGTCTGTATGTGTATCAGGACCATTGTTTCTGACATTGTGTGCTGCTGAAATTAATATTAAAAAGCTATATACTAAATTTAAAACGTATAAAAACTTTGAACGTAACAGGATTTGAACCCGCGCCTGACCAACTCAGCCATACGTGTTATCGAGCTATGTCGATTTTTATTCTTCTTTCCCAAGTGTGGAATAACACACTTTAAAAATAGTAAAATAAGCTGTGTTCTCTTTAAATATGAATTATAAACTTTTAATTATATTTGAAATTTTAACTGATGCAAGAATTCATGCTTAGTTTTCATTGTATTTTAGTTAAAAATATATAAAAAAGCTATAGGATGCTTCTCACAACCTGAAGTTTGGCAAAATTTGAAAAACAGTATGCAATTGTAATGTAGTTTAACCCGTTATCTATAATCGTGAAATCTTGGTGGGCGAGATTGATTCGTACTTTAGATTTAAAAAAATATTTTTGATCAGAGAAAATTTACTTACTTAGAAAGCGTATAAAAATTGGAACACACGATTTTTTTTTTCGAATAAAATATTTGTAAATGTTCACTTTTTGTATTTAAGGACTTTTTTGTACTCGGTGAAACTGAAGAAAAATAAAAATTTCCATATAACATGAAATTTGGCAAGAACAAATAATGAAAAAAAAAATAAAATAACAAAGACTTTAATATATACTACTCTACAGATAAAAATATATCTACATTATATTTGATATTTTGAAATTAAATATCTAGTATTTTCAATTCTTCGCTCTGGTGACAAGCCAAAGAAGAAGGAAAGTGGGGAACGGAAGTGGAAAGTCTTTACACTAGGTTCCCAATGTGTGAGACACAGTGTGAAGCTGAAAGAAAATAAAAAAAAAAAAAAAAGACTACACTCCTTAAATAGATACGAAATCCTCGATGGGCAATTCCGACTCGCACTTGACCGATACTTTTTCTAAACACTCTACTGCGCCACCACAGCCTCTAAAGAAAGGCATAAAAGATATATTTAATCGATTGATGTTTTATTATTTTATTATACATTATGTAAATATGTCAATAAATTATACTGTTTAACATTAAAAAGCCATAACGCAAGGACGCAAGTTCAAATTCCGATGTAATTTTATTTATTCTTATATGAAATAAATCGTTGTTTCTGTACGAAAAATCTATATGTTAATTTTTAATGTGTAAATAAAACAAATTGAGATATTTTATTACATATTTACATATATGTTTATGGCGACGCATTTTCTATGAGTTGTGGTAGTTGATTTGAAATTTCGAGGTATTGTGTTGAGTGATTAGGGGAAATGTAGGCAAAAACTAAACGCGACCAAGCGAGTCCAATATACCTACACGCTGGGATTACGTATTCCAGTACGCGTCCACACTGACTGGCTCAGCTCACGCAAGGCTTGAGAGTAACGGGTGTGTAAAGTTTTCAAGCGATTGGCGACATGAGCAAGGGCAAAGCTGGATTCAAAGCAACGGGCATATTTCCTATAAATCCAAAAGTTTTTCAGATGAAGATTTTATGGCATCTGAAGTTCTTCAATTAGAGCCAACTGTATTTTTTATTTTAAATTTTAGAAACACAAAATAGTACCTCCTTATTTTGGCTAAAATTAACTTTGGCCAAAGTGCTTGTAGATTTTTAACTACAAATCCATTTTTTATCAAACGTTGTTATGAACCGCCGTTATCAACATGTACACGTATAAAAAGAACCGAAACCAAGTTACAGTGCTACAGACAGTCATATGGATGGGCCGAACTTATAACAGCCATTTTTTGCATCAGAGTTTAATTAAATACATTAAAGCAATAGTCCACTTTAGTAGTAAACATTTTAATAATTGTAAGTAAGTATTTTCAACAAAGTGCTATGTTTTTTTTTTATGGAAAAGACGGCAAACGAGCGTACGGGTCACCTGATGGTGACCCGTACGCTCGTTTGTGATCACCGTCGCCCACGACCCCCAGTAACTCCAGAGGAGCTACAGGAGCGTTGCCGTCCTTTAACGTGGAAGGGGCACCGGGGCCCGGCATTACCTAATGCGAAACGCAGTGGCCAAAGCCACTACTTAACGCCGGTCTTAAATGCCGGGGGTGGTAATGATCCGGTCGAGTCTGCCCATGCGTGTTACCATTACTGGCAACGTGACTCTACCACACGCACTTTAGTCGCCTCTTACGACACCATCAGTACCAGGGTGATCCTATTCTAAGCCGTAATCACACGGCTTAAAATTTTATTAATATTTTGTTTTCCATTAGAAACTAGTCATGTGACAAGAATTAAAACATTTAAATAAAACATTGGCGCCACAATGCCGACAATAACACAAAGATAAAAAAATAAATAAAATAACAGACATCCATGGTATGGTATGGTTCTTTGATTGTGGCGTTCCGAGCGTGCCAGTTGAGCACATATCACTTCGCTAATGTCACGTTGAATGGAGAAGACACGAAGGAGGTTGTACGGTAGAAAAAAAATATTACACAATAGGAGAATGCATATTAAAAAAGGAGATCAAGTTAAAAATTGCCTTCACCTATAACAAAAAAAAATACATATATTAAAATAAATATATACATTATCTATACAAAGGGTTAGTAATAAAAAATATATAATACGAAGGTGTTAGTCTACAATTTAATATTGTTATATCTAATATATTTACATAAAAATTTACATAATGGACTAAACACAAACATTAACAAACATTGAACATTAAGGGGACGGGGAACTTTGTGAGGAAGGACATCATATAAGGGATGGATTAAGTTGGGGCATGTAAAAAGAATGTGAGAAGGGGAACCATCGTCTAGACCACATTCACACAGTGAGTGGTCCCTGACCCTGATCTTAGCTAGATGTACCGGTGTGCTCGCATGTCCAAGGCGCAAGCGACATATGGTCGATATTATCCTCCGTTTAATAAATTTTTGAGAATAAAACCATGGCCGCCTGGGGATATTAGATTGAATCGCAGCATAGAACTTACCTTTCTGGGATTTTGACATATTCCAAAATTCAGACCACGACACATCCAAATGAGTTAATGCAAGGGACAACAGATCCTGGGCCGAAATAGAAAAGTGATCCAAACTGCCACACTGGATGGCTAATTTTGTGCAAGAGTCTGCAGATTCATTCCCACTGATTCCAGAATGTCCTGGAATCCATGCCAAAGTAACAACCAAACCCTTTAAATAACATGAGTACAGTTCTTCACGAATCCTTAAAATAATTGAAGACCTTAATGTACTATGAAAGGGATTTCCCTTTACAGCTAGTAAGCAGCTTAATGAGTCAGTACAAATAACAGTCTGTTTAAAGTCATGGGAGAGTGTGAACCGGATTGCTTCTAACAAAGCAACAGCCTCTCCAGTAAACACGGATGATTCGGGAGGACATTTAAATTGTAAAATAATTTTGAATTTTGGTATCCAGCACGCTGCACCAACACAGCTTTCGTTTGAAAGCTTTGACGCATCTGTAAAGATAAGGATATGATTTAACCAGTTTTCATTTACTATGGCTTGGAACTTTGTGTTGGTGTCAGCAGCTCCCTTGGTCAGGTCAAGATTTGTGATGATAGAGGGATGGTGTACTAAAGCTTTATAAGGCGTACAGAATAAAGGGTTAGCAGGATAGCGGGACAGAGGGTGAGGAAGGGAGGTAAATTTAATGAAGCTAGCAAGCAAGTAGGGAAGCGGCTTGCCACGAGGAATAAGGTCAGCTAACTCAGATAGCTTAGACCACAAGGGATGGGAAGAAAACTGTAGCATTTTACCAACAAATCGATCAGATAAAAATTGACGACGAATAGGAAAAGGTGGATCAACACACTCCACCTGTAATGCATTGGTAGGGGAAGACCTCATTGCACCTAAAACAATTCGAAGGCATTTGTACTGAATTCTGTTAAGTTTGTCAGTAGCAGCTTTATTAAAGGGGTCTAAAACAAATAACCCGTAGTCAATATGACTACGAATTATTGCATTGTACAGTAGTTTTTGAGTAAAAGGGTGTGCACCCCACCACACACCAGACACAGCTCTTAAAGCATTGATGCCTTTTTCACATTTTTTGCTGACATGTTCAGCATGAGCAATTCCGTTCAGTCTTTTATCAAGGACCATGCCTAAGAATTTAACACTATCTGCTAATTGTATGATATCATTACCACAGTAAATTTCAAAATTAGGTGTTACTCTCTTTTTGGAGAATACTACCGCCCGACATTTCCCTACTGATAATGCCAAGCCATGGCCAAGGAGCCACTGGTCTAGATAGTGTAAAGCAGTATTTAAACGATAAGTTATGTCCTCCACTGATTTTGAGCTATAGTAGAGGACGATGTCATCAGCGTATTGAAGGATATTACAAAAGCTACTGACAGACAATTCGAGGTCATGAGTATATAGGTTATACAACAGAGGACTAAGAGCTGAGCCTTGAGGTAATCCCTTCCAGACCAGTCTGGAAGGCACAGTAAGAAGCGGATGTTTCACAGATATCGATCTGCCGGTCAGCAGATTGCAAATGAAATGAGACAACTTCGGCGGGATACTCAGCTGTTGCAGTTTCTGCCTGAGTACCGGAAGAAGGACATTATCATAAGCAGAAGCGGGATCTAAAAAAACCCCCACTAAATACTCTCCTTTGGCGAAAGCTCGTCGAATGTCTGTGGTAAAAACACTGAGACTATCTGTGGTACTTAACCCCTTTCTGAAGCCAAATTGAGAGGGTGCTAAGATATTTCTGCTTTCCACTATCCATTCCAGACGATTTTTTAAAAGCCGTTCCATAATTTTTGATAGAGCAGATGCTAGGGCAATGGGTCTGTAGGAATCGGAATCAGAAGGACATTTTCCAGGTTTAAGGATAGGAATGATAATTTGGGATTTCCAAGGTAGTGGGATATTGCCTGATTGAAATATTGCGTTGATTAAATTTAAGAAATATAGCTTAGACTTCTCATTTAGTCTAGCAATAAAAGAGTATGAGATACTATCCTCACCTGGGCTAGTGTCTCTTAAATCCGTTAAGACGTTTTTGAGTTCTTCAGACGAAAAACAAGCGTCCATTTCATCCGAAGATTCAATCAGTGGGAAAATAAATAAGTCATGAGATGGTACAAAAGGCGGAGCCAATTTGTTAGCAAAATCACACAGCCACAAAGAAGGATTATTGGAGTTAGGACTGGATTCATAGTTAAGGGAACGGCGAAATCTCCTAACATTTTTCCATATGAGTGAGGAAGGAGAGCGAGGGCTAAGGGATTCACAAAAATTGGCCCATCCAATTCTTTTCTTTTTCCTAATCAATTTTCTAAACTTCGCATCACTGCGTTTGTACTCAACAAATTTCTCCATAGTCATATAGACTGCATATGACTCCTCGGCAGCTGTTCGCCGATTGACAGAATCAGAGCATTCCTGATCCCACCAAGGATTGAAATGCATCCAATTCTGAATGGAGCGTTTTCTAGGGATGTGAAAGTCAGCCGCAGACAAGATGGTAGAGACAAAACGTTCATAGCAAAGAATGATATTCTCAAAATTAGCAGACTCAGGAAGATTGCCCAACATGCAATCCACAGAGTCGGCGTACTTATTCCAGTTGGCTTGTTTTAGGTTAAATTTAGATGTAGAATAAAGAGAGGAAGAAGGAGGAGGTCTATTACGCATTGAGATAAGTATAGGAAAATGGTCACTACCATGGGTAGAAGGTAGAACAGACCATGATAGCTGGGTAGCCAGAACAGACATCCATATTATCTTGTCAATTATAAATCATTTTAGCGTCAACTTTGACAAATTAATGACACATTTATTACAAGTGTCACAGATTATAAATATATTTAATAACTTTTTAAAAATATTCAACGCCCAATACTAATTATTTATATACGAAAAACTTATTTGTTTGTGTAAATTACAACAACACATGTAGGTATATATTTTTATTAATATTAATTAGATGATTTAATTATTTAAATTATTAAATTATTCCTCAAATTCGGCGAAAAGTGGGGAACGGAAATGGAACGGAGTGTCTTAACATTAGGTTCCCGGGTTCCCTCTGCCTGCCCTGCCTCGTGCGGGATACAGCGTGAAGCTGAGAAGGAGAAAGAAAGAGAAATTATTTATATAACTCGTTTACGGGGTAAGTAGATTATATTCAATATTGTTTTTTATTTGATTAACTTTAAAGACCCATTTTCCACTGTATCCCGTAAGTAGCAAGGTAGGCATAGGGAACCTGGGAACTTAATGTTAAGACACTTCCGTTCCCCACTTTCCACCGCATTAAGTATTAATTATTTTCGTGTTTATTTGCGAAACTCAACGAGCAGCTTGTATTGTTATCATAGCAAAAAAAATAACTTGTAAACATTATTTTTTTTCTTCATATCCTTGTGTGTGAATAGAACTCACATTATGCCGCATGTTAATTCGCTCATTTGTGTCTCTCCGCCACGATGGCCGCTGTATCCCGCATACAGCAGGTTAGACAGAGGGAACTCGGGAACCTAGTGTTAGAATACTCTGTTCCACTTCCGTTCCCAATTTTCCGCCGAATATGAAGCATTGCGTTTTAAATGGCGGAATTCAACGCCGCGCTTTGCCTTGTTACCATAGCGAAGAAATAAAAACATTAAATATTTAGTAACATCTTTGATTTTCGCGATTGTTACACATTTTAAATGAAACATTTTTAAACGGATTTATCACGTATATAGGTAGATTAGTAGAGTGTGTATAGTCAACCCGTGACCACGGACTACTGCAAAGTGTTCAAATCGTCGGGTTTCCAAAAATGTTTACCATGCAATGTACGCAATTAATCCAATTGAAAGTGTTTCATTTAAAATTAAATATTTAATTTGAAAATATTTTTTTTTTATTGAATGTGTATCGAACCCACAACCTGTCTACAGTGACATTGATCGACAGTTATGAAATTGGTGCTGAATTAATACATCGCCCTTCACCAGGTTTTTTACCGGCCCCACAATCAACTTTACCTAGAATTGGGAAAATTTATTAAAATCAGAAAATATGGACGCTATTCTTTAATTTAAAACGATACATTGCTTTAATTATAATTTAGGAACAGACCTATTTAAAGTTTTGTTTACAATTAATAATTATAATAATAACAAATCTTTTACCTTAAATCTATATTGTGAACCCCAAGAACTTTACAACAAATTTATATTAAAGCATATTTTCATTTGTGGGGATCGAACCCACAACCTACTACAGTTCTACCTAACCTATTTACAGTCACACGCTTGCCAAATCAATATTACTATTACATTAATAAACGTCCCCTTTAAGAAATTTGTAATATATCTGCCACATTCATTGGTCACAGATTTATAATAAACATATAAGTATTTAACTCAAATAAAGAAAGATATTATTGAATTGTTCTTATATAAGAAGTCTTTATGTGGTAATTAGGGTATAATTTTGTAATAATGACTTTTGCAATTTGCTCTAAAGAATTATATTTTTTTCTTTAAAATATAAAAAAGATATATGTAGTTAAAAAATTGTTCTCGATATCTATATAAATGTAAACGACACATTCTCTCACGTGCTTATTAAAAATTTTTATCGTTAAAAATATATATTCTTCATTTAAATTACTGATCAGCTGATATTAGTTAATGCCATCTAAATATCTTCATATTCAAAATGGCAGTTACATTAGATGGTTATAAGAGATTTTCAACTAGCAGTGGAAAATCATTATCGATTTTTATTCGAATTATTATTTATTAATTATCAAAACCACACGTACTATAATATTCTATTATCTTCATATTCAAAATGGCAGTAACATTAGATGGTTATAAGAGATTTTCAACTAGCAGTGGAAAATCATTATCGATTTTTATTCGAATTATTATTTATTTATTATCAAAACCACACGTACTATATTTCGAGATTGAGTTCGTTATCGATCGATTCACTAATATTAAATATCTGTTATCAGATTCGAGACTGTTACGACCTTTAAAGATCCAGTACAATTTTTATAAATTAATATCTAATCCAAAAAGCGGCTTTTTGTGAATTCGAGAAAATTAATTATTTCCAATTAGTTCCCAGTGTCACGAGATTTGGGATAAAAGTGAGAAACAAAGTACCTCAATATAAGATTGCCTCAGTCTACCCTGCAGTATCTGCGAAATAAATATATCCTTATATATCTTTGATCTGTTAATAATCAGTATTCTCTATTCACCCCGCGTCTGTTCATCACACTTAAATTATAAAAACAACACTATAATAAACTATTTAACGACAGATAAATGTATCTCTTTGTGTCTTTTTATGTTTGAAAAATTCTTCGATCTCCCATTGAGTCTTATTCTTTGTTTCTGGCAAAAATATATATAAATACAGTGTACATAGTCCACAAATTATACCATAAATTAAAAACGACCCATGAATTCCTAAGCTAGAGAAAAATGTTGGTGCGATTTTATATAATATCGAATAAGAAAGGAAAATAACTAAAGATATTATTATATAACTACCTGATTGGAATCTAGTTGAAAATAATTCGCCATATATACACATGGACAAGATCATTGGCCCGCAACTTATAGCTATAGTATAAGCAGTTAATAATAGTATCAAAATATAGTTATTCTCTTCGATGATACTTGTTTTACTTAAGTATAAGTATAGAGATATCATCAACAAGAGCGCTACACCTATAAACGACGACGACATATATAAAGTTCTACGCTTCAAGACTTTTGATAAATATGAACCAACGTACATACTGATTACAGTGACACCATTCAAAATCAACATGGCCATATACGCCATAAATTCAGATGTTGTTATATTCCTAAATATATCTAAAACAAATAAGCTACAAATCATTTTTCCAGTAAATTGGTATTGTAATACTGCCATCACCGCCAGGATCATGGGCTTATAGAACTCTGGGCACCGTATTATGTCAAATAAACCCATTTTAAGTTCTGATTTTTCTAATTTGAATTTCTCTTCATTCGCCGAAATTAATTCTTGCAGCTCATTTTCAGCGGAACAGCCATGAATTTCTCTAAACGCTGCCTTACATTCTTCAAATCGTCTTTTACTCGCCAACCAAAATGGAGACTCAGGCCACCAGAATACAATTAAGGTGTAAAGTGAACAACAAAATCCAAACACTGTTATACATCTCCAATTGAAGAATGTCCCTATAACGTTAGATATCCACATGCCCCAAAAGAATGCAGCTGCTGATGTTGTTAAGAATACACCACGGAAACTTGGTGTAGTATACTCAGTTATGATGAGAATCGCTATAGATACGTTGCTCGCATTTAAGTACCTAAAAATAAAAACGTTGTTTAGTATTTCATAATGTTACTTGAGGGTATTGAGACGTAAAATGGGTAAATCTTGTTTTTTTTTATGGAAAAGACAAGGCAAACGAGCGTACGGGTCACCTGATGGTAAGTGATCACCGTCGTGTAACACCAGGGGAGCTACAGGTGCGTTGCCGGCCTTTAAGGTGGAGGTAGACGCCTTTTTTGAAGGTACCCATGTCGTATCGACCTGGAAATACTGCCGCGGGTAGGTCGTTCCAGAGATGTGTGGCGCGTTGAAGGAAATCCCTACGAAACCGCACAGTAATAGAGTGCCACTAACTTGTGGCGTACTGTGCGATTAGAAAATTCGGCGGCAGGTACCAAGTCAAGCAGTTCTCCAAAACACTTCCCGTGATAAATGCTGTAGAGACGTAAGATACGTCTCTACACAAAGCCAAAGTGTCAAGGCCCTTGCAGATCATTGAGTCCCCAACGTCGTTCAAGCTGATACTGGGGTGCACCAGCCCAGAGGTGAGAACAGTATTCCATATAAAAACTGGTGATAAGACAACGTAGCCTCAACGGAAGACACAAGTTGATTTCGGCACTGGTCGACGGTTTCCCGAAAAAGACTTGCACGGCCGGAGTATACAGCGTCCACAGTTCTATCATCTGCATAACAATGTATGTTAGAGTCCTCTAACATATTAATGATATGCAGAAGACATAGTATAGGGGATAGCACACAGCCTTGGGGGACGCCAGCGTTTACAGGCATGTATTCGCAGCAAAAACCGTCGACAGCGACCTTAATGCTGCGCCCAATGAGAAAGCTAGCGATCATCAGGAAAAGATACGAAAAGCCACCAAATATAAGGAATTACTTTTGGACACAGCTTTTTGACGGTCACCCTTTGACATAAACCTTCCCTAACTAACGTGAGATATTGTGTGATGAGTGGTGGAATTTAATACTGCTCTTTATCCTATTGGACAGCGGGACAAAAAATAATTTCATTTCAACTAATGGGTAACGAACTCATCGGTGATACTCATCAAGGATTATTTTTATTTTCTTGTCAGCTTCACTCTGTATTCCGCAAATGACAGGAGAGGCAGAGGAAACTTGGGGAGCTAGTGTAAAGATATTTCGTTCTGTTCTCCACTTTCCGCCTAATTCAAGTTATTCCGTGTTGAGTGGCAGAACTCAACGCGGCGCTTTGCCTTGTGCCAAAGAAAATTAAAACATTAATTTGAAAATATTTCATTTTCTCGAGTGGGAATCGACCCTACAACCTGTCACGTTACAGTCACACGACTGTGCCCCTGCGCTACGTAATATTTAATAGTAAGTAAAAAATACTTACCCTTCAGCCAATTGTGCTAAAATAATGTGATACGGTGAATAACTGAAATACAGTCCAGCAAATATTAATATACAATCGATGGATGTTATAATTTGAGGTATTTTCCGACCAAATCGCTTCGAGAAGAGCGGCAGTATGATGACCCACGGCATGGTGCTCATAGTTTGTGTTGAAACTGTGGAGTAATCATAAGATTATTTCTTATGTATATTATATTGTGTGTCGGATTTCCATTTGAGGAAAAGAAATATTTAATATTTTCAAATTAAATGTTTCATATTTTTATTTCTTTGTTATGGTTCAAGGTAAAGTGCGACGTTGAATTCTGCCACTCAACAAGCAACGCCTTAAATTCGGTGAAAAGTGGGGAACGGAGTGTCTTAACTACTAATACTATGTTCTCAATAAAAGCAGGGTAGGGCTGTTTGTGCGGGATACAGCGTGAAGATATTTTTTTTTCAACTTCACGCTGTATCCCGCATATAGTAGAATAGGCAGGAGAAACCTTGTGTTAAAACCCGCACAACGCGCGCCCAGATATTAAGACATAGCGTGTTGAACAGCAAAATTTAATTTATTAACAGAGTGAGGGAAATTAACATAATTCTTACCCCAGCTGTGAATTGAACCCTCCTTTCCTCGAGTTTGGATCGAACCTACAACCTGTCGTTTACAGTCACACGCTTGAGCCGCTGCGCCGCAACAGGCCTCCTAAATTTTATTTAATACTTACATATCCAAGAAGTTAAGTTGTCATCTATGATGGTCGCGTTCGCTTCTTTGTTCATCTGTGGTATAATCACTGTGGGGGCTCCGGCACAGAGGCCCGCTATGAAATACTGGATCCAGATTGAACTGCATATTAAAACCTTAGGAAAAGAAAGAATAGCTTTCAATTTTTTTTTATAAAAAAAGAGCAATTATCAATTTAATACCAGAAAGACTGTGTTGTGCTATGGAAACCTAGTGTCTTCACATGAGGTACCCAAGTTCCTCTGCCTATCTTACTTCTGCCTTCTGATAGAAGGAATAAGAAATTAAAATTATTTATTTTCTTACCTGAGCAAGGAAAAAAAATATAATTCCGCAGAGTTTTGTTTCCTCCGAGTCGAAATTGAACACACAATCATCTCATTTAATGAATATTAAAAAAGAGATATATAACAAAAATTGTACATACTTGTTTCCATATAGATTCTCTCGATGGTTTTTCCTCATCACCTTCGTCGGTTCGAACTTCTTTATATTGAGTGTCCATTTTTTAGCTGTTAATAAATCATTAAATTATCCTTTAGAATATATATATATATATATATATATATATATATATATATATATATATATATATATATATATATATATATATATATATATATATATATATATATATATATATATATATATATATATATATATATATATATATATATATATATATATATATATATATATATATATATATATATATATATATATATATATATATATATATATATATATATATATATATATATATATATATATATATATATATATATATATATATATATATATATAAATTAGTGGTTCTTAAGATAAGTGAGCTTAGATACAAACATTCACTTCAATAATACAACTAACGTAGAAATATATACAGAAGGCTATTTATACTATGAATAAATAAGAAAATATCTATTGCGGAAAACAAGGGATAGATTATTATGAAAAAAAGATGTCATTGATTGAATTTACATTCCAAAGTTATCAAGTAATTACTTATTTAAATTTTATATTTTTTAATTAAACGGCGGAAAACTATTGTTAATTCGATAGAGCTATTGAATATTTCATATTTAAAAAAGTTCGATACAGAGTTTTTTTATTTTTAAGCTTCACGCTGTATACCGCACGAGGAAGGGTAGGCAGAGGGAACCCGGGAATCTAGTGTTAAGACACTCCGTTCCACTTCCGTTTTCCACTTTCCGCCAAATTTGAGGCATTGCGTATTGAGTAGCGGAAATCAACGCCGCGCTTTGCCTTATTACCAGAGCGAAAACATGAAACATTAAATATTTAAATTATAAATATTAAATATTTCAATTCCTGGGGATCGAACCCAGAACCTGTCAGTTACAGTCACACGTTTGTGCCGCTGCCCCACGACAGGCCTCAAGAATGTAATGTCTTTTTTAAAATATGGAATATTAAATATTTTAGTTTTTTCGTTTTGCTAACAAGATAAAGTGTGGCGTTGAGTTTCGCCAATCACTACGCTATGCCTCAAATTTGGCGAAAAGTAGAAAACAAAACGGAGCGTCTTAACATTAGGTTTCCAAGTTCCGTCTGCACACCCTGCCCTGTGCGGAATATGTCAAACGTAAAACTGAAAAAAAAAAACAATTCAAACCAATAATAAACAAAAAATATAAAAAAAAACGTACGCAAAAACAGTGTTCAATTTAATTCAAATTGAAATTACTACATCTACTTTATGTCAAATTTCACGTAAACATTTCTAACCACATCACTATATAGAACATTATTCACGACTGTTCATTTCAAACTTGACATTATTCTTTTAAATGTATCGTAATGATTAGGGAAAAAAATACAATAAATTAATATAAAACAGAAAAAAATAATCCTATAAAAGTAGTAAGTCAATATTGAGTGTGATGAGGCAACAGTCTAACCCAAAACCGGCCTTGTATTTAATAATGTGTCTTTTTGTATTGTCGTACTGTAACCCGCTTATAATTTGATCGGTACAACATATATGCACTTTTATGAATTTAAAATACTTGTTTGAACAGGATTTTAAATATTTTTAAGGTAGGCAGAGGGAACCTGGGAACCTAGTGTTGAGACACTCTGTCTCTATTAAGACACCGTACGAAACTGTTCCTCAAATTTTACCGTAAACGGGAGACATTGCGTGTTGAGTGCTGGAACTCAACACCGCTCTTTGTCTCTGATTGATCTTGTTTAAATTATTTATTAAATATTCCACTTCACTAATCTATCTATATATTTGATATTGTAAAACTTAAATCCATTGTAGCAATTTTTTTTTTCAAAACACGATTGAAGCGAAATGTTGTCAAACGCAGCGAGATCACCTGTTCTTCCCTTTTGTAACTGTAAATTTTTTTTTTTTTTCAAAAAGTTATTTTTTTACTAGAAATGAACCCACAACCATCCCAATCAATCACACCAACCGTCCTACTAAATTACATTTCAATGAAAAAAATAATTTATGACATGAAGTAAGTAATTATTTCCCTAAGAGGACCTAGACCTATTATTGTTATAAAACGGAAGAATTTGTTTGGCTTTTGGCTTTATCTCAGAAAATATAGCTTATTAAAAAGATTTTTTGTCTTGGATAATACTTTAGTCGAGAAAGGCTAAGGGCACTTATTGTGACAAGTTCACCGTTTCGTTGTCACCCCATATGCCTGACCGCAAGCATTTAGAATGTGTTAAACAAAGTGAATAGTTATTTCTGTATGACCACGCAGGCGAAGCCGCAGCTCAAATTAAATTAAATTGTTTTTATATCTAAAAATAAAACTAGTTTTTTTATTATATTTTTAAATTGATAATTAAACGTTAATTAATACAACAAATTATGGTTCCAATAGTGATAACGGCGAAAATTTTTTTTTAAATAGGCAATTCCAAGAGCATTTTCACATGTGAAATTGGTCAGTAATGATAATCATACAAGAAGTGAAAGAGAAGAGAAGCGGGTGAGAAAAGAGAGTTTAGGAATTTGGAAGTAACTTTTCTGTCGCCTATGGTAGATGCCAATAGGACTGACAATAACCACGAGTGGTCCGCAGAAAATAAAATATGATGCAGGAATGGTTTTAAATTTAGGAGATGGTGAGTGGTGAGGTTAGTTCCCATTAGGCTCTTAACGAATTTGTGTTAAAATTTCGGTTTTTATCATTAAAATGTATTTTGCTATACCCACATTGTGGTACTTGCTATCAAGCACCTCTATCTCTCTCTCTATCTCTCCCTCTCTCTCTTTCTCTTCGTATAAACTGACATATTTGTTTAGCTTCACACTTTATACCACTAATGGATAATTAGTAAGTCAGGCAAAGGAAGGAACTCCTTTTCCAACACACCATCTTAATACCAAAACATTGAGTTAAAAAAAATGTTGGAGGAGGAGTGAAATGTTAAAAAAATATATAATTAAATAAAACAGACAGAAGCACGTGTTTTATAAAAAGTATTTACTTAGACTTGTTTGTACTTTAAGGAAAAGATTAATAAATTCATATTAATTACTTTTTCCCTGTAATAGTTACATATTAATTGCCCATGCTATTACAAAATTTACATAATATTAATTCAACTCAATTCAGCTTTACGCTGTATCCCGCACTTGGCAGGGTAGGCAGAGGAATCTTGGAAACCTAGTGTTAAGAGACTCTGTTCCACTTCCGTTCCCCACTTTCCGCCACATTTGAGACATTGCGTTGAGTGGCGGAACGCAACGCCGCGCTTTGCCTTGTTACCGGAGTGAAGAAATGAAAACATTAAATGCTTAAAATACTAAACTTATATTTTATTTTTTTTAAAAAGCGTATAAAAATTTTGAACGAAACAGGATTTGAACCCGCGCCTCTGGAATACCGGTCCAGCGCTCTGACCAAGTAAGCCATTCGCTCTCACCGAGCTCCGTCGAAATTCTTATACGCTTGTTACAACTTTTATGTTGTTAGCATCTCTGTAGGGAGATTTTTACAAATTTCCGCTACCCAAAGACAACTCGTAAGAATTATCGTTTGGCAAGAGAGAATACTATTTATTTTTAATAATTTTACTATGTTTTAAAGTGTTTTTCCACACTTAGGACAGAAAATATTAAACTTAAATTTTATTTTTTTTAAAAAGCGTATAAAAATACAGAGATGTTAACAACATAAATAAGTTGTAACAAGCGTATAAGAATTTCGACGGAGCTCGGTGAGAACGAATGGCTTAGTTGGTCAGAGCGCTAGAACGGTATTCCAGAGGCGCGGGTTCAAATCCTGCTTCGTTCAAAATTTTTATACGCTTTTTAAAAAAAAATAAATTTTGGTTTAGTATTTTCTGTCCTAAGTGTGGAAAAACACTTTAAAACATAGTAAAAATATTAAATGCTTAAATTGATAATATTAAATATTTCATTTCCTCGAGTGGGGATCGAACCCACGACCTATCGCAGGCCTCATTAAATTAATATAATTTGTATATAACGTGAAAATTAAAGTCTGCAAATTGATTGTCCGCTGCGTTAAATTCCGCTTCTGAATGTACGTGTGCATGTTTTCTCTCTGGTGCGGTGGCTGTTTACACTCAACGGTATGACATAGGACAAATACAAATATAGATACATATCTTTTTGTATGCGAATCATCGACTCAAAAACATTTGGTTTATTTGTTTTTTTTTTTTTACGGAAAAGACAAGGCAAACGAGCGTACGGGTCACCTGATGGTGAGTGATCACCGTCGCCCACGGCCCCGTGTAACACCAGGGGAGCTACAGGTGCGTTGCCGGCCTTTGAGGTGTAGGTAGACGCGCTTTTTGAAGGTACCCATGTCGTATCGACCTGGAAATACTGCCGCCGGTAGGTCGTTCCAGAGATAAATAAAAATTGTCCGTCATTCGCTATGCAAAAATACTGCTTTCACTGGTCAGGGCGCCGCATGCAGGCGGCAAAGACAGTAATAAAGCTGTGTCTAATTATGCAACGTCTTAGAAAGGTATGTGCTTGCATTGTTTTAACAAATACTGGTTCCATGCAAAGTGGTTTCAATAAGGTTCGGGGATAAGATGCAGAGAATAAATTTGGACGAACGAATAGTTTTTCATACCTACTCTTTTTGCGTAATACTATAACAATATAAAATGTTAATAGAAATATAATATTGACATGGATATTTATCGATATAAATTCAATCACTATTGCCGTCGATTCAGTGTGTTTTGAGGTCTACAATGATCTCAAATATATTTTAGATGTTTTCTCTTATACTAAAAGTTAGAACCCAGGGTGAAACTAGGTGTAGGTAAAACAAAACCATGTAAGTCATTAAAGCATAAAACTAGATATCGAATCACGTTCCTGATCATGTTACATTACATTTACAAAGCGATTGGAACATGAGGCAGAAAAGGTCCCACCCGCACTACACTACGACTAAAAGTTTTTCAAATCGGTCGCACATTGAACTTGTTAAATGTTCATTGGGCTCTATATATTTTGTTAGTAGTACAATAGAAAATGCTATACAAAACATCTGTAAAGCTTACTTTCAAGGAGGTATTTACAATTCATATTTTATATTATAGTTTACGCTTCACACAGTTCTGCTACTATAATGAAATATGTTGAAGAAGCAAGACACAAACAGTCAAAAACAAAAATACAATTGATGGATGCGATTATCTGTGGAATTTTCCGACCGACGCGTTCGGAGAAGTAAGGTAACGCCACAAACGGTATTCCACAAGAAAAGGGAATGGCATCTGAAAATATATAATTATTAATACGGGTTCTCCTTTTTCTCGTCATTGCTGGGCCTAATAAGATAAACTAGCAAGAGTTTAAGAGACTCCATGTCTAGTGAAGTACTCGTAGATATGAAAAAAGTTATAATTATTGATAAATATAATATTAGTATAAGAACAGTCGAAGTAAAATTTGGAACCCTGCTCGCAATATCTCTTACGTGTGTTAGAGTCACGTTGTCAGCAATGATAACACGCATGAACACACGGCAGATTCGACCGGATCATTACCACCCCCGGCATTTAAAACCGGCGTTAAGTTGTGGCTTTGGTCACTGCTTTTCGCATTGGGTGATGCTGGGCCCCGGTGCCCATCCCCAACCCCTCCCTGGAATACAAGAGCAGTACTAACTACCCCAGGAGGGTACCAGTATTTTCGATGCTGGAGAATCCCTCCCTGAGTCTTCATACTAAAGCTGCCCGTCGAATTCTGGGGAGGGCATAGAATCATGTATTTTACAAAGCAAAGAGGCGTACGTTCCACGGCAGCCCCTGCTACTCTCAGCTTTGACTTTTCCAACATCAGGGGCCTACACTCAAATCTAAATGCCATCTACCACCATCTTGAGACGACACAGCCGGCCTTGTTATTTCTGACGGAAACTCAGTTTGTCCGAGCGAAAAAGCCTATCTTCAATACAAATATTTTTATTTAAAAGTAAAAGTTACAAGCTTCGTTTTTTTAACGTCAAATCAGCCAACCAACAGTTCAATATAAGCAAGCATTGCAGCTTGCTGGATGCCAAAGTTCAAAATTATTTTACATTTTAAATGTCCCTCTGAAACATCAGTGTTCACAGGCAAGGCTGTTGCTTTGTTAAAAGTAGTCACACACTCCCATGACTTTTTACACGCTCCCATGACTTTAAACAAACGGTTACTTTTACTGACTCACTAAGCTGCTTAATGGCATTGAAGGGAAACCGTTTGACAGTAGATTAAGATCTTCAATTGTTTTAAGGATTCATAAAGAATTGTGTTCATGTTTTCTAAAGGGCTTGGAAGTAACTTTGGTTTGGAGCGAAGAAATAAAGCATTAAATATTTAAATTCGAAATATATTGCATTTCCTTGAGTAGGAGAGCTATCACTAGAGGACTGTTGTTTTACTAATAAAGATATATTGAACAGAGGATGGGCAAGATCAAGGTCAGGGACCACTCGCTGTGTGATTGTGGCCTGAACGACGGCTCCCCTTCCCACATCCTTTTTTCTTGCCCCAACTTAAATCGTATCATATTATATTGTTCCCCATAAAGGCCCTCGTCCTCTTAATGTTCAATGTCTGTTAATGTTTGTGTTTGGTCCTTTATGTAAATTTTTATGTAAATATATTATACGCAACAAAATTAGATTATAAACTAACACATATGTAAAATATTATTTATTACTAACATGTGTTGTATGTGTATATTTTGTAAATATACACATACAACACATTATGTTAGTAATGCATATTTTTTTTGTTATAGGTGATGACCATAATTTTACTGTGGTTTCTTTTTTACATGCATTATATTATTGTATACAGTTATTTCTTTTGTACTGATCAATTCCTCTCGTGAGTCTTCCATACAACATGACATTGGCGAAGTGAACTGTGCTCAACTAGCACGCTCGAAACTCTATAATTGAAGAAATGAATGAATAAAACTTAAAAAATATTTTAATTAAATTAAAGCTAAGAAATAAATTAATATACCCCTTACAGTAGAAGTGGATGACAAAAAACATCACACAAAGTGATACATGTATCTCGACAAAATTATCATAGTATTAAACAAATTAGATAAATCTAGTTAGCGACAGTGGTTTCCAGAAGGCCTGAGGCCTGTCGTGGCGCAGCGGCACAAGAGTGTGACTGTAACCGACAGGTTCTGGGTTCGATCCCCACTCTAGGAAATGAAATATTTAATATTTTCAATTTAAATATTTAATGTTTCATTTTCTTCGCTCTGGTAATAAGGCAAAGCGTGGCGTTGAGTTCCGCCACTCAACACGCAATTCCTCGAATTCGGCAGAAACTGGGGAACGGAAGTGGAACAGAGTGTCTTTACACTAGGTTCCCGGGTTCAGGTAATAAAAATACGTCTATTCACTTTAGTGTCTACCCGCGACAAAAGAAGCGAAAATTTTATATTTTCATTTCCTCGCCCTGGCAACGGCACAAAGCGCGGCGTTAAGTTCCGCCACTCAACATGCAATGTCTCTAGAATAACCACTAAAGCAGAAAAGAACTGTATAAATAAGATCCGAGTGTCTCAAGGCTAGGTTCCCAGGTTCCCTCCTACTGTACTTTGTGCTATATACAACATGATGCTTAAATGAAACTGCTGTACCTACTAGTTATATACAATGATACGACAGAATAGAAAAATTGCTGACAATATTATAATTCAGTACAAACAGCTAAAACTATGTTAAATAAACACAGAATTGCTTAAATTTAAAACATGTAGCACTATAATTAGCGACAAAAACAAATATTTTAAGGCCTGCGGTGGCGCAGAGGCACAAGCGTGCGACAAATCGTAAATACGACTGGTTGTCGGTTATGTCCTCGTTCGAGAAAGTTATATATTTATTGTTTTCATTAATTCGCAAAAAGGTAAGAAGCAAAGAGCGGCGTTGAGTTCCGCTACTTCACACGCAACGACTCAAATTCAGTGCAAATAGGGAATCAAAAGATCTAATAGGAACAGAGGGTCTTAACAGTATGTTCTTAATTTTACTCTGTCGACCCTGTCATGTATTTTGAGGTTACTCCTAAACGTAAGTAATCCTATGCTTCTTAGCTTCGATCGCCTTCTATAGCAATTGTATCTATTGGTATAGCTATTCTAATGATGGTGTGAGGTCCTAATTAGTCGTGGCGCAATGCATAATCTTATGTCTGTAGCCACGACAGGTTGTGAGATCGATACCGATGAAAAAAAATATTTTGATTATTTTCATTTCTTCGCTCTGTTAACATAGTAAAGCGCAGCATTATGGTTCGCCACATATAACGCAATGCCGTATAATCGGAAGAAAGTGGGAAACGTAACGGAGTGTGTCTAAACTCGCATCAGATAAAAAAAAACACCAATATAAAAATTAAACAACAATAAACTACATAATAATTATTTATTCCTTTGTAAAGGCTTCTCTTCTTCGTTCGCCCTCTTATCCTTAAAGTACTCTTCTATTTCCATTTGCGTTTTATTCTTGGTTTCAGGCATATATACATACAAATATATAGTACACAGACCACAAGCTATTCCAAAGAAAAGGAAACTGCCGTGTACAGCGAAATATTTAAATATCTGTGGCGTCAGTTTTACTATCCATGAATAGAAAATAGCAAAAGTAGCCCCAGTTATAACATAACAGCTACCTTGGAACTTTCTTGGTATAATCTCCCCATATATAGCCAAAGACAAAATTAATGGTCCGCAACTTATCGATAGAGAATATAATGTTAGTAAAGCTATCGTTACATAACTGTTTTCATTTAAAATTCCTAATTTCGCTAAATATAAATATAATGAGGTGACGAAAAGCAACAATATACCGGCAAATGATGAGCTCATATATAACGTTCTTCGTTTTACAAATCTCGATACAAACGATCCTAAGTATAGTCCAAATACAGTTATCCCATCCAGAATCAGCATTGCTGTGTACGCTGTAGACTTATCCTCAGTTAACTGATGAAATATATCCAATATGTATATAGTGCAGGCAATCTTTCCAGACAAATGATATTGTACGACTGTCAGAACACAAATCGAAATTGGCATATAAAACTCCTTGTTTTTAAACATTTCTAGAAAACCTATCCTTCTATTATTCGATGCATCAACACTGGCTGCAATTATTTCCTGCAATAACTTCTCGGATTTCTCACTATTTCCATGTATCCATCTGAATGAAGACTTGCATTCCTCAAACCTACCTTTGCTGGCTAACCAATATGGTGATTCTGGCCAGAAAAACACATTAAATGTGTAAATAGCACAAAAAAATCCTAAAACAGCTATGTTCTTCCATGGAAAGAAAGTTCCGATAGCGTTAGCTACCCACAGACCCCAAAACAGACTGGCCGCCTTGATAGCCAGAAATATTCCACGATATTTGGGAGAAGTATATTCAGCTACTGTTAAAACTCGGATGGTCACATTGCCGCCGAACAAAAAGCCTTGGAAGATTTCCGAAATTATTATGTGGTAAGGATTTTGGCTGAAATATAGAATGAAGAAAATAATTAAAGAGCACACTGATGTAGCTACTTGAGGTGGTTTTCTTCCACAGTATTGAGTGACCAATGGAAGTATTATTATCCACGGATACGTTGCAAACGCGCTTGTAGAGTCTGAAATTTAAAATATAATGCTATAAGTCGCCCCGGTACAAGGCAAAACGCGGCATTGAGTTTCGCCACTCAACACGCAATGCAATAAATTCGGCGAAAAATGACAAACGGAAGTGGAACGGACTATCTTTATCTCTTGGTTCCCAAGATCTCTGTGCCTGCCCTGCCATGTGAGGGGTATAGTGTGAAGCTAAAAAAAGAAGTTCAAGGAATGATAATAATATTTCAAATATATTTTTAATCACGTTATCTCGGGCATAGCAAGGTTAAATTAAGCTCCCCACTACCCACAAACATACTAAATATCCTACATATTTAATGTCGTCATAGCATTTTATGGATCTGATTGATGACATGACCCATGGGACTGAAGCAACTTCAGTCCCATGGGTCATGTCATTTGAACGTTTCCTATAATAAAATATTGCACAAGGTCTAATAAAATATTGCGTAGGGTTAAGGATTACACTGGTGAAATGAATTTCAAACAAGTCATATTTTTTCAATGAAAAATAGGATAAAGTAACAAATAATAAATAAAAATATTAAGAACTACCGACCCGACTGCGGCTTCGCCCGCTTGAACTACAAAGTTTTATTTACAAATTTCAATTAATAAAGTGCCTGGCATTAATCCTACTGTGCCATGCCAGGGACTGCCTTCCTACTTAATCCATTTTACTTTGCACGATCTTTTACGAGTTTTGTGGTTAGATAATTGGCCCTCATGTCTTGCATCATGTCAGCCAATCAGCGCTTCCTTGGGTGTCCCTGGAGTTAGACCCAACGGAGTATAACTTCAGGGCCATTTTATCCACATTTCCCTTCATATCTTAAAGAACGATTTAAGTTTTTATGTGAGTCACATGGTATCCCGCTTCGCTCTAAGTATAACTTCAGGGCCATAATTCCTTGCCACTCTACTTCTTTCTATACAAATTCCTTTTCCACCAAATCTGTTCGCCTATGGAAATCCTTACCCCTTAAAATCAAACAAGCTAAAACTATTGAAACTTTTAAAAAAAGGCTAAAAGATTATTATTTAGCACTCTAATATATTCTAATTATTTCCTTCTTTTTTAATATATACTCGTTGTTGTGTATTTATACATTTGTTTGTATTTGTGTATATATTTATATGTATGTATAGTTAAATGTAGACTCTGTACACCCCTTCCCTTCTCTTTCATATTCTGTCCTATACCCAAAGGTTGCCCGGAAGAGATCGTTCTCTTAGCGATAAGGCCGCCTATTGTATTATTCTAAATATTATTACATATGATTATATTATGTCTTTTTGTGTGTAGAATAAAGAGTATTTTGTTTGTTTGTTTGTTTAAAATTTTAACGTATTCATATTCACTAAAATTTTAAATATTTTAATATATAGACATTGTCTTGACTTTATTAGATAAAGAAAGTAATTGAGATTAGTAAACGAATAGTGTTCAAGCGGGCGAAGCCGCGGCCGGATTGTTCGGAAGTTTATGTTAAATTACTAAAATCGACTTACACAACCAAGATGCCAAATCAGCATCTATGATTTCAGTCGAATTAGCTTCTTTTCGTATTTGCGGTATGAACACCGTTGGCGCTCCGACACAGAGACCCGCCATGAAGTATTGTACCCATACTGAACTGCTTATTAATATCTGAAATCATTTTTTTAATTTTTATTTCTCAAAGTGCTTCACGCTATACTTAGCAGGCAGAGGGAACCTAGTTTAAGACACTCCGTTCCCCATGCACCCGATTTTAGAGATATTGTGTGTTGAGTAACACAGCTCAACGCCGCGAAAGAACTAAACTGCATCTTAGAAGTGAATGTGAAACTCGTTGCATGAGATCTACATACGACATTGCCGTCGGCTATTTATTATCGTCGGAAAGTGGGGAACGAATGGAGTGTCTTAAGACTAGGTGCCCAATTTCCCTCTGTCTATTCTGCTGTGTGCGGGATACAGCGTGAAGCTGAGTTATACACCTGTGAAGCTGAGTTATACACCTGTGAAGCTGAGTTATACACCTGTGAAGCTGAGTTATACACCTGTGAAGCTGAGTTATACACCTGTGAAGCTGAGTTATACACCTGTGAAGCTGAGTTATACACCTATGAAGCTGAGTTATACACCTGTGAAGCTGAGTTAAACACCTGTGAAGCTGAGTTATACACCTGTGAAGCTGAGTTCTACACCTATGTTACCTTTGACATTTAGAGTCGACAGAATCAATAAAAAATATGGCGAAGTGAATAGCAGGAGCGTTCGTAACGGGTATGTTCTGGTAATGTTAAAAAGCGGTTTATTACGTTTTTCCCGTTATTTATAACGATATGATATTTATATTAATATATGGTTCATATAGATTATTTATAACGACGCTACTGAAGACGTGCTTGGGATTATAGCGTGATTTTTTTTGTGGGTACGTCGTTGGCCCATACACCTATATTGACTAAGTTATCAAAAAGTAGCACAATACGTGAATATGCTACTTAATAATATTTGTTGTTATTATCTGTTACATCTCAGGTCAGTGAATATATAGATATATATATATATATATATATATATATATATATATATATATATATATATATATATATATATATATATATATATATATATATATATATATATATATATATATATATATATATATATATATATATATATATATATATATATATATATATATATATATATAATATATATATATATATATATATATATATATATATATATATATATATATATATATATATAAATATATATATATATATATATATATATATATATATATATATATATAATATATATATATATATATATATATATATATATATATATATATATATATATATATATATATATATATATATATATATATATATATATATATATATTTATATATATATATTTTTTATACGCTTTTTAAATTTAAGTTTAGTATTTCTGTCCTAAGTGTGGAATAACACTTTAAAACATAGTAAAAATATTAAAGTAAATAGTATTCTCTCTTGCCAAACGATAATTCTTATGAGTTGTCTTTGGGTAGCGGAAATTTGTAAAAATCTCCCTACAGAGATGCTAACAACAAAAATAAGTTGTAACAAGCGTATAAGAATTTCGACGGAGCTCGGTGAGAACGAATGGCTTAGTGGTCAGAGCGCTGGAACGGTATTCCAGAGGCGCGTGCTTTATTACTAGAGCAAAGAAAGGAAAATAATAATTATTTAATATTGCCTAGTGGGGATCGAACCCACGACATGCCACGTTTACAGTCCCACGATTGTGCTCTAGCGCCGTGGCAGAACGAAATACATGTATTTTTGTATAAATATGCTTGATAAGCGTGAAATGTTGTGTCATATATATGTATGTATACTGAACAATAAAATGAGGTGATGAAAAATTAAACACGTGAAGTATTGTCTCAAAAATACTTATTAGGTAGTTATTGGTATAAAGCTTGTTGTACACTAGCAATTTTTTTATTGGTTTTTTAATCAGCTGGTGGTGTAACGTGACAGGTTGTGGGTTCAATTCTCGCTCGGTCAAATTATATATTAGGTATTTTCAATTATTGATTTTTTTTAAGCAAACGAGAATTCAGTGTAACGTTTTTGGACCCAAGTTTTCTCTGCTTACTTTGCTGCATAAAGCCTTGATGTGTAAAGCTAAATATTTTTTTTTATTTGTTAAGTGAATTGCCTGTTTTATTTTTGGTTTTTTTTAATCTATTATTGTCCAGGGTTCAAAATTCGCTTCAAACTTATTATATAAAACTGTAACTTTCACTATTTTTTTAATTTTACCTTTATTTTAAGTCATTGCGTTTTGAATGGCGGAACTCAACGCCGCGATTTGCTTTGTCACCAGAGAAAATATTAAATATTTCACTTCTTGTGATGTTCGAACCCACAACCTGCCGTTTACAGTCACACGCACCTCCTGCGCCACGACAGCCCTCAATTCCCTTCTTATCTTTGTGAAATTTAAATAAAATTAAATATGTTATCAACAATCGTTTTCGCAATTCGTGCTCCAGTTCTATGTTTGCTGTAACGAATTAGATATGTTTATACATATGTATGTATTCTTGTATTACAAAATTATTAAATAAAATGTTATTTTATACGCTTTTCTGTTACGAGAACAAAGTGTTTTAATAATTGTGTTAGTTTTGCTTCATATTTGTTTTCGGTGTTAAGCTCCGCTATAAACACGCAATGATATTTCAGAAAGCGGAGAACAGAGTATCTTGACAATAGGTTTTCTAACTTTACCGATTTTACGCGGGAACGTGAAGTTGAAAAATAAAGTATGGCTAAACGCACGCATCTTTTTCATAGTGCTATTTAGTAGGCAGAGAGAACCTAATGTTAAGACTCTCCGTTCCCCAGCTGAGTGATAAAACTCAGCGCCGCGCTTTGTCACAAGAGAAAATTTAAATTAATTTCTCCGTGTGTGAATTGAACCTACAACCGTTACATCACTGAGACAGCGCCACGAAGCAACAGTACATTAATTTTAGTTGTTATATATACACTTGATAATTTTTTAACGAAAAATAAAACAAAAATAGTGAATAAATGTGCGTAAAATAATTATAAGTCGTTACGAAGAAGTTGAGAACGAAAAAGATTCCACCAAATCGGTTTTAAAACAGGTATAATGTCTTTTGTTTATTTTTCACTTTCACTGATAATCTCATGTCTGTAGTTTTCAAGATATTCAGGTGTAATTGGCGGGGATAATCTCCGCGCACTCATTATAAGATTGGAGATAGGAAAATAACGTATATTATATATAATTATCACACCAACCCTCACATGAGCCAGTCAATTGAGTTTATCCATACACTGACCCATATGCAGAGTGTAACTCGTACGACAGATCAAAGTTATCTTTACTATTCATAAACTGTTTGAACTCGTGCCTCTTGGAAAACGTCCAAGCGCTCTGACCACTAAGCCATACGCTCTCTTCAAGCTCCTTCGAAACTCTTATATATTTGTTAAGTCTTATTTGTGTTGTTAACATCTCTGTACGGAGAAATACAAATATACAATTTACAAATTTCCGCTAACCAAAGATAAATTACACGTCAGCTTTATGAGAACGTAGGTATGTATGGCTTAGTAGTTAAAGTGTTTTCACGGTTATTTTTACTATGTTTTAAAGTGTTATTCCACACTTAGGACAGAAAATACTAAACTTAAATTTAAAAAGCGTATAAAAATTTTGAACGAAGCAGGATTTGAACCCGCGCCTCTGGAATACCGTTCCAGCGCTCTGACCACTAAGCCATTCGTTCTCACCGAGCTCCGTCGAAATTCTTATACGCTTGTTACAACTTATTTTTGTTGTTAGCATCTCTGTAGGGAGATTTTTACAAATTTCCGCTACCCAAAGACAACTCGTAAGAATTGTCGTTTGGCAAGAGAGAATACTATTTACTTTAATATTTTTACTATGTTTTAAAGTGTTATTCCACACTTAGGACAGAAAATACTAAACTTAAATTTAAAAAGCGTATAAAAATATATATATAAATATATATATATATATATATATATATATATATATATATATATATATATATATATATATATATATATATATATATATATATATATATATATATATATATATATATATATATATATATATATATATATATATATATATATATATATATATATATATATATATATATATATATATATATATATATATATATATATATATATATTTATGTTTTTAGCATTATTTTTTATACGCTTTTTAAATTTAAGTTTAGTATTTTCTGTCCTAAGTGTGGAATAACACTTTAAAACATAGTAAAAATATTAAAATAAATAGTATTCTCTCTTGCCAAACGATAATTCTAATGAGTTGTCTTTGGATAGCAGAAATTTATAAAAATCTCCCTACAGAGATGCTAATAAAAAAAATAAGTTGTAACAAGCGTATAAGAATTTCGACGGAGCTCGGTGAGAACGAATGGCTTAGTGGTCAGAGCGCTGGAACGGTATTCCAGAGGCGCGGGTTCAAATCCTGCTTCGTTCAAAATTTTTATACGCTTTTTAAAAAAAAATAAGTTTAGTATTTTCTGTCCTAAGTGTGGAATAACACTTTAAAACATAGTAAAAATATTAAAAAGTAAATAGTATTCTCTCTTGCCAAACGATAATTCTTATGAGTTGTCTTTGGGTAGCGGAAATTTGTAAAAATCTCCCTACAGAGATGCTAACAACAAAAATAAGTTGTAACAAGCGTATAAGAATTTCGACGGAGCTCGGTGAGAACGAATGGCTTAGTGGTCAGAGCGCTGGAACGGTATTCCAGAGGCGCGGGTTCAAATCCTGCTTCGTTCAAAATTTTTATACGCTTTTTAAATTTAAATTTAGTATTTTCTGTCCTAAGTGTGGAATAACACTTTAAAACATAGTAAAAATAACCGTGAAAACACTTTAACTACTAAGCCATACATACCTACGTTCTCATAAAGCTGACGTGTAATTTATCTTTGGTTAGCGGAAATTTGTAAATTGTATATTTGTATTTCTCCGTACAGAGATGTTAACAACACAAATAAGTCTTAACAAGTATATAAGAGTTTCGAAGGAGCTTGAAGAGAGCGTATGGCTTAGTGGTCAGAGCGCTTGGACGATTTCCAAGAGGCACGAGTTCAAACACTTTATGAATAGTAAAAATAATTTTGATCTGTCGTACGAGTTACACTCTGTATATGGGTCAGTGTATGAGTAAACTCAATGGACTATCTCTAGTGGGAGTCAGATTGATAATTATATATAATATACATTATTTTCCTATCTTCGATCTATTAATCAGACCTCGGAGCTAATCTCCGCAAATTCACACGAAGTCTTGAAAACTACAGACATGAGATTATCAGTGAAAGTGAAAAATAAACAAAAGACATTATACCTGTTTTAAAACCGATTTGGTGGATTGTTTTTCGTTCTCAACTTCTTCGTAACGACTTATATTCATTTTACGCACATTTATTCACTATTTTTGTTTTATTTTTCGTTAAAAAATGATCAAGTGTACATATAACAACTAAAATTAATGTACTGTTGCTTCGTGGCGCTGTCTCTGTGATGTAACGGTTGTAGGTTCAATTCACACACGGAGAAATCAATTTAAATTTTCTCTTGTGACAAAGCGCGGCGCTGAGTTTTACCACTCAGCTGGGGAACGGAGAGTCTTAACATTAGGTTCTCTCTGCCTACTAAATAGCACTATGAAAAAGATGCGTGCGTTTAGCCATACTTTATTTTTCAACTTCACGTTCCCGCGTAAAATCGGTAAAGTTAGAGAACCTATTGTCAAGACACTCTGTTCTCCGCTTTCTGAAATATCATTGCGTGTTTATAGCGGAGCTTAACACCGAAAACAAAATATGAAGCAAAACTAACACAATTATTAAAACACTTTGTTCTCGTAACAGAAAAGCGTATAAAATAACATTTTATTTAATAATTTTGTAATACAAGAATACATACATATGTATAAACATATCTAATTCGTTACAGCAAACATAGAACTGGAGCACGAATTGCGAAAACGATTTGTTGATAACATATTTAATTTTATTTAAATTTCATAAAGATAAGAAGGGAATTGAGGGCTGTCGTGGCGCAGGAGGTGCGTGTGACTGTAAACGGCAGGTTGTGGGTTCGAACCCCACAAGAAGTGAAATATTTAATATTTTCTCTGGTGACAAAGCAAAGCGCGGCGTTGAGTTCCGCCATTCAAAACGCAATGACTTAAAATAAAGGTAAAATTAAAAAAATAGTGAAAGTTACAGTTTTATATAATTAGTTTGAAGCGGATTTTGAACCCTGGACAATAATAGATTAAAAAAAAAAACAAAAATAAAACAGGCAATGCACTTAACAAATAAAAAAAAATATTTAGCTTTACACATCAAGGCTTTATGCAGCAAAGTAAGCAGAGAAAACTTTGGTCCAAAAACGTTACAACGTTTGAATTCTCGTTTGCTTAAAAAAATCAATAATTGAAAATACCTAATATATAATTTGACCGAGTGAGAATTGAACCCACAACCTGTCACGTTGCACCACCAGCTGATTTAAAAACCAATAAAAAATTGCTAGTGTACAACAAGCTTTATACCACTAACTACCTAATACGTATTTTTGAGACAATACTTCACGTGTTTAATTTTTCATCACCTCATTTATTGTTCAGTATACATACATATATATGACACAACATTTCACGCTTATCAAGCATATTTATACAAAAATACATGTATTTCGTTCTGCCACGGCGCTAGAGCACAATCGTGGGACTGTAAACGTGGCAAGTCGTGGGTTCGATACCCACTAGGTAATATTAAATAATTATTATTTTCTTTTCTTTGCTCTAGTAATAAAGCAAAGCGCAACGTTAAGTACCGCAACTTAATGCCTTAATTTCAGTGGAAAGTGGGGAATGAAACGGAACCTTAACACTAGGTTCCCAAGTTCCCTTTGACTCTGTAATGTGTGTTGGTAAAAGTCGGATAACTTTCTCGTGTGCTCGCTTGCTGCTGGCCTTTTCATCCTGGGAGACGAGCAGTATAGCGTGACGGTGCTCCCAGGGCGGTGATTTATGTATGTTGTATTTGATTTGATTTTGCACGTATTTATGTATGTATTATGTTATTTATACATTTTTGCTTAGCAAGTACACCTCCTACCGTTTTAACAACTCCTAAACCTTAAAGTTGCCTGGTAGAGATCGCTTATAGCGATAAGGTCGCCTGTTGTACGTTTTATCTTTATGTCTTTTGTTTCTTACCCCTTTCTGCTATGTGATGTACAATAAAGTAAATATTACTATTAATATGTTTATCGTTTTAAGTTCTTGGGTTCAAAAGATCCCAGTCCTTTGGAATGCTTGCGTGGGGACACAGGTCAAACAAAATCAAAATCAAAATATTCTTTATTTAATTAGGCCATTTAAGCACTTTTGAATCGTCAAGTTACATATAAGTGTCTGTAGTGTCAGTCCTTACAGGAAGCTACCACCGGCTCGGAAGGCGGGTCTGCTGAGAAGAGCCGGCAAGAAACTCAACAGTTGGTCTTTTCAAAATATCAATTAAAGTAAATATATAACATAGCTTCCTGAGTGAGTACCAACAGCATTTTATCCCACGCACTCCTATCATTGTAGTATTCTTAAACAGAATAATATGCTTTGCCTAACAATATATTTTTAATATTCACTTTAAATTTTTTGAAGTGGCAAATTTAATTTTTTTTTTTTTTTTTTCAGCTTCACGCTGTATCCCGCACTAGGCAGGGTAGGCAGAGGGAACGGAAGTGAAACCTAGTGTTATGACACTCCGTTCCACTTCCGTTCCCCACTTTCCGCCGAATTTGAGGCATTGCGTGTTGAGTAGCGGAAACGCCGCGCTTTGCCTTATTACCAGAGCGAAGAAATGAAACATGAAATATTTCAATTGAAAATATTAAATATTTCATTTCCTCGACTGGGGATCGAACCCAGAACCTGTCGGTTACAGTCACACTCTTGTGCCGCTGCGCCACGACAGGCCTCAAATTTAAAATTTAAAATTACTTGTGGAATTTTATTATACATACGTGTACCATGTCCCATAAAAGATTTACTAACTTTTTGAAGACGAATACCCGTTTCTTTAAAAAAATCTCTCAGGGATTCCCGAGCTCCCATGCCGTAAATGGCTCGAACTGCTCTTTTTTGAATTACGAATAAAGATTCGATATCTGCAGCATTGCCCCAGGGTAATATTCCGTAGGACAATATGCTATGAAAATAGCTAAAGTAGACTAGGCGTGCAGTATTAACATCCGTAAGCTGCCTCACTTTTCTAACAGCATACGCAGCGGAGCTCAGTCTGCCCGCAAGAGAAGACAGATGGGGGCTCCATTGTTGTTTCGAATCTAGGGTTACTCCCAGGAATACCGCGGTATCACAAAAATGGAGAATTTTATTATCTACGCTTAAATTAAGCTTCTCTTTCCTAACATTCGGCATAGTAAATTCTATACATTTTGTGTACTGTGCGTTTAATACTAAATTATTAGTATTGAACCAGTGAAGTATTTGCGACAAGGCACTATTCACTTCGTCATAGTTTTTTTTTATAACGATAGTAGTACCACATCGCATGGGGAGGATATTTATATAAATTAAAAACAAAAGAGGCCCTAGAATCGATCCCTGTGGGACACCAATCCGCAGAATGCTACCGGAAGACTTAACATTATTTAGGGTAACGTGCTGAATCCTGTTTCTCAGGTACGAAGCAATGAGGTCAGGAGCACTGCCTTTTACTCCATAATGGCTAAGTTTGCGTAATAACGTATTTTGGTCTACGCAGTCAAAAGTCTTAGACAGATCACAAAACACTCCGACCGCATTTTGTGAGTTTTCCCAAGCACTATATATGCAATTACGGAGGGCAACTCCCGCATCTGTTGTAGAGCTGCATCTAGTAAAATCATACTGAGCTTTATTTAAAATACTATTTCTATTGAAATACAAAGATAATTGATTAAAAAATATATTTTTAAAAATTTTACTCAACGATGGCATTACTGACAGGTCTATAATTGCTAGGATCACTATTTTCTCCGTTCTTAAGCAATGGTACTACTTTATTGTTTTTCATGAGGTCGGGAAAGATGCCTTTGTCAACACATTTATTCAATATCAATGATAAGTGAGGTGCAATGATTGGTATAATAGAGCTTAGTAATCTAACAGATATACCCCATAGATCACCAGTTTTTTTTACATTAAGACTTTTAAAAGATTGAATAATTTCCTCTGGTGTTACATGTACAAACGTAAAATTAGTGGTATATTTATCAGTGTTACTTTGCAATAATTTAACAGCACCTGATGGAGATGACTTTAAGGAAGAAGTTACTTTAGTCGGTATTTCTGCAAAAAAACACGTAGAGAGAGGCCCTTTAGAGAGTATTAAAATAATTTGATGTGACGCATTAGCCGGGATTCATCTCTGAGTAGCCAGAGGTGGTCTCCGGATAATCCGTAGAAAGTATATAAAATATAAAATAAAAATAAATAAAAATTATTTATTAACAAAACAGCATTCAGTTTGGATATATGTAATGGTACCCACACTAGGTATTCCTGTATCGTGGGTTCCAAATTACAGTTTAACAACTTACAACTACTGTTGACACTCATTTTACAAATAGCTTTATTACACAATTAATATAAGAAAAAACAAAAAGAAACAAAGAACATTTAAAGGATATTTTTAAGAACAATTACAGAAATAATATGATAGGTATCATTGTTTTGTTAACATAAGGTTTTCAGTTAAATCATAATTTAAAGAAGCAAGCCAGGAAACAATTTTTAATTTGGCTTTTTTAATTGAGTCATGTTTTATATCGCAAATATTGGCAACTTTGTTATAAAGGAATAATTCTATGTAAGGACTAAAACGTCTAGCAAAAAAGGATTTAATACTTGGCAAAGGGATGTTAAAATTTCGACGTTTGATTAGAACTTTATAGTCTTCAGAAGATATAACCGTCCGGTGAGCTTTAAGTGCAATTTTAAGAATAAATAGTTGACGCACGCTAAGAACATTACAATCTTCATAAAGCTTGGAAGTTGGGTATAAGAAAGGCTTCTTTAACATTACCTTAAGAACAGACCTTTGAGCTCGTTCAAGCTGGAGTAAAAGGGATTTTGTGGCCCCACCCCAGGAGTTTATGCAGTAGACTATTATTGATTGACAAAGAGCAAAGTATACATTATATAAGATTTTGAGTGAAGCTGATGATCTAAGTAATTTCATAATGTTGGTAATTTTACGCACACGACTTGAGAGTGTTTGTATATGGATCTTAAAATTCAAATTTTGATCTATAATGATTCCCAAATATTTTGTGGAATGCGCTTTCGTAAGCACTGAACAGTTGCACTGACTTTGTTCATGACATGTGTGTAGTTTAAGTTGAAACGTCTGAGCGGGAGCGGAACTTATGGTTTTATGAAAACAAATGTATTGAGTTTTTGATATGTTAAGTGTGAGGAGATTATTAGACAGCCATGATGATATTTTACGAGTACCTTCTTCAGCTTTTTTAAATACATCGTGCCATGTGGAATCTTCATATATAATGGCCGTATCATCTGCATAACAGACTATCTCACCATCAACATTATCGTGTATATCATTAATGTACATATTAAACAGGGTAGGTCCCAGAATGCTTCCCTGTGATACACCAAAGTTGACTTTTTCCATATCACTTTTGTATTTGTCTAGTCTAGTGCAATGCATTCTATTTGTTAGGTAACTATGAAACCATTCGAGTGCCACTCCACGTATGCCAAATTGGGTATTAAGTTTTTCTAGCAATATTGGAATCGATACAGTGTCAAAAGCTTTGGACAAATCTAGAAAAACACCAATGCTGGTTTTTTGATTATCCAAAGAAGCGGCTATTACCGAGGTTAACTGAGATACTGCATCTTCTGTGGATTTGCATCTTCTAAAGCCATATTGCTTCGAAGAGATCAAGTTGTTGTCCTCGACATATTTTGTAATTCTTCGGCTTACAATTTTCTCAAGTAGCTTAGAGAACGCAGTTAGCAAAGAAATCGGACTATAATTCTGCGGACAATCTTTCGCCCCAGATTTGTATATTGGTTTGACACAAGCCATTTTCCAATTATCAGGAAATGTTCCAGTCAATAGACTTTGATTGAATATTGTGGTCAGAGGTACAACAATGAAATCCTTAATTTCCTTAAGTAAGAAATTGTTAAGGTCGTCAATACCTGGTGCTTTGTCGTTTTGTAGAGATGTTATAAGAGACTGTACTTCGTATTGGTCAGTGGGCGTCATAAAGAAAGAATTTGACTTGATATGCTTGGGATAGATTTTCTTTGTTAGCTTCTTCTCATCGGTATTTTGTACTTGTAATATTCTGTTTGCCATAGACTGACCTATTGTTGAAAAGTATTTATTACATTTATCTAGTGAGTCTTTAGCATCAATGGTACCTTCGATCTCTTAATAGTTCACAGGATTCTAGGTTCTTTCTAGGAATATGACAAATATTCTTAACAATTTTCCACATTTTTTTGGGATTATTAGCACAAAGTGATAAATTATAGTTATCATATTTTGACTTAAGTTTGCGCAATAGGTCATTACAAAAATTACGATAGCGAGTATAAATGATTCGTTTCAATGTGTCATTCGGGTGTTTTCGTGACTGCATGTGCAGCCTGTCTCGATGTCGCATGCACCGAATTAGTCCAGGCGTAATCCAGGGTTTTATAATACGTTCTTTGCGTTTTTGAGCCATATATATCGTGTGTTTGCTAATAATTTGACCCAGCAGGGAAGAGAAGCTATTAACAGTATTATTTATGTCGTTTGCATCAAATATTTCAGCCCAGTTGACATCACTTAGGTCTTTCTTAATTTTAGGTATGTCATGTTTAATTTTAACTTGGCTTTTAGGTTTACAGCATGGCATGTTTAATGATAGTCCAAGTATAACTACGTCGTGGTCCGTTATATCACTATTACAAATTACACCAATGGTTCCCTTAATTTTATTGATAAAGATATGGTCAAGGCAAGCATTTATTCTTGTTGGTTTGGTGATTGCCGGAAATAGTCCATGTTCAGCTGTAAGACATAAGTATTCAATGATTTGATTACTTGTCGAGTCTAGGAGATTAATATTTAGGTCACCGATTATTATTAATGTTTTATTAGATTCTGACATATTTTTCAGTATTGTATTCAAAGAATACAAAAAATTACTTGTTTTTCTGAATGATGGTGGGCGATATATAGCCAAAATTATAATTTTTTCAGATATTTGTATCACTAAGCCGTCTGCATCATCAAGTTTTGGCTCGGACACTACATGATTCCAGATGTCTTTAACGTAAACTACGATGCCGCTGTTTTGGTTTATTCTTTTTTGAGTATAACTGGTTGTATAAGAATGCAGCTGAGGAATTATAGAAAAATCATTAAGCCAGCATTCTGTTAAAATAATTACGTCAAAACAACGGTCGAAGCGCTTTAATGTTGTTAAAAACGTATCAAAGTTCTTATTCAGGCTTCTAATGTTAAGGCTAAGAATACTAAGATTATAATCTTGCGTTCAAAGATTATTGCAGTGCTCAGGTTCCTTTATAACGTGGCAGTTTATGCTTAATGTATCTAACTCATCATTATTGAGTAAACTATCGCCTGTTAGTGTAGGTTATTACATAGATGATTTTAATAATAACAAATGAGATTATTAAGTTAATCCTAAAATTTGGACTGCCACATAAATATTTACTTATTTTATAATAGAACAGAGATAGATAACGACAAATTTGCTTAACAAAATAATGTTTTGATTGTGTGAAGAATGAGCACATAAGCCACGATTTTTTAACTGTGTACAAAGTATTTAGTAATATATTATTAATTATAAGATTATAATATAAACCTTTAAATGCAAGTGTGAGTGTTAGTTTAACATTAATATTACATAAAATTATAACTGAAGTTAAGTTTATATAATATAATAAAAGTGATAAGCAATTAGCTCGACGACATTGGGAAAATTTCAGCAAGATCGTCACAATTACGAACGGAGCGAGCTGGCTTGCCTTCATGTTGTCTAATAAATATGGTGCCTTGTGAGCACCAACAATGATGGAATCCCCTTTCTTTAGTTTTCTTACGAGCTTCACGAAAAAGCTCTCGATTAGCTTTGGTCAGACGTTCATTGTAAAACACTTTTTGCGATTCTCCCGGTAGATCAAGATCAGCGCTCATTATGTTTCGTCGTGTCTTTGCTGCTTTGATTATTTCATCTCGTTTGGATCTTCGTAAAAAACGAACAACTATCGGCCTATGAAATCTTCTGCCATGTATGGCAGACGAAGGTTGACCTCGAGGACCTACGCGCGCCACCCAATCAATGTCGTTACCATCAGGCTCCACTCCTACCTTTCGAATTGCTAACAAAACTATGTGATGGAGATTTTCGTTGTTTGCCTCAGGTATACCAGACAATTCAAGTTCATTGCGCAGATGGGTTTGACTCTGAGTATTTAATTCTTGTTGTAAGCCTTTTATTGTGTTTTTTAATGTCTCCGTTTTCTTTTCCCGATCTTCCAGACATTTAATACGATTTTCATTGCTAGCAATCGCTGACCCCAGTTCATCAAGGCGTTTCTCGCAGCTGCGGAGTGACGTTATCGCGTCTTCAAGATGCTTTTTTAGGGAATAAATTTCTTGCGTTAATAGACGAACTTCGTTGGTCAACTCTTTTACCTCCGCACTACTTGCAGAAGATGTACATGCTACATCAGTCTTCTTACGAAGAGTAACGTTATCTTCCGATGGTCTAACGGGCGTAGCACTATTATCTCCACCCCTTTTTTGTGACGCACAACAATCAGGGCATTTCCAAATGCTCTTTTTTTCGTTAGTGAAACCGGATATATTTATGCATAATGAGCAAAAATATTTTTCACAAGCCGAACATTTAATTTTATTTAAGTCCTTGGTGTTCTTGAAACATCCGTTGCACTTCATGTTGTTAAAAGTTGATGGTTTAATCGTATGTCTCTCAGAGTAAAGCGGTGGGAAGTGACAGCACCGTACTATTAATCTTTGATAAAAGACCTCACGTATTGACTAATGATTCATACATGCACCGTTTCACGGGAATATAGCACTTGCACCACACACGGAACCGCGATTATCGTATGCACTGGACACTATGCACTAGTACAAAGACGTCAGCCAATTCGTATTTAACAATTATTGTTTATCACTAAAGCTTTCTTTATATGGAGGTTTCTATTAATAAATAGTTTTAATAACACTTTTTACACACTTTTACTAACTTTTCTGGTTAATTACTACTTAAAGTACGATGGAAACTTTAAATTTAGTTGGGAGATATGACCGTTAACTTTTACCAGTTTGACCGAGCGTCAAAGAATATGAAAAACCAAATTTTGACTATAGAATGTAGTTTGGATGGATCAAGAACTGGGCTATTGTAATAGACTAGCGGACGTCTGCCTTTTCAACTTCACAAATTCAATGGCTGACGGACGGTGACTCGCCTCCCACTAGATGTCCCCTCATAAAGCATACTGCCCGTCATGTAGTTGGGAGGATGCGAGCGGTGCGGTCGCATCAGGCATCAAAAGCAGAGGCGGCATCAAAGTCGACGAACATTTCTTTTTTTTTTTTTTTTTTTATTCAAAAATAAAGAAATGTACAAGAAAAATGAGAGAATAAAAATGGAAAATACAATTTAGAGGCTAGGAGAGAATAAAATTGAGTCTAATAATAATTTTCTATGAGCCTTTGTGGTATAGTAAGGTGCCAAGAAACTCTACTGTGTACTGAAATCTGAAATTATTTTGACCATTTTAAAGGGCATCAAGTCCCGAGCCGCACCAGGCAATAAATACCCTTGCTTCACCACTGGTAATGGTGGTCAGCTTAGGGTGTAGAGATGTGCACCGGTTTCACCATCACGAGAGACTCGAGTATATAGCTCTTGCATTCTTAATCTGCCGGCCAATACAGTAAGACCGGTAAGTCAGAGGCGAGGGATAGATTACACTTCCCCTCTGGAGGACTCAGGTCCGTGAGGTCGCCACTCACCAATGTATCCCGCACGAGGCAGGGTAGGCAGAAGATACCCGGGAACCTAGTGTAAAGACACTCCGTTCCACTTCCGTTCCCCACTTTCCGCCGAATTCGAGGCATTGCGTGTTGAGTGGCGGAACTCAACGCCGCGCTTTGCCTTATTATCAGAGCGAAGAAATGAAACATTAAATATTTAAATTGAAAATATTAAATATTTCATTTCCTCGACTTGGAATCGAACCCACAACCTGTCGGTTACAGTCACACTCTTGGGCCGCTGCGCCACGACAGGCCTCACTGGTATCAGGTAAGTAATAAAAAAAATCACTAAATTCAACACTTTATTCCCCCAACACAACAATATCACTTCTGTCAGTCATGTCAGTATGTTGGACAACCTTCACGGCGGGCTGTATGCCGTGCACCCTCCGCCTGTGGGTGTACAACGAGGCGCGTTGTCTAAACGTACGTCCGCAAACGGAACAGGAGAGGGGTCTCTCACCGGTGTGTATCAGTTCGTGTTCGAAGAGACACTTTTTATCCTGTTTAATATAAAATTAAATCGTTATTTTTCACTATCTTGTTAATAAAATAATTAATGCATAATACTTATTTAGCTGTCGCATAGTTGTGGGTTCGATACCTACTCGAGAATGAAATATTTAAAATTTTCTCATTAAATATTTTCATTTTCTTCACTCTGGTTACAAAGTAAAGCGCGGAGTTGAGTTCCACCACTCAGCACGCAATGCCTCAAGTTCGGCGGAAAGTGGGGAAGGGATCTTGCCATGTGCGTGATATAACGTGAAGCTGAAAAAAAATGCTATAGCTTCACGCTGTATCCCGCACATAGTATAATAGCAAAGGGAAATTGAGAATCTAGTATAAAGCTCAATCGGAATTTCCAAAAGGGAACTCCACACTTTTATGTCGAGTAGCGGATCTCAACGCCGCGCTTTGTCTCATTACAGTATAAACCAATAAATAAATTCACTAAGAAAAGCTTTAAAAATAATTATTTTTCATAGATTCATTTTGTAATATAATATAGCTAGCTATTACTAAATGAGGTAGAACAAAATCAAATGATATTCGGATTATAAAATAATAAAGTCACTGTCAACGCTACAGTTATGGGATCGATTCCCGGTAGGGGAAATTAATGGATTTAACTTCCTAACCCTGAAAGGAAAGAAAACCTAACACATACTCGACAAGCAATCTTCCTGAAATTGTGTCAAGTGTGAACCGACAGACTCTACATACTATACAACTAAAAGACATCTCACCCGAAACGCTTTCCCGCAAGTCTGACATATTTTATCTTTCGCATTCTCTTTGATACCTTGATGCGCTCTCTTCACGTGGCGCGTTATGCCACGGCGAGTCGCTATTGCCTAAAAAAAATGTCGTTACCTATGACAAATGTTATCATTAATCGTAATGATGGCATTGAATAGTGATGATTATATGTAAAATAATCATTGTAACACTCGAAGAAGTGAAATATTAAATAATTTCAAATGCGATATTTAAAATTTTCAAACGAAATATTAAATAGTTTCAAATAAAATATTTGATATTTTAATTCTATCGCACTTGTGACAAGGCTAAGCAAGGCGTTGAGTTCCGCCACCTAACACATAATGTTTCAAATTCGGAGAAAAGTGGGAAACAGAGCGGAGTATCTTCACAAAAAACGTTATGGTGCATAGAATAGTGATGATTATATGTATAATAATCATTGTATAGAAGTATGATTATTTATCATAATATAAAAACATATGATCGTAATCATCCCAAAGTATTTTTTTTATTTAAAGAATAAAAAAACATGTTACGAAATCACCTTTTTTATTTTATGTAAAATAATCATTATATTATTATAATTGTTATAAAAATTCCACATCACTAATGTTTATTCTACATACTGTTTAATATTTACATATATGCTTTAAAATGTATTATTTAAGAAATAAAATATGATTAAAAATCATTAATTTTAAGCATAATCACTCACTTTATCACAAATAGGACATTTATGTTGCGTTTTACCCATATGTTGATAATTGACATGATCTCTTAACTCCCCTTTAGATCGATACGCCTTTTGACACATTGTACATTTATATCTAAAAAAAATGCATTTATCGTATAGTAGGCAGTTCTCTATTTTCTTCTAGAATCCATGACAATGTGTGTCAAGCGGCAGAATTCAACGCCGGGTTATGTTTTAATTAAACAAATAAATTAAAACAATTAATGCATGTTAAGGTGCTGGCTCAAGCAACTATAAACGTGACAGGGCAAAGCGCGGCGCTGATTTCTACCACTCAACAAACAATGCCTCGATCTCGAAGGAACGGAGTGTCTTACCACCACGTTTTTTATATTCTAAGTGTAAGTAATAAGTGAAGGATGCGAGTGTCGTCGGGGGAGGAGAATGGCGGTGATGTGGGATGGTTTTCGTGCATAGAAACTTAACAAAAAAAAAAGGCTTGATCGAAAAAAATAATTTAAGCAGAAAATTAAGAAAAAAACCTTTATACAAACAATACTTGTTGAAAGCTAAAATCCAGTCACTTTCTGGAACATATTTCTAGATACGTCTAGTAAAATACGCACTTTAAAACATCTACCGTAGTATGATTCGATGTATACTTTAGATGATTTCTATATGACTCTTGCGATACGAATGTTTTATCGCATTTCAGGCACTCCACTCTTTGTCTGTCTGTGTGTACACGAGCGTGGGCTTTGGTTAGGTCACAGCGGACCATCTTCCCACATGTGGGACACTGCTCGCGATTTAGTGGGACTGAATGGATTCTAAAATAGGATTTCTCTAATTAATAAATATAGAAAAAAATATTTTATCAATTACTTTACCTTTTATACAAGGTTTTTTTTATATTTTATACTAAACGTGTAAACATATTATTATAGTAAGTCACAATTTTATGTAAAATAATCATTATATCACATACTGTGATATGTGAAATCTGCTCATTTTTTTTTTTTTTTTTTAACTTCACGCTGTATCCTGCACTAGGCAGGGTAGGCAGTGGGAACGGAAGTGAAACCTAGTGTTATGACACTCCGTTCCACTTCCGTTCCCCATCATTTTTCTGATCATTTTACATAAAAATATATTTAAAATGAAATTTAAACCTACATTAAAAATATAATTTTAATTAATATTTAAAACAAGTATATTAATATTAAGTATTCAACTCTAGAAATAAAACTTTATATCATAATTAAATGTAAACTATTATTATTAAAGGTTAAATTTTTTTGTCAAGAAATATAATTATACTTAAATGGAGGATGGAAGTAAGTGTAAACTAATATTATTTAAGATAAAAAAAATACCTTTCATGTCTTTTCAAATTATGCTTAAACGCAAAAGTTTTACCACAAACGGAACATGGTATCCCAGAGCTGTGATATACCTTCATATGCTTGTACTTTTGACTTCTATTCCTATGAAAAAAGACACATATTTATGTTTAATATTTTTTTGTTTTTTTTTTATATATATATTATCATACTAAATTTAAATTGTATATAAAAATTTGAACGTAGTGGGATTTGAACCCGCGCCTCTTAGAAACCAAGCGCTCTGACCAACTATGCCATACGTTCTTATCAAGCTACGACGAAATTATTATACGCTTGTTACTACTTATTTATGTTGCTTGTACGTTTTTAAAATTAGTATTTTTCTTTCTTAGGAAAGAAAAATACTAATTTTAAAAACGCACTTAGGTGCAATAACACTCTAAAAACAATAAAAATATATATTATCACTTACACTACAGACAATTACTAAGAGAGATATTGATCATTGAGTGGCGGAACACAACACCGCGTTTTGTCTCACCCGAGCAGGGATAAGAAAGAATTAACATTCCCTCGAGTGGAATTTAAATAAAAAATCATCGATTATAGAATAATTTAACAACAATATAATATTATCAGACTCACGCAAAGTATTTATTACATTCAGTACATACATAGTTCACTTGTATTTTATTATTTATTTGTATTTTCTTCTTTTTCCTTAATATTTTTATTTTACTTTCAATTATTTCAGAAGTGACCTAAAAATATATATTTTAGATAATTTTCAATTCTAATTTAAATTAATATAATTAAATTTAGGTTAGTCGTGGCGCAGGGGCACAAGCATGTGATTGTAAACGCTACAAGCTGTGGGTTTGAGCCCCACTCGAGGAAATCGAAATATTTAATATTTCAAATGAAATATTTAATGTTTTCGTTTCTTTTCTCTGATAACAAAGAAAAGCGCGGCGTTGAGTTCCGTACTCAACGTGCAATTCGTGAAGTTCCAATTAAGTGGGGAACGGAACGGAGTGTTTCAGCATAACTCTCCCAAGTTCCCCTCTGCCTGAAAAAAAGAAACTTTAATAATATAATTATAAGTATAAGCGGGCGAAACCAGACGCGAGTGGCTAATTTTATATATGTTCTTAATCTATCTTATAATTTACTTTATTCAATATAAAATAAAAAACATACTTCATTTCCTTCATTTATCTGTTCCATATTATCAATTATTTCATTCGAAAGTTCATTTGCAGAACAAAATTTACTATCTGTGGTGTTTATTTTCAATCTATTTTCCATTTTAATATTACTCTTAGCGGCTGCTAAGAAGAAGGCTTCTTCTTTTTTTGTTAAATCATTAAAAACATTATTTTGAACAAATTTGTTATCTGTATCCTTTTTTCTTTTGACTTTATTTTTATACTCAATTCTATTTGTAAGATTTTTTTCATTATTTTCACTTGTAAATTCACATAATGGAACATCCGAATCACTTTCCAATTTTATATCACCAGTAACTAAATCTCTACCACAATCTATGAAATATGTTAAAGTTTCATCATTTTCTGTAAATTGTCTATTATATTGTTTTTGTTGATAATAATTTAATTTTGATAACGACATTATTTCACATACATTCTGTAAAAGACCATACAATATTTCTTAGTTAGAAAGAATTTATAAAAAAATAAATAATTATTAATTCATTTGAATTCACTTTGCTAATATGGCAGATATCCGGTTCCGGCATAGTAAACAACAGACGCACCGAAAGTCACTCGCGATAATAATATTTCGAAACTGTGTTTAAACCTGTGAAAACACCATAAATTTCGATTACGAACTACGACTAAGTTACTGGACGCGTGGGAAGATTAGAAACACGCACCATTATTTTCTGCGGAGTGTTAAAAGTTGTTGTAAATTATCCATCCAATATAACCTAAAAATACAGTGATCGGGAGTGAGACTGTGGCGAGTGTAAGTGCAAGCCATAAACATTTGACAGTACTACCAACCTTACCAACTTAAAGTGACAAGTAAAGCATTGCCATATAAATATTTTAAATACTACCACAACTTCCATTTATAACACTAACGCGCTAAATTAAAAATTTTCTTGGCGCATATTTTGAACTGCACCTGTTAGTAATGGATTCTCAAACGCAAATCCTAATGGAAAAAATTCAAGAACAAATGGAGAAACAAACAGTATCAATCACAGAGTCCGTTACTCGGAGTATTATGCAGCAAATGAGCGAAAATTTCAAGAAATTAGACGAGCAAAATCAACAATTACGTGTTGAAGTAACAGAACTGAAAGGGCATTTATGTTAAAGAAGATTTCACGAAAGAAATGATGGGGTTAAGAAAATCTTTGCAACTTAAAGTAATTGAAGAAAGAAATAAGGGCAATATTGCTTACATTCGGGGTGAAAAAGTTATTGTCAAAAAACCCACTGACTTAAGCAATGAAAAAAGGAAGAGAGAACCCTCTTTCTCACCTAACCTGGAGTCTAATGCACAATCCTCTGCACCGGGTCCTAAAAAAATTGCAACTAAGAACGCATTTGATCTTATTTCTCGTCCCAGAAGCAACTCACTTAAGAAAAAAAATAATATCTAGCAATCAACAACAACCAGCCACCGGAAAAATAATAACATATTTATCACACAAAACATAACTTTTACAAAAACTCCCCCAAGCCGGCTGGTCCCCGTGGGGGAAAGAGACCATAACCCTCCAACTAAGCTAAAGACAAAAAACAAGTTTCTCAATATTGGAACGTATAACGTTAGATCCCTGGGATCAGAAAATAGATACATAGAATTAATATACTCGCTACAGAAGATAAAAATAGATATACTGGGTCTAGCAGAAGTCAGGAGAATGGGTTGTAATATCGAAGAGCATGAAGATTATATATTTTGCTACAAAGGAGAAACGCCAGGCTTGCATGGAGTGGGATTTCTAGTTAAGAGAGAATATAAAAACAACATCCTAAACTTTACAGGTCTATCCGAAAGAGTTGCTATACTTCAAATAAAACACGACAATGAGACACTTACAATAATACAGGCATACGCTCCTACTGAGAAAGCACCAGATGAGGATATCGTGTCCTTTTACGAAATATTAGAAGCAGCGCTTAACCAGGCATGCAAACATGTCTTACTTATCGGAGATTTCAACGCTCAAGTAGGTCTGACTAGTATTAATGAAAGCTTGGTTATAGGACAATTCGGATACGGAAAACGAAGTCTAAGAGGAGAAAAACTAGTGCAATACGCTTTGGAAAAGAAATTATGTATAATGAATACATTTTTCAAAATGAGGAACAATCGTAAATGGACTTGGCTATCTCCAGATGGAAAAACTAAAAATGAGGTAGATTTCATCTTATCCAATGAACCCAAAAAAATTAGGAAAGTAGAAGTTCTTCATGGCTTAGGATTCGGATCAGACCATCGCCTAGTCAGAGCTACATACATGATAGAAAGAAAAAAGAAAAGTAGGACAGCATTTAAATCACAACCCAAGTCACTTAAAACAGAAGAAGATATTAGTTGCTACTTAAAAAACTTAGAACAAAACATAGAAGAACTAGAGACACACAATGGCGAGCACAGCGTTCAAACATTTTACAATACATTAGAAAATATAATTAACAACAGTATGCCATCAAAAGCAAAGAAGCTAAAAGTAGATACTGTTGGAAAAATTATCACCAAACAGACACAGGATATGCTCATGAAACGTACAGAACTTGCAAAAACCAAACAAAAAAGTAAAGAAATTAAAAAGAAACTTAGCGAGTTATACAAAGCAACAAGCAAAGCTATCAGAAAAGATTATCAAAGCTATAGAAATAAAATAATAGAGGATAAATTACAAAAACATAGAAGCGCCACAAGAGCCTACAAACATCTGACAACACACAAAAACTGGATACAAAACCTAGAATCAAACACTAACGTTACTAAAACTAGAGATGACGTAATAAATTGTGCTACAGAATTCTACAAAACACTATACGAAGAAAAAACTAACACCTCTCAACTGAAATCAACTGCTTATTATCGTTGCATAAATAACAAGCTCTACGAAAGCATCCCACAGGAAGTTGATATAACACCAATAGCTGCTATGGAAGTCAACAAACATATTCTTAAGCTGAAGCAAGACAAAAGCCCAGGACCAGATGGTCTACAAAATGACGCTCTAAAAATTGGTACTGCTCTGCTGGTACACCCCATTACTTATCTTTTCAACAAAGTCCTCGATACTGGCCAGGTCCCAGAGCAATGGAAGAAATCGGATATAATCTTGCTATACAAAAAAGGTGATCCAAAAAATATAGGCAATTATAGGCCTATTAGCCTGATTCCCAGTGTATACAAGTTGTTTACATCAATCTTACAAAGTAGATTGACTCCAAAAATCGATGAACGGCAGCCGATCGAACAAGCGGGATTCCGTTCTGGATTTTCAACAACAGACCATATGCATGTTACGCAACAAATCATAGAAAAATACAAGGAGTTCAATAGGCCATTATATATAGCCTTTATAGATTATGCCAAAGCTTTCGATACGATAGCACACAGTTCCATATGGGAAGCCCTGGATAAATGCAACATTCACGAAAAATACATAAATGTACTAAAAAACATATATTATGGAAGTACCAGCAGAGTAAAATTGGAACGAAGAGGAGCGAACATACCAATTTGCCGTGGAGTAAGACAGGGAGATCCTCTCTCGCCTAAGATATTTATAGCAGTTCTACAGCTCCTCTTCGATAATCTAGACTGGTTGTCGTATGGAATCAATGTTAACGGGAAACGACTGACACATCTTAGATTCGCCGATGACATCGTCCTCTTTTCTGAAACAAGCCAGAACCTCGAAGGAATGATAAACTCCTTAAACGTGGAAAGTGAAAAAGTCGGGCTCAAAATGAACCAAGAAAAAACTAAGGTTATGACAAACAGCTATAAAAAAGAAATCAGCTTAAATGACAAACCGTTGGAGTACGTAACCAGCTATATATATCTTGGCAAACTGATATCATTTAGTGACAATAACGTAGAAGAAGAAGTCGAACGCAGGATTAATATAAGTTGGAAAAAATTCTGGAGTTTAAAAGAAATTCTAAAAGGGAGTTTCCCCCTTCGCCTGAAAAAGACAGTTATGGATACCTGTATCCTACCAACACTCACATACGGCTGCCAAACATGGACATACAACACTAAAATAAAGACAAATTAGCTACATGCCAAAAAGCGATGGAAAGGAGCATTATGAAAATAAGAAAAATTCAAAAGGTAAGAAGCGAACACATAAGAAAAAAAACAAAGATAATAGATGCACTCAAGTACGCTTTAACACAAAAATGAAAGTGGACATTGGAAACGACAACATGGAACGGACCGACAGGCAAAAGAAATAGAGGCCGTCCAAAGAACAGATAGATTGACGAAATAATAATGACGACAGGAAAAGAATGGGAAGGGAAAGCAAAGAATAGGAAAACGTGGAGTAAGCTGGAGGAGGCCTATACCCAGCATGGGGTTCCAATAGCAGAATAAATTTAAGCATTAGGTAGTTTTTCAGAATAAACATGTTAGGTTAGGTTGTTGGAATAATAAAAGGCTTATTATTATTATTATTATAATAATAATATGGCAAAGCGCGGTGTTGAGTTTCGTTTCTCAACATGCAATAGGTTTTCAAGTGACTCTGCCTACCCAGCCATGTGCGGGATACTGTGAAGCTGATAAAAAAATTAAACAATAAAAACATGACAACAAAGTAAAAGTAACCACATATACTTCTTGTTTTATTTATTACAATGTCATCTTAGAGTGTAAATAGTTCGTTTTAGTTTACATAACCTTCCTCCATTTATATATCGTCGGAAATATTAAAAAAAACCAAAATCAATTGAATTTTACTCCATTTTTCTATACAGTAGAGAATCCAAATAAATTTTTCAAAATTATAGAAACTTACTGTTAATGTATGCAGAATGATATTTATTTAAATGGTTTTCGTCATTCCACGTTTCTGATTGTTAGCAATAGTTTTGGGCATATGTATTTATACATATTTTATGTATGTGTAACATATATTGATTTACCATAGACAAAGAGCGGTGTTAATTTCCGCTATTCAACACAATATCTTTGAAATTCGGCAGGCTGATGGCAACAAATGTTTTTTTTACGTTGGGAAATACATTCACGCAGACCGCTCGTATCTATTACGAGCGGTACTGTGGGACTCACCGGTGAAGCCATGCCCCCTCAGCATCTGCACCAGTCTGATCGTCAGGATACCAACAGTTCTTGTAACTCAGCGCAATAAGTGGCGAGCAATGCCTCCACTATCACTTAGCCTGCGGTCAGGGCCCCAAGGTCCTCCCTTTATAGCCAAAGCAGGGCTTCATCCACTCTCCTGCTGACACGGGCGATTCCTCTCTCAGAATAATTGCAAGCCTCGCGACCATTTACTTGCGCGGAATGCGTGTACTCTGGAATGCACTTCTACTTGTGGCTCCCAAGGCAGATCACTTGCCACTAGAGTTGCCGCCTTCCACATTACTGTAAGGTAACCTTGATTTACTCTCACTGCTATGTCGTGCTGCGCATTCCGCAATTGGGTCCTATTGCGAGGAATAAGAAAATCCGCCCGCATAGAGGCACCATACAGAGCCATGTGACTTATGTGACCGTTTCCTTCGATCCATAAGACTACTTTATTTTGGAGATAGCCGTCAACTGCCTCCGGAAATAGAGAGTAAGCTGTTAAAAGCATTAATCACATCTAAAGAGGCGGAAAGCAAAACAGCCCTGAACCCGATCTGAGCATCCGAAAATTCTACCTCCTCTAGCTGTTTAATAAGACAAACGGCTGCAATCTTCTCTAAGATCCAACGACCGAGTCTTCAAAGCGTTTAGTGCATCTATAGTCGACCGACCAGTCCTGAACCCGATTTGAGCACCGCAAAGATCTACTTCCTCCAGCTGTTTTATAAGACTGATGGCTGCGCTCTTCTCTAAGATCTTGCCCGTCTTATATAACAGCACTATCGGCCTGTGTGCCGAAAGTGAGTCCCGAGAACGACCCTCCTTGCGCAACAGACACAATCTACTTTCTTTAGTTTTATTTATATTATTATTACCTATCGTCAGGAACAGACCAGCTGCCAGGTACTGGTACATGCGCCAGGTACATGCGCACATGGCGCAATTTGTTACGCGCAGCAAGATAGGGACGGCCTCAAGGATCCATATTTAAATCGGGCAGACAGACAGCACGTTTGACGGGCATCCGACTTTGCCTGTCTGATGGCAATCTGAAAAGCCTTTTTCTTATTTTTACACGCGTCGTAAAGCCGCCCCTAGAGTGTATAGTCCAAGCCACTCGGCGGCGCTCGCATGGTTTCTAAGCTCTTGGCATTGCCGCATCGCACACACCTGTTAAAGATCACTCATCAAACCCGCAAACGCCTCAACGTTGGAGCTGGTATCCCCTACTCTTCCCTAAAAGCACCACTCGGGCCACAATAGCTGCTCCTTTGCCCAGTTCAGTGTTAAACCAGTTAAGAGCCCATTTTGGGAACCTATGAAATCGACCTCTAGAGTGATTCCCTGGCACCTTGGGTGGAAACCTTAAATCTAATATATAAATGATCGTACAAAGTCTTCACTTTGTTCTCTTCTATCCAATTAACCAGTTACGTGTGATGAGATGGCTAACGAGAGACCCACCACAGAACCTACGTTGTGTCGTACGCAAGTATACGTTATCCTCACGTTAAGGTGCGTCAAAGTAGAGAGTTATACTTATTTAGAATTCTCCTCCCATGCTTTTGAAGAATGGATTGCCTCACGACCGGAATTTGACATTGAATTCGTCGAGAACCAAGATTTTTATCGGTCTCTTTCGAAAATCGTTGACCTGTCTTCGTCAAGAGATTTCTCGAATTCCACCAGGTGGAGGATTGGAGAGACTTACACGCCCACAACAACGTTCTCTCCCCATCCTGCTACAATAAATATTGAGCGCCTCTCTAGAGCTGATAGGATGCCGCTGATCCTTCTAGCTACTACAGCGACTAAACCCTCCAAGGCAATAATCTAAAGAGGGTGATCAGGGACGAAGTATGACTCCCAGACTACAGTTACGTCGATAAACCACACAACCACAAAATTTCCACACTAATAAACTGTATATTTATTTACATTAAATAAAATGTATTATATAAAATGTATCTGTATATTTTCTTTAAATTAAATTGTTACTTATTTTAGATTAAAAAAAGGGTTAGGAAAAAAATAAAAATGTTAGCGCTAGCTTTGCAATTCATTATACGAGGTAATATTAAATGAACCTCCAGCATTAGAGCTTTATATATAGAATGTGGAGTATAATTTTATCTAATGCAGCTTAAAAACTTCTTAATCCACGTGTCATAGTTATTGATTTTCTTATAACTCCAGAAGAGACTCTGATTCCTAGAGCAATCTGTCCCTTTAACGATCTGCGCTACTTATTATATATCTGGCCGGAATCTTCTCAGCAGTTTATACCATGCACGAGAAAGCATGTAAATGGGAATTGTGCCCCTCACTTCCCCCTCACAAAAGCAAAGATGTCCTCAAGTAATTGCTGATGGACATCTAGGCCTACACTGTCTTAATGCAAGACATCTGAAATAGCGTAAGGGGCGCTGTTTTAAGACTTCAATTTTGGTAAAGCTCTGCCCATTGTCCACTATAGATTTACCCGTTTTTAATAGGCATCGACGATTACAGTCAACATACCCCGAGGATCGGGAGACATACCTGATACAGTTACAGTAGCAGTTGCACACCAACGCTTACGACTGCCTACATTACCTTATCCTTAGTAACTGAATCAGCCAGGCCTAATAGTTTTATAGTCGCAACTTTATAAGGCCGGTTGACTATCGCCACGTTATCTTACACCACTCGCAGTCGTTCCGCCAGCTTATGCGCCTGTTGACATGTACAGCAACTAGCTCAAGCAGTCTGGCGCCCGAAATCACTTGGTGCATCACCAATCCTTCAGTGATGCCTAACTTTACGAGGTTGACGTCTTGTTGCGCTCTTTCTAGTACCTGAGCATAGAAAACTTCTATCGCACCGGCCTCTGACGTCTAAGTGACTATAACAGCATTTGTACGAGATGGTTTAACCACTTTAGGCCTGAGCGTCTGTTTCGGCTTAGAGACATGTGCCGTCACTTTGGTCATAGATATTCCATGAGAAGAGTTGGTAGTATAAGACTCCTTCCCCTTTTTTCTTTCCTAACCACTACCTTAGGACCATCATCCGCCTCTTTGTCCTCAGTTGAGATACTGTACAGCTCGTTTTAGAAGTGCCAGCGACCGAAATGTATTGAAACCACCTGGATAGTGACGAACTGTCCCACATGCGTGATGTAGTGGCTGAGATATTTTTGCGTTGTACTTTACTTCCAGAAATTGATTGATACTGATTCCGTTAAAGTTGTCGCCACAGTACACGATCTCAAGGAATTTGTTTTGCATCTGCTGCCAACGGGGGACGCAATCATTTTGCTGGCAGAGGACGCTCTTCAATGTCGGCAATACGATCGTCGATCTAAACCTCCACGGCGAGAGACCAAGGATTCAATAATTTTCTGTTCCCTTTGGTCTTCCGTTTTCGCAAATAAGTGCCTTTTAGGTGGCCGCACTTTTTTACAACCTCCTTTATAGACGCTACACTTTGTTTGGCATAGACAGGCGTTGAGTGGATTGATTGAACATAGAAACATGTCTTCTCATGCACCAGAAATATCATCTGCATCCGTCGTATGAGCAGATCTATCTCCCCGAGATGTCCATTCTGATAGACTTCGCTCAAAATTCTCCACATAAATTTCACCACGGCTTTTCAGACATTATGGGCGCATTCAGGCGCGCGAACCGCGAACTGATCCAGTGCCGCGAGTTTTCGCTGGCCTATCTCTCCCCACTGATGACATTTGGATCTTGCATTGTTTTGGATTCGGTGCCAGAATAGCCTTTGTCTTCAACTATTTTGCGTTTGCGCTGTAGGCATCTAGCATCTCCAGAGTCCGAAGCGGACTCTAACACTCCTATATCATTGTCTTTTCTTTTTGGTTTATTTTGACATCTTCCATATTGTTCCCATTTGAAGCCTATCGTGGTGCAGCGGCATAAGAGTGTCCGTGTAAGCGATATGTTAAGGGTTCGATTCCCAGTCGGGGAAATGAAATATTTAATATTTTCAAATTACATATTTAATGTTTTCATTTCTTCGCTCTGGTTATAAGGCAAAACGCGGCGTTGAGTTCCGCTACTCAGCACGCAATGTCTCAAATTCGGTGTAAAGTCGTGAACGGAAGTAGAACGGAGTGTCTTAACACTAAGTTCCCAAGTACCTTCTGCCTACCCTGCCATGTGCGGAATACAGCGTGAAGCTGAGTGAGTGATATTGTTTCCACGAGTATAGGCGATAAAACGTCCGCCCAAACAGTGCCACTTGCACTTAGATAACCCAATTGCGCCACAGACGCTGCAAGTACCCTGGCGGAGTGAACTTCTCATCAGCCAAGCACCCCTCGCGCTGCTTCGCCACTTGGGTTAAGGTAATACTTTAAAGTGGTTTTCTTCTTTTTAGCCCGGCCAGTGCATGTAAGACCGTCAGTTCAACTGAAGATTACGAGACATAAGCGAAACCATGAGTGCAGTTCCGATGTCGTTTCTAACAATATGTGTTTTGCTAATCACATGCAGACGAACGTTGTCCCATTGGATTATTCGCCAGCGGGCAATAATTGTCTTAGGACAAAAGCCAATAATTACTACGCCATTATATTATACATTATACACACCACTCACTCCCAAGGAGCACCAGCTTACAACACTGCTAGTCACTTTGAATAATAAACCTCAAGAGTGGCCAACAGCATGTGAGCATACAAGGAGGTTATACAACTTAACTTGCCAGTACTAGGTTTCCTCTGCCTACCATATTATATTTAGGGTAATGTATAAAACTCTTTTAATATATATTTATTTAAACAAAAAAAATACTTACACTGATTTTCCCATCTATTATATCTGTCAGTTGTTTTTGAGCTGCGGCAACTTGAAGTCTAAATTTGGTTAATCTCTGCATTATTGCTTCACACTCCCAACATATTAGAAGATGGGCGGCACTTTCATTGAAAATATTCTGAAATATAATAATGATAACATATGTAAATAAAACAAAAACTTTCTAGTTTAACACTCAGCTATTATTATTATGCATATATTTTAGATAAAAAATATATGATATAACTCTTAGTAAATATCAAATTTGCTCACTTCCCAACACACACCTAAGTTGGTATAAAATATATTTTATATATAAGCTATTATATTATTAAGCTTAATTACTTTATTGTTTTAAAAATATTATCACTTTTAAAAAAATATCTATACATTGAAAACTAGCTAAATTAATTTTGTAGTAATTTTGCAGAAATAAATATTTATAATTGTTTTTTGTTTATTTTTAAAATTTATATATTCATTAAAATTGTTTTTTGTTTATTTAAAGAATAAAAACAAACACATAATGTGGTGGACAGATTGCCAAAATTAAGGGTGAAACTGCATTTAAATTTGGTTATTTATTTGTAAGATTAGCATATATGAATACACAAAGTGACAAAATTTCTAAAGATTACTATTTTAGGTCATGTTACACTTATAAACATTCCCTAAATTATAATAATAATAATAATAAGCCCCCTAAAGTCCAACCATACGTCCGAATCGAACACCTGATTCTCGTGGGGGGCGGATACGTGAAAATAAATTACTTACACGGCTAACATGGCACTGGTAACCCGTTTTTATGGAGAATATGGAAAATAAAAGATATAGTTTACGGCCGCTGCCCGGGGGTCGCCGGGGCGCATCTGGAGCTAACGCTGGATGTCACAGCATGCGAACCGTTGGCGATGGGGGACTGAGCAGGCGGGTTCCCCTCGAAAAAAATACTACAGCCGAAAAATCACCCTCATCACCCACTTCCTCTCATTCACTTTTCTCAAATGTACCCTCACCATCTTCATCTCATACCCTATTCATTTCCCCTAATTCATCACCAGTACATACATCACAAAACATGAGGTCAACAGATGTTGTGCAGGAGGCATCAGCCAACTACCCTGCACCCACTGCAGGCCCTTCACGTGCGCGAAAAAAATGGACTGAAATAATGAATCGTCATATTTGGCGCACATATCTCATTATAACAAAATGTGAAACTACATTATTAAACAATTATTTAGAGCCATTACAACAGGAATTCAATACAAAATTTCCCGAAATGCAGGTAACTAGGCAACGCATAGGAGATCAACGTAGAGCAATAATAAGAAGAAAACTACTCTCAGAACATACCTTATCTGAAATTTTTGATGAAGTACAAGAACTATTAAAAAACGACAGTCAATCTCTTACTAATAATAACATTGATATAACTCATCTTCCCTCACAGACAAAGACTAGAATTAGGTGGTCCAACGAACTTAACGAAGAAATTGTTAGATGCTACTTTGAAGTAACCCACTTAGAAAATAATAAGAGTTGTTATCGTAAAAAAATGTATACTTTATTTATATCTAGGAACCCACACCTATCTCATTTTACAGAACAAAGAATAGCAGACCAAAGACGATTAATATTCACAGGTAAAACTATAGATAATGATAAAATTGTAGAAATAAGAAGACAAGTCGAAATAAAATTAGCTAATAGTAGTCTTTTAAGTAAAAATATTGTGGAAGCGGATTATCCAATCACTCAGACAAATGAGACGGTTGATGTTGCAAATACACAAACCTCACAACCTATTGAAATACAAATACAACATTGTATAAGTAAGCAAAATTTGACAGAAAAACAGCAAAATTTTATTGAAATAGAATTTAATAAAGCATTAATTGAGTTCAACAACACTAATCCTGAAACTAGAATTTATATACCTAAACAAAAACCATCTCGTAAATTCTCTCAAATAGTTAATTTTTTGAATAATATAGTACTCCCAAAACATCTAAATAGCGAATTAGATTTTATCGCACTTCATAAACTCATATATACAACTGCCTACACTGCAGCCCTGTGTAACGGAACAAAATTCAGTTTTGGTAGTAACTTTAGAACTAGTGATAGAAAACCGTCATGGCAAAGACGAATTGAAACTAGAATAAGTACATATAGATTACAAATTGGCAGACTTACACAATTTATATCAGGAAATAGGAATCATAAAATAGAAAAAACTGTAGATGAAATAAAACTCAAATATAAAACTCATTCAAATCATGAAGAACCTAATACCGAACTAAATCACTTTTTAGACACTCTAAAACAAAAATTAAATGCAACTTCTAACAGACTTAGGCGATATTTAACATGCACGAAACGAAAGCAACAAAACAATAAATTCAGTAACAATGAAAAATGTTTTTACCGAAATCTAAATAGCGCAAATCAAAAAACCACTACACAACCTCTTGAAACTCCTACGCAGAATGATTTGCGGTGTTATTGGGCTAATATTTGGGAAACTCCAATGCAACATAACTTAGATGCAGAATGGTTAAAAAAATCACCTGACGTAGATATAAATACAATGAGTTTTGAAGACATAAGTATACAAACTTTAAATCAAATCATCACGCGGACACACAACTGGAAGGCACCTGGAACCGATAATATACATAATTACTGGTATAAAAAGCTTACATGCACTCATTTACTCCTTCTTAAACACATAAATCAGTTTATACATTCACCACATACTTTACCAAATTTCGTGACAAATGGAATAACGTATATGTTACCGAAAGGATTAGATCCCAAAAACCCAGCTAACTACAGGCCGATAACATGCCTACAAACAATATATAAAATTATTACTGCATGTATTACCGACATTATTTATAAGCACATTGATCAAAATAATATATTAGTAGAACAACAGAAAGGATGTAAGAAAAATAGCCAAGGGTGTAAAGAACAACTCACTATAGACGCAATAATTATGAAACAAGCCTATAACAAAAATATTCATACAATGTACATAGACTACAGAAAAGCATTTGATTCAGTTCCTCATAGTTGGTTAGTATATATTATACAGAAGTATAAGATTCATCCCACTATTATAACATTTTTAAATTCAGTTATGCTTCATTGGTGCACAAGATTGAAATTAACTAACAAGAATGAAACATTAACTACCGCCCCGATTAAAATACAACGAGGTATCTTCCAAGGAGATGCGCTCTGTCCACTGTGGTTCTGTTTAGCGTTAAATCCCCTTTCTGAATTACTTAATGACACTAATATAGGATATCAACTAAAACATAATAACACACAACATACGATTTCACATTTGATGTACATGGACGACATCAAGCTATACGCCACTAACAATGATAAACTAAAAAAGCTAGCCGACATCCCACAATCCTTCTCTACAGATATACGAATGGAATTTGGAATTGCAAAATGTAAGATACATTCGATTATTCAGGGTAAAACTATACAAAACACATACACACTTAATACTGGCGAACAAATAGACTCGATAAATGAAAACAATACCTATAAATACCTCGGATTTCAACAAGCTAAACAAATTCACCAAAAACAATCAAAATTGCAACTCACTCGTAAATTTAAATACCGTCTTAATCAGATTTTAAAATCACAATTGAATTCCAATAATATTATAAAAGCAATCAATACTTATGCTATCCCAATTCTTACTTACTCCTTTGGTATAATAAAGTGGTCTCAGACTGATTTATCAAAACTGCAAAGAACTATAAGCACCCACATGACTACTTATAGGAAACATCATCCCAAATCATGTACCCAGCGTTTGACTATATCGCGGCAGGATGGAGGAAGGGGTCTTATTGATATACGTAACTTGCACAATAATCTCATAACTAAATTGCGTACCTATTTTTACTCTAAAGCTGAAAATAGTGAACTGCACAAATTCATTGTACAGTTAGATAAGAAATGTACACCACTTAATTTGCACAGTAAAAATACACAATTAAATCAAATTTTGATCAGTCAACAACAAAAAAAAGAAACATGGTCCTTAAAGTCACTTCACGGGAGACACTTTACCGATCTCACTCAAAGTCATGTCGACACAGTTGCGTCGAATGAATGGCTCCGACAAGGAAATCTTTTCCCAGAGACAGAAGCCTTCATGTTGGCCATCCAAGACCAAGTAATAGACACTCGGAACTATCAAAAATATATAATTAAAAGATCAAACATGACAAACGATTTATGTAGAAAATGCTATAGTAATCCTGAAACAATTCAACATATTACCGGAGCCTGTAAATCCATTGTCCAAACTGATTATAAGCACAGACATGACCAAGTCGCTGCTATAATTCACCAACACCTTGCAATTAAACATTCACTTATCACACAGGCGGAAAGAACTCCTTTTTATAAATATACACCTCAAACTATCTTAGAATCTGCTCATCACAAACTTTACTGGGACCGCACAATTATAACAGACAAAACCATACACTACAATAGACCGGATATTTTACTGCACGACAAAATTAAGAATATTGTATACTTGATAGATATAGCCATACCCAACACACATAATCTTGTGTCTACGTTTTCAAATAAAATAGATAAATATACCGATTTATCCATAGAACTTAGAAGTCAATGGAAAGTTCAATCTGTCACTACGGTACCGATAGTTCTTTCAACTACAGGAGTAATACCTCATACATTACACGCGAGTCTCGAAACAATAGGAATGCATCGTTTAAGCTATATTCTTTTACAAAAAGCTACGATTTTGAATACTTGCCGTATTGTGAGAAAATTCCTATCATTATGAAGTAGTTAACAGTTAGGTCTAGTTGCTAGTTATCATATTTTATTACTCAAGAATATTAACCCAAAAATTGCTTGGCTACGTGCTCGCAATTATTGGTAAAGATACCCCAATTATCTGGGAGAATTAAAATTAAAAAATATAATAATAATAATAATAATAATAACCATTTATTGCCACAAAGAGTTTACATTTAAAATAGTATACAGAAGACAGTTTTCTGGAATATAGTTATGGTTTGTGGCAAAAGGTGTAACTCAGCTAATGACGATTGAGTTTTGACCCTCACACATCTCTGTTTTTCAGTTACACCTTAGCATAAATTGCGCCCTGGGAGATTTTATGCAAATGTGGAAGGCATTTTACCAAGTTATGTATAAAAACTAACAAAATAAATAAATATCTTAAATTACACTTACAATTAATTTAATTTTCATGACACCACAATTATTTTATTGAATATATCATTACATACCACTCGAGAAAATGAAACATTTAATGTTTTAATGGTGTTAAAACATTAAATGTTTCATTTTCTCGAGTTCCCAAGTTCCCTCTGCCTACCCCGCCATGTGTGGGATACAGGATGAAGCTGAGTATGGTAATACCTCTACTAAATATTAACAATTTAAATGGTTTTAAACTAAAATTATGAATCTATAGGTTAATTACAGAATAAAATATTAAAAGAATTTATACTTACATCATAAGCATCTGATTTGTAGGAAAGAAGAAAAAATAAATTTTCTACACCATTTTGTATTTTACATAGTTTAGATAACTTTCTGTCAACACTTAAACATGTACAACATATTGTTTTAAATATTTTTTCTGTGTTTTCATTCATCATATTTTTATTCAATAACAGATTTTGATGTGATTAAAAAGGAATTATTTTGTTATTTACTTTCATTTCTTCTATTTCGTTTCAGTTAGACAAGCAATATTTACTCCGTCCATAGCTTAAATATGATTACATAATTCAAATATATTAATTATTAATAACAATCTTAAATTTGTTTTTCGTCAATTTCTTATTAAACTACTGCATAAAAAACTATAAACATTATCTTACAGCTACTGTCAATTCTAATCTAAGTGACGTACCTAACGATAGCTTTAAGTTATAAGTCGATATTTCTCAGAAATCGATTTGTAAAATTATTTTGAAAATAAAATCGATTGTTTATAATTTTTGTTAGTACGCATTTTAGTCACGTGTTATTTTATGGCGAACACGCAACAGAACAACAGAGAGAAGTAATATAATTTCAATTCCCAGTCGAGGAAATGAAATATTTAATACTACCATTTTCTTCTTTTATTACCTTTACGCAAAACCCGCAAAAAGTTTACTATCTTATATTTTAGCAATAGCTAGAATGGTCTTCTTAACATCACATTTTGCAAATTGACTAAAGAAAAACAATTAAGTACTAGGAGTGGATGAAGCATTGAGACTATTAATTGTAAATAATTTCGTTGTGTCATCAATAACACTGGCAGATGAGAAATGTTGATTGACTTTATTTAAATTTATACTTTGAGGATATATATTTTGTTGCGCTTTACTAACTCCAATAGACCTTAAGAAGTTTTAAATGTTGGGGGAGTCTTTTCTTCAGTAATAAATTTGTATATATGGCGTCGTTGGTTATTTCTACAAACTATTTTACATCGATTTCGAGCTTTTGTGTATGTTTGTCGATTAGTACTGTTGGAATTCGCTTTGATTTTTTTTTTGGGCAATATGTTATTTTTTAACATCATCTATTAGCCATGGAGCGAGAAGATGTTTTATTCGCACAGGGCGCACGGAGGGGAGATGAGAGTACCATCAGATAAGTTATATCTACTTGACATAACAATACGAGTATGTAGTAACAAAAATTTATATTTATATATATATATTCTTTATTGTATAAAAAAAAACAAAATGAAATATAACAATAAAAAAAATAAATGAACAATGGCGGGCTTATCTCTAAAAGAAATCTCTTCCAGCCAACCAATGAAAGTGGAAGAGAAAGTTGCGGAGTAAACAAACTATAAACTTTATAAAAATAAATACAAATCATACATATATATCATAAAAAAAAAAATTATAACATACACATATAGATACATACTAACATACATACACGTATACATACATATAATAAACAAACATATTAAATATAGATAAATACATGATTATATTAAAACAAATTCATATAGACACTGCAAATACACAAAGAAATTAAACTCATAACTGAATCACTCATTAACACCTTCGAGTAAATACTTTTTTAATTGTGATTTAAAGGAAATTAAGGATGGGCTTTTCTGAATAGGATTAGGCAGTTGGTTCCAAAGAGATGCAGCATATACGGAAAAGGATTTTTGGAGAAATTTGGTTTTGCACATTGGTACGTCAAGCGTCGGCATGACACACGACCGTCTTGAGCGAGAAGGAGGAGGAAGCAAGGTAAAGCGGGAACGGAGATAAACGGGGAAGTTCTGGTAATTCAGAATTTTAAAAAGGAATGTTAAGATATGCATATCACGGCGAAGACGAATTGGGAGCCAGTTAAGTTGAGCTCGAAATTGAGAAACATGGTCATACTTACGCAAGCCATAAACAAAGCGTATAGCCAGATTTTGAAGTCGCTCTAACTTTTTAAGTTGCTCCTCGGTCACATCCAAATAACACAAGTCCGCGTAGTCGAGAATTGGAAGGAGAAGACATTGCGCTAGCATAATTTTGGTTTTATGAGGGAGGAAGTATTGGAGACGCCTAAGAGAATGATATGAGAAATGCATGCGCTTGCTAATTGCATTGATATGAGGTACCCAAGACAGGTTACAATCAATAATAAGACCTAAATTCTTCACTTTTTCGCAATAGGGAATTGTCACTCCTGAATAAACAATAGGAGGGACAGCATCCCAGTTGATTTTACATCTAGTTCTGTTACTGCCAATGATGATTGCCTGAGATTTTTTCGGATTAATTAACAGACCGAAAGATTCGGCCCAAGTTTGGATAGCAGTCAGATTGCTATTTAAACTTTCAATAATCTCAGAAAGTTCGTAAATATAACAGTGCCGATAAAGTTGCAAATCATCCGCATACAGGTGGAAGGGCGAAGTAATGACTCTTGAGATATTATTAATAAATACAGAAAAAAGAAGTGGGGAAAGAACGCCGCCTTGGGGGACGCCAGCAGTAAGCTCCAGCCATGTAGAAGAACTATCATTTGCTTTTATACATTGCTGGCGACCAAAAAGGTAAGAGCGAAACCAGCTTATAGCTTCGCAAGAAATGTTAACTGCCCGAAGAGCGCCAAGAAGTATATCAAGGTCAACAGAGTTGAAAGCACTGCTGAAATCCAGAAGTGTCATGACAGTGAGCTTGGTGTTATCCATAGCATACCGAATGTCCTCAGTAATATTCAGCAGTGCTCCAACTGTGCTGTGGTAAGGACGAAAACCGGACTGGAAAGGACATAGTAGATTGTTGGATGAGAGAAAGGAGTACAGTTGATTATTGCCTAGGGATTCAAGAATCTTAGATAGAATAGGTAGGATAGATATGGGTCGGTAATCGGTAACAGTAGAAGGATTGGGAGCTTTAGGAAGTGGGATGACATAGGCACATTTCCACTGTGACGGAAAGACATTACGTGTCAGTGAAAAATTAATTATGTGGGTGACCACTGGCGCAATGCTTTCCAACACGGGGAGAATCATCTCAATGCTGAGATTATCGCTTCCGTAAGCTTTGGAGGAAATTGAGTGAACACACTTCTTGACATCATCCTCAGAGACAGTTGTGAAAGAAAAGGAAATGGAGTCTCGTAGGTTACTATGCGACAAATATGCAAGGGTTTCAGATTTTAAAAGGGGATTTACGTTTAAGGGGGGGGTTGTAAAAAAAGAATTTAGGGTATGAAGATCCACTGAGACTTGATGAGTATCATTGGCTTTTCCTACTCCAAACGACTCCAGGAATCTCCAAACTTGCGCTTGACTGAGATCCTGAATTGTATTATGAAAGTAACGACGTTTGGCATTCCTACACATCCTGTTGCAGATGTTTCGCAACTTTTTGTATGCACTGAGGTTATCAGGCGATGGATTTTTTTTTAACTTGGCCTTGGCTCTGTCGCGTTTAATCATTGCATTTCTAATAACATGTGTCAACCAGGGGGCAGGCGCATGCTTCATGCGAACTGGTCTTACAGGGGCATGTATGTTGTAAATATTTATCAATTCAGTAGTAAGTGATTGCACCATAAAGTCAATATTGTCTGATGACATTATGGGAGACCAGTCGATGTTCACCACATCTTCCCTTAAGCGTTCAAGATCCATATGCCTAAAATTGCGCTGAAAAAGGATTTTGCCTCTGACCTTAGGAGGACGTAATTTATAGGAAAGGAAGATTAGATCATGAAAAGAAAACGGCGCGGTCATTTGACCGTGGGAAATAACAAAATCGGAGTTAGAGACAGAAATTAGGTCAATTAGAGAAGGTCTACAGTTAGGAAAGTAATGGGTGGGAGAACACATAGGAAGGAGGGATAAATTGAACGTCTCATTTAAATCTTTTAGCAAAAGAGTTCTTCGATCATTTTTTAGCATACAAGTATTTAAGTCACCCATATATATAACGTGATCATAAAGAGGCCGTAAATTTTCAAGAACACTATCCAGGTTGTTAAAGTAGTTTACTTGGTCGTTCGGAGAGTACAAGACTCCAATAAGCACTTTTGTGTGACGTAATGTTAATTCTAAAAAGAGATATTCAAGGGAAGCATCGGATTGAGGAGAGGAATAAGACACGACACTGGCAGGAATGTGGTTGCGGAGGTAAATACCAACGCCACCACCACCTCGCTCAATGCGGTCATTACGGAATAGCTGATAACCCGGAATGGAGTAGCTAGAAGATGAAAGGGATGGTTTTAACCAGGTCTCGGATATCAGGATACAATCGACTAAACCGGAGTCAAAAGATGTGAGAAGATCAATATAATGAGCAGGTATGCTCTGCGCGTTGATATGCACCAAGGAAAGCGAGGAAGAAGGATTTATAAAAGTATTTGACAATTTTTCAGCAAGTGATAATGTCTTTGATTTTCGCGATTGTTATACATTTTAAATGAAACACTTTTAAACGGATTAATCGCGTATATTGAATGGTAAACATTTTTGGGAAACCCGACGTTTCGAACACTTTACAGTAGTCCGTGGTCACGGGTAGACTGAGGTGGCATTTGTCTGTCAGTTGATATAATTATTATATCAAATTACCGCCAACGATTCCTTAATTGCCTCGCGTACTGCCCTGGATTCTTGCAGAATGAGCTAACTGTATCTGGTCCTCTAGTGTGGTGTGCTGGGGATTTTAAATTTTTTAATAGTGGGTCCCAGGTGGTGGAAAGTTTCCAACCATCTTCTCTATTGAAATTAGGATGTTTTTGTATTTCAATAGCCTCGCGGATCATTCTAGGGATATATCTATTCTCCCTAGCGAGTATGTGGGGTTTATCAAACCTGATGTAGTGGTTGGATTTGTTCGATGTATGCTCACACACAGCTGACTTTGATACATGCCCATTCTTGACATCGGAGATGTGTTCCTTCACCCTAACACCGATGCTTCTCTTTGTTTGACCTATATATGATAAGCCACAGTCACAATCAAGTTTATATACACCTGCACACTGCAAAGGAATATTACTCTTCACTGGTCTCAAGAATTGGCTCACTTTCTTGTTAGGCTTGAAAATAGTTTTAATAGAAGCTCTTCTTAAGATGTTGCCGATCCTGTCTGTAACACCCTTTACATATGGTAAAAGTGCTGGTTGCCTCTCAACTGTGGGTGGCTTGTTGGTCTTCTGACAATGCTGGCGGGGAACTGGCAGCTTGTTCTGATGAAGAGCAGTCTTCACCTGTCGAAGCTCGTCCCCTAGGTGTTCAGCATCGCAGAGGTGGTGGGCTCTCTGAAACAAAGATTTGCCAACGGTAGATAACTGTGTAGGGTGGTGGTGAGATTCACCATTGAGGTATCTATTGGTGTGTGTGGGTTTCCTATATACTGTGTGGCCTATTGTGCCATTAGAATTCTTTATGACTAAAACATCAAGGAAAGCTAAAGAATTATTTGCCTGTAATTCCATTGTAAACTGAATATTATTATTAATAGAATTAAGGTGGTTTAAGAATATATAAACACTGTCCGTAGGTAAAATTGTGAATGTGTCATCTACGTACCGCTTATATATCCTAGGTAGACATGGTGCAGAGCTAAGAGCCATCTCCTCGAAGTCCTCCATGTATATATCTGCTATTACCGGGGACACAGGCGAACCCATAGCAATGCCATCTATTTGTAAATAGAATTCTTCATTGAACACCAGATATCCAGATGTAAGGCAGTGTTCTAAAAGTTCAAGATATTCTATAGGCATGTTATTCTCCTCTAGCTTCTGCTTGACAATCCTGATGCAGTCTTTAATAGGTATACTGGTGAACAGCGACTGGACATCAAAACTGACCATGGTTTCATTGCTAGCTAACTTAAGGTCTTTCAGTCCGCTAACAAAATGGTAAGAATCCCTGACATAAGATGTTGTGTGGCCACGCAGTGGAGAGAGTATTTTCGCGACGTGTTGAGCCAGTTTATACGTCGGTGTATCGATTTGGCTCACTATTGGACGAAAAGGTACATCTTTTTTGTGTATTTTTGGTAACCCATACAACTTTGGAGGTTTTACACAGCTAGGCACGAGAGATTTAATGTCGAGATCTAACGATTTTGCGTGTTTTTTAATTAAATCGGATGTCTTTTTTAATATTTTAGTTGTAGGGTCTTTGTCAACAATTTTATAAGTGTTTTGATCCGATAGTAATAATGACATTTTTTGTATGTACTCATCAGTGTCTAGTATTACCGTCGGGTTACCTTTATCAGCTTTGAGAACTGTTATTTCATTGTTTTTCCGTAAATTATTAAGTGCCCGAGATTCATCACGAGAAAGATTAGACTTAGGTGGTTTGCTACGGCGCAGTAAGGCGGATATATCTTGACGAATAGCTTCTGAATCTTCCTTCAAAATCTGGTTTTTATATAAACAGTCCTCGACGTAAATACCTTTCGAAGAAATAATTACTAACGTCGAGGACTGTTTATATAAAAACCAGATTTTGAAGGAAGATTCAGAAGCTATTCGTCAAGATATATCCGCCTTACTGCGCCGTAGCAAACCACCTAAGTCTAATCTTTCTCGTGATGAATCTCGGGCACTTAATAATTTACGGAAAAACAATGAAATAACAGTTCTCAAAGCTGATAAAGGTAACGCGACGGTAATACTAGACACTGATGAGTACATACAAAAAATGTCATTATTACTATCGGATCAAAACACTTATAAAATTGTTGACAAAGACCCTACAACAAAAATATTAAAAAAGACATCCGATTTAATTAAAAAACACGCAAAATCGTTAGATCTCGACATTAAATCTCTCGTGCCTAGCTGTGTAAAACCTCCAAAGTTGTATGGGTTACCAAAAATACACAAAAAAGATGTACCTTTTCGTCCAATAGTGAGCCAAATCGATACACCGACGTATAAACTGGCTCAACACGTCGCGAAAATACTCTCTCCACTGCGTGGCCACACAACATCTTATGTCAGGGATTCTTACCATTTTGTTAGCGGACTGAAAGACCTTAAGTTAGCTAGCAATGAAACCATGGTCAGTTTTGATGTCCAGTCGATGTTCACCAGTATACCTATTAAAGACTGCATCAGGATTGTCAAGCGGAAGCTAGAGGAGAATAACATGCCTATAGAATATCTTGAACTTTTAGAACACTGCCTTACATCTGGATATCTGGTGTTCAATCAAGAATTCTATTTACAAATAGATGGCATTGCTATGGGTTCGCCTGTGTCCCCGGTAATAGCAGATATATACATGGAGGACTTCGAGGAGATGGCTCTTAGCTCTGCACCATGTCTACCTAGGATATATAAGCGGTACGTAGATGACACATTCACAATTTTACCTACGGACAGTGTTTATATATTCTTAAACCACCTTAATTCTATTAATAATAATATTCAGTTTACAATGGAATTACAGGCAAATAATTCTTTAGCTTTCCTTGATGTTTTAGTCATAAAGAATTCTAATGGCACAATAGGCCACACAGTATATAGGAAACCCACACACACCAATAGATACCTCAATGGTGAATCTCACCACCACCCTACACAGTTATCTACCGTTGGCAAATCTTTGTTTCAGAGAGCCCACCACCTCTGCGATGCTGAACACCTAGGGGACGAGCTTCGACAGGTGAAGACTGCTCTTCATCAGAACAAGCTGCCAGTTCCCCGCCAGCATTGTCAGAAGACCAACAAGCCACCCACAGTTGAGAGGCAACCAGCACTTTTACCATATGTAAAGGGTGTTACAGACAGGATCGGCAACATCTTAAGAAGAGCTTCTATTAAAACTATTTTCAAGCCCAACAAGAAAGTGAGCCAATTCTTGAGATTAGTGAAGAATAATATTCCTTTGCAGTGTGCTGGTTAATACAAACTTGATTGTGACTGTGGCTTATCATATATAGGTCAAACAAAGAGAAGCATCGGTGTTAGGGTGAAGGAGCACATCTCCGATGTCAAGAATGGGCATGTATCAAAGTCAGCTGTGTGTGAGCATACATCGAACAAATCCAACCATTACATCAGGTTTGATAAACCCCACATACTCTCTAGGGAGAATAGATATATCCCTAGAATGATCCGCGAGGCTATTGAAATACAAAAACATCCTAATTTCAATAGAGAAGATGGTTGGAAACTTTCCACCACCTGGGACCCACTATTAAAAAAATTAAAATCCCCAGCACACCACACTAGAGGACCAGATACAGTTAGCTCATTCTGCAAGAATCCAGGGCAGTACGCGAGGCAATTAAGGAATCGTTGGCGGTAGTTTGATATAATAATCATATCAATTGACAGACAAATGCCACCTCAGTCTACCCGTGACCACGGACTACTGTAAAGTGTTCGAAACGTCGGGTTTCCCAAAAATGTTTACCATTCAATATACGCGATTAATCCGTTTAAAAGTGTTTCATTTAAAATTTTCAACAAGTGTTTCGGTGTCTGAAATAGAAGATTGATTACTATCAGCACTGTCATAATTACTCGATGAGCAGGAAAAAAAATCATCATCCATATTCATATTTCTATACAATAAATAAAGATAAATATATATATAAATTAAAATAATAATAATAATATATAAACAAGTATATAAATATATAAAATAATATAAATAGGTACAATAAAATAAACAAATATAATAATAAATAATAAATATGCTAAGAGTTTAAATATCCAATAATAATATCCACGTGCACAAGTTGACTTAAAAAAAAACATTTACACTAGATATGACATTAACTTAAGTCTAAATTTACAGAAACAAAAAGAAAGAGAAAAAAAAAAAAATAATTACAAGTATTAAGAAAAGTTAGCAAATATTTATACAAAGACAAAAACTACCATGACAAACATAATACAATAACTGTATAATCTGTGAACATTTCGTATTAACTTCTATGGAAATAATGACACATGACAGTTATAAAAGTGAAGTAACCTAAGAATGTAAACAAACAAGACTTCTAAAAGACATTTAAATTAGAATTAAGCTAAGAAATAAGTTAGTATACCCTACAGTAAAAACCAATTGCAAAAAAATCGTTTATCACACAAGTTGAACCTATTAACCGACTAAGTTGTCATGGTATAAACAAAAGAAAAGATAAATCGACTAGTTAGCGATAGTTGTTTTCATAAGTGAATTTTGCTCAATAACCTTTTTAAGTTCTGAAAGGGTGGAAAGTTTTATGCGAGATTTGTTTGCAAGAAGTATTACTATCATGCCGTCGGCTGACCAGCACTTCCTTAAGCCGAAATATTTACGGGCTGCTATGAAAACTTCTTGTCGCGATTTTGTTAAGAATTCTGTCATCGTTATTTTAGAACCCTTTAAAGAAGATTTTGCATTCCAAACGCTGGAGCGTACCTGCATACTTGAGAAACGAACGATTACAGGCCTGGCAGAATCCCTCTTTGCACCGAGTCTATGACAAGATTCAACTGAGACAGATTTAACTTCCGCCAACTTCATTTGCCTGGATAATACATCCATAGTCTTCTGTAAAACATTTTCATCTTTCTCCTCCTTAATGCCATGAAGTAGAAGTACCTTTCTCCTCGAATGGGTCTCCAAGCGATCCATAGAAAGTATAACAAGTTCAACTTGTGATTTTAGTAGACCGAGCGACTTCCACACAAAATTCTTAAATGTGTAGAAGTCTGCAGACAAGGCCTTTAGAGTGGGTGTGGGAGCAGCAGAACTAGGCTGAGATAAGGTCTTTTCAAACTCACCCATGCGAGAAGACATTGAAGAGAGTTCATTCATGCTTTTAAGTAGTTGTTCCACAGGTGTTTCCATTGTTGAGTTAGTGTCAAAATGTGGGAAAGTTAGTTGTCGTCAACTTAGGCACAGGTATTTATACTTTAACACATATATTACCTAACTAATTAATTTAAATATGTACAGAATATCAGAGATGATAAAAATACGTCTATTCACTTTTGTGCCTACCCGCGAAAAAAAAAAAAAAAAAAACCCGCAAAAGTATATGTGTAAACTCTGTAAGTAAAAAAGAAAAATGTAGGTATATAATTTATTTATTTATTTATTCTTGATTGTACACAATTTATAGTAATAAATTTGCACAAAAGGAGGGCTTAATGCTAAAAAGCATTTTCTACCAGCCAACCTCGTCATGTGGGGTATCTAGTGGTAAGTGCACAAATATTATATATATATACATAGACACATACATACAAACATAAACACATATATACATATATATTTATATATATATATATATATATATATATATATATATATATATATATATATATATATATATATATATATACATACACATACATGCATACATACATATATACATATATACTTATACAAACATATTCTTAAACACACAGATACATAAATATACATAACCATATAAACGCATACTTGTATACCAATATATACAATATAAAACAATTAATACAATTCCACATACAAATACAAATATTATTATTATTATATAAACTACATATATTAATATTACATTATGGTTCAGAGAAAAATAATTGTTTCACTCGGCGCTTGAAAGCCTCGCGGGAAGGAGCTCTCTTTATATCTTTCGGTAAGTCATTCCACAGCCTGAGTCCTGCAACTGTAAAGGAGTTGGCCATAAAATCCGAAGTGTGGCTGGGTGTTGAGAGTGTGAGGTTATGTTGGGATCGCAAGGACTTATTATGGAAGTCGGAAAGAAAAGAAAAGTCGGAGGACAGGTAGGAAGGAGAATTAGGATTAAAAAGGATGGAATAAAGTAAACATAGGACCCTAGACTTCCTACGATCGGCTATCGAAAGCCAACCAAGCTGCTTCTTGCTTTGCTTATAAGACGATATATGATCATACTTGCGTAGGTTATAAATAAATCGTATGCAGGTGTTAAAAATCCGTTCAAGTTTGTTTAAGAGTTCTTTATTCATATCCAAGCAACAAGCATCACCGTAGTCAATAATAGGAAGCAACAAGGTGCTAACTAGCAGCTTCTTTGTGTTAACCGGTAAGAATTTTTTTAACCGCATCATGGAGTGCATGGATGCGTATATTTTCCGCGAAACCTCAGTGACTTATACGCCCCAGGACAATTTATTGTCAATTATTAGATATAGTCAGATCCTTCACGGAGCTGGAGAATTTGATCACTGTGCCTTCATATTTTAGGTCAGGCAAATGGTAACAATCAAGCTTGGTCAGTTGACGTGAACTGCCGACAATTATAGCCTGACATTTATTGGGGTTGACCTGGATGCCATATTTTAGAGACCAAATTGAAATTTTATGTAGGTTTTTATTAAGAGCGTGAATAGCATCGGAAATGTGATCCACGCTAGAATGCACATAATGCTGCAAGTCGTCAGCATAAAGATGGTAGCGAGAGGTTAGAAAGGAAGTAACGGAGTTAATAAAAACTGAAAAAAGCAAGGGAGATAAGATACCGCCTTGAGGGACACCAGCCTTCACATCATGCCAGTCAGAGTTATTCTGACCTACACGGACTGACTGCTGGCGTCCCTAAAGATAGGAAGAAAACCATTCTAAAGTTGAACTAGAACATTAGCGTTGGATAAGAGAGCAATGAGAAAGTCGTGATCTACTGCATTGAACGCATTTCTAAAATCAATCAAGACAAGGACTGTAATCTGTTTATTCTCCATTGTTAATCTAATGTCTTCAGTAGCTCTCATCAAAGCAGTAGTAGCGCTGTGTCCACTTCTCAATCCCGACTGAAGTGGGTTTAGAAAGTCACATTTAGCGAAATACCTGGAGATTTGATGATAGATAGTGGATTCAAGAATTTTAGAGAGGAAAAATAAAATGGAAATGGGACGGAAGTGAGACGGATGCGTAGGATTAGTTACTTTGAGAAGTGGGAGAATAAATGCCTTACGCCACGCCTCAGGGAACTCATTTGAGGAAAGAGAAAAAATTATGAAAGAGAAAAAAATATCATTTGAGGAAAGAGAAAAAATTATGATAAATTTTAAAATCGCTTCAGGGGAAGAGTCACGAATTTTATTGAAGATATATTGGCGTTTTAATTTTCTACACATCTGGTTACACTGATTACTTGCAGCCTTGTAAATCGACCAGTTGAAATCATTACGATTGTTTTTGTATTTAAAAAAGCTCTATTTCTCTGAGCCCTAACTTTAAAAAAATCATCACTATAACATAATGCACTGTAATTTTTTATTTTAACTGGCATTAGTGGTGCGTGCTTGTCATACAGTTCAATAATATTATTGTTTAAGACCTCGATTTTCTCGTTGAGTGATTTCAAAGCTTCGACCTGAGACCAATCAATTTGCAAAGCATCGTTCTTCAGATTCTCAACATTCACATTACGTAAACTTCTAATTAAGAGAGTCTTTGCTTTCGGTTTAGGAAATTTAATACTTAGGGAAGCATAAATAAGGTCATGTAAAGAGAACCCAGGAGCAGCAAATTGGCCGAATTTGGAAATGAGATTGGGATTGGAAGAAATAATTAAATCTAAAAAGGTGTCGGAATTTTTGGTGCGGTGAGTAGGACTTAGAGGTAGAATATGCAAATTGAGGGACATAAAAATAGATTTTAGTTTTCTCGCACGGGAATCGTCACGCAACAAACATGTATTGAAGTCGCCTATAATTATAATCTGAGGGTAATTGGTTACAAGGTCTTATATCATAATCTCCAAATCGTTAAAATATTTTTATTTGGTGGACAATAGACTACTCCAAGAGCAATTTTTACTCCTAAGTCTACTTCTACTATGAGATATTCTACGCACGAATCCGACACAGTGGAGGACTCATGTATTATTTATTATATAACATATAAATAATATATTACAATATTATAAATATATGTTATATTAAAAATAAATAAATAATTTGTAACTATATGAAAAGGTATAATTTAAAGGAGAAACAGGTATGCCCTGAAGTTCTGTCATGTATACAATGCGATAACTTAAACCGTTTGGGAGCAACGACGTTGATGGACCCGTCACGCGTCTAGCACTTCGTCACACCATAACGTTGCCGCGATAGCATGAATACTTCAAGGCGATATTTTGTCAAAAACTCAGATATAATGACACCAGATCCCTTCAATTGAGCTTTAGCAAACCAAACACAAGTACGAAAATGCAGACATGAAAATGTTCCCACTGTGGGCCTGGATTTCTCACCATGCGGATGACCCAAACGACGCAAACGATAAGCTGATCTAATGTCCGAAATAATAAAATTGGCCACATCGAGATTATCCCCAGATTATCCAGTTAATAATTATATTATTAATATCTTCTGATTTTTTCTCCACTACACCATGAAAATGGGGAGTTTTATATCTTCTGGACATCTCTAATCAGTCTGTGTCTCGGATTAGAATTCCCCACCTGTTTTTGCTGAGAAGTCAGCGCAGTGTGCATAAAGTTTTTAAATATATTCACGTCCGCAGCTAAAGTATTAATAGTTGTTGGTGATGCTGTTTTATTAAGATCCTGCTGAAACTCACTCATCCTGGTATCAAACATCTCAGTCATGGCAGTTATGGTATGGTTCTTTGATTGTGGCGTTCCGAGCGTGCCAGTTGAGCACATATCACTTCGCCAATGTCACGTTGAATGGAGAAGGCATACAAGACCGCCAGACGCCAGGCGTCTCCCCCGTGACCTCCTTTCCTCTCCTGAGTCCGACTCCTGAGCTGCCACCTCGGTCGCTGGTCGCTTAAGCTGGGCCTCCCCCGGGCAACCGGGGGTCTCACCCGGCTGGGCTGACCGCCCAGGTGGCTTATAGCTCGTCCCTTCACTAGAATCTCTATCCCCTACACCTGCGACCCCAAACGCAGGTGTTTGTAATCCCACCGGGCATTGCCCAACCCAAAGACGCGCCCATAGCAATGGGCGGAGATTGATACCTCGGAAGAGGGCCCATAAGCCCTGTATCCGATCCCCTGCTCAAGGGCAGGATGGAAGACTACCTACCTACCTTGAATGGAGAAGACACGAAGGAGGTTGTACGGTAGAAAAAAAATATATTACACAATAGGAGAATGCATATTAAAAAAAGAAGATCAAGTTAAAAATTGCCTTCACCTATAACAAAAAAAATTACATATATTAAAATAAATATATACATTATCTACACACAGGGTTAGTAATAAGAAATATATAATACAAAGGTGTTAGTCTACAATTTAATATTATTATATCTAATATATTTACATAAAAATTTACATAATGGACTAAACACAAACATTAACAAACATTGAACATTAAGGGGACGGGGAACTTTGTGAGGAAGGACATCATATAAGGGATGGATTAAGTTGGGGCATGTAAAAAGAATGTGAGAAGGGGAACCGTCGTCCAGACCACATTCACACAGTGAGTGGTCCCTGACCCTGATCTTAGCTAGATGTACCGGTGTGCTCGCATGTCCAAGGCGCAAGCGACATATGGTCGATATTATCCTCCGTTCAATAAATTTTTGAGAATAAAACCATGGCCGCCTGGGGATATTAGGTTGAATCGCGGCATAGAACTTACCTTTCTGGGATTTTGACATATTCCAAAATTCAGACCATGGCACATCCAAATGAGTTAATGCAAGGGGACAACAGATCCTGGGCCGAAATAGAAAAGTGATCCAAACTGCCACACTGGATGGCTAATTTTGCGCAAGTGTCTGCAGATTCATTCCCACTGATTCCAGAATGCCCTGGAATCCATGCCAAAGTAACAACCAAACCCTTTAAATAACATGAGTACAGTTCTTCACGAATCCTTAAAATAATTGAAGACCTTAATTTACTATGAAAGGGATTTCCCTTTACAGCTAGTATGCAGCTTAATGAGTCAGTACAAATAACAGTCTGTTTAAAGTCATGGGAGAGTGTGAACCGGATTGCTTCTAACAAAGCAACAGCCTCTCCAGTAAACACGGATGATTCGGGAGGACATTTAAATTGTAATATAATTTTGAATTTTGGTATCCAGCACGCTGCACCAACACAGCTTTCGTTTGAAAGCTTTGACGCATCTGTAAAGATAAGGATATGATTTAACCAGTTTTCATTTACTATGGCTTGGAACTTTGTGTTGGTGTCAGCAGCTCCCTTGGTCAGGCCAAGATTTGTGATGATAGAGGGATGGTGTACTAAAGCTTTATAAGGCGTACAGAATAAAGGGTTAGCAGGATAGCGGGACAGAGGGTGAGGAAGGGAGGTAAATTTAAGGAAGCTAGCAAGCAAGTAGGGAAGCGGCTTGCCACGAGGAATAAGGTCAGCTAACTCAGATAGCTTAGACCACAAGGGATGGGAAGAAATCTGTAGCATTTTACCAACAAATCGATCAGATAAAAATTGACGACGAATAGGAAAAGGTGGATCAACACACTCCACCTGTAATGCATTGGTAGGGGAAGACCTCATTGCACCTAAAACAATTCGAAGGCATTTGTACTGAATTCTGTTAAGTTTGTCAGTAGCAGCTTTATTAAAGGGGTCTAAAACAAATAACCCGTAGTCAATATGACTACGAATTATTGCATTGTACAGTAGTTTTTGAGTAAAAGGGTGTGCACCCCACCACACACCAGACACAGCTCTTAAAGCATTGATGCCTTTTTCACATTTTTTGCTGACATGTTCAGCATGAGCAATTCCGTTCAGTCTTTTATCAAGGACCATGCCTAAGATTTTAACACTATCTGCTAATTGTATGATATCATTACCACAGTAAATTTAAAAATTAGGTGTTACTCTCTTTTTGGAGAATACTACCGCCCGACATTTCGCTACTGATAATGCCAAGCCATGGCCAAGGAGCCACTGGTCTAGGTAGTGTAAAGCAGTATTTAAACGATAAGTTATGTCCTCCACTGATTTTGAGCTATAGTAGAGGACGATGTCATCAGCGTATTGAAGGATATTACAAAAGCTACTGACAGACAATTCGAGGTCATGAGTGTATAGGTTATACAACAGAGGACTAAGAGCTGAGCTTTGAGGTAATCCCTTCCAGACCAGTCTGGAAGGCACAGTAAGAAGCGGATGTTTCACAGATATCGATCTGCCGGTCAGCAGATTGCAAATGAAATGAGACAACTTCGGCGGGATACTCAGCTGTTGCAGTTTCTGCCTGAGTACCGGAAGAAGGACATTATCATAAGCAGAAGCGACATCTAAAAAAACCCCCACTAAATACTCTCCTTTGGCGAAAGCTCGTCGAATGTCTGTGGTAAAAACACTGAGACTATCTGTGGTACTTAACCCCTTTCTGAAGCCAAATTGAGAGGGTGCTAAGATATTTCTGCTTTCCACTATCCATTCCAGACGATTTTTTAAAAGCCGTTCCATAATTTTTGATAGAGCAGATGCTAGGGCAATGGGTCTGTAGGAATCGGAATCAGAAGGACATTTTCCCGGTTTAAGGATAGGAATGATAATTTGGGATTTCCAAGGTAGTGGGATATTGCCTGATTGAAATATTGCGTTGATTAAATTTAAAAAAAATAGCTTAGACTTCTCATTTAGTCTAGCAATAAAAGAGTATGAGATACTATCCTCACCTGGGCTAGTGTCTCTTAAATCCGTTAAGATGTTTTTGAGTTCTTCAGACGAAAAACAAGCGTCCATTTCATCCGAAGATTCAATCAGTGGGAAAATAAATAAGTCATGAGATGGTACAAAAGGCGGAGCCAATTTGTTAGCAAAATCACACAGCCACAAAGAAGGATTATTGGAGTTAGGACTGGAATCATAGTTAAGGGAACGGCGAAATCTCCTAACATTTTTCCATATGAGTGAGGAAGGAGAGCGAGGGCTAAGGGATTCACAAAAATTGGCCCATCCAATTCTTTTCTTTTTCCTTATCAATTTTCTAAACTGCGCATCACTGCGTTTGTACTCAACAAATTTCTCCATAGTCATATAGACAGCATATGACTCCTCGGCAGCTGTTCGCCGATTGACAGAATCAGAGCATTCCTGATCCCACCAAGGATTAAAATGTATTCAATTCTGAATGGAGTGTTTTCTAGGGACGTGTAAGTCAGCGGCAGACAAGATGGTAGAGACAAAACGATCATAGCAAAGAATGATATTCTCAAAATTAGCAGACTCAGGAAAATTGCCCAACATGCAATCCACAGAGTCGGCGTACTTATTCCAGTTGGCTTGTTTTAGGTTAAATTTAGATGTAGAATAAAGAGAGGAAGAAGGAGGACGTCTCTTATGCATTGAAATAAGTATAGGAAAATGGTCACTACCGTGGGTAGAAGGTAGAACAGACCATGATAGCTGGGTAGCCAGAGATGGGGAGGATAGGGAAAGATCAACAGCAGTCCTAGGATTCTGATTTGGATTAACCCTACGAGTCGGAGAGCCATCATTGATAATGCAAAGAGATACATCATCAATCATGTCTACCAACAAAGGAGATAACCCATCACAGTAATAACACCCCCACAAAGAGTGATGAGTGTTAAAATCACCTAGGACCAAGACAGGACTAGGGAGCAAAGAGATAATAGACTTAAGCTCAAGGAAAACAGAGGAAGAAGGATGAAGGATATAAACAGATAGGAAGGAGATATTGAAAGCCCTCACAGCAACAGCATTAATCTGTTGGCTGTGAGGGGGGAGAGGGATACAGGAATAAGGAGAGGAGTGCTGGATGAGGACAGCACAACCTCCATACCCGTCATTTCTGTCCTCCCTTAAACAGGAGAAACCTGATACCCTAAAGCGGGAATCAGGCACCAGCCATGTTTCCGAGAGGGCAATAATGACAGGGTTGTACAAAGAAATGATATTAAATAATTCGTGCTTTTTGGCACGAATACTTTTACTATTCCATTGTAGGAAGCTCAGTGCTGCCATTGTTTAGTATTTTAAAAATTGTTAGTAAATTTTGGGCAACGTTGGACGGTATAGGAAGTTCATCAGCGGTTCTGAAGATACTCACAAGGGTTTCAGTAAGTGCAACCAATAGATCTTTTCTAGATTCTATTGGACTGTCAACACCTTGGTTTAGAGTGCAACCATTAGGACGGGACGACGGACATGCGGCAGTTAGGGCTTGATGAGCTTGACTATTATATCCCTTTGCTAAAGGAGCTCGGGGACGAGGTGACTGAAAAACAGTCTTTTTATATGATCTGTTAAGGGAGGCAGGGGCTGGTAATTTAGAAGGAGAGGGAACTGCATAGGTAGGCGGGGAAAACATTTCCTTAGCCACATCCGCATAGGACTTGCGAACAGGAGGAAAACGAGCGGAAGCCTCTATACGAAATACACTCTTGTGACATGGTAATTTTGATAGACTGTTGCCTTGCAAACTCAGGACAGTCCTTGTCAGTAGCGAAATGTTTGCTTTCACAATGTAAACAATAAGCATTTTCCCTATTAGTGTCACATGCTTCACCAGTGTGGGACTGAGAACACTTGTAACACCTTGGCTTCGATCTGCACTGTGATTTAATGTGACCAAAACGACAACAATTTAGGCACTGGATAGTGGGAAATTTGTATGGTTCTACTGGGAGAGAGGAATGGTATGAAAAGACCCTTTCAGGCAACTTTTGTCCACGGAATGTAACTACAACTGACTGGGTTGGAACCCATGTAGTCACACCCTCACTTACACACTTTCTATTAAGTCGTCTTGCTTTCATCACTTGTATACCATTTGAGGGAAATTCTAGAGAGCCTACAAACTCATCAAGTGAGAAGTCCACTGGGACATTTCTTACAATACCCATTCCAGTGATATTAAAAGTAGGGATAACTGCCACATACTTACATAGACCTAAAATGGGATTGGATAAAAATAAATTCGCTGCAGTAGCTGTTGAGAATTCCATGCTGATTTTGTTGCGACCAACATTTTTCACTCCATCACTAGTGATGTTATTTATTTTATTAATATGGAGAAATTGGCCAAACTTTATTGCTTTAATAGAGGTACCGGCAGCAGGATCAGGAGTTTCCCTCGACACATATACTATAAAAGGGCCTTTGTCTGAATCGAGGTAGGACTTAGGACTTTCTGACAAGGAAGGATGCACATATAAATTTTGAATTCACGGTGTACCCGTAGCTGGGTCAATAATTAATTTTTTAATTGAGTCTGAATTCTTTGAAGGTGGGTCAACACCTTGCCTTTTTCGGGATGTAACTTGAGAGTCACATTTGCCACCTCCAGGATCAGGGGGGTCGGGCGGATGTGGATCAGCATCCATTTTAAAACAAACTAACCTAACTTACCTTAATTAACTAATCTAATGGACAAAACACCACAAACACTCACAACAACCAGACACCGATAATAAAACCGATCTCCTTTTTAAGAAATCGCACTTTTCACTAAAAATATATGTACAAATATCACTAAAATAAGAAATCCTCACAAACACGTGTGTTAACCAAAACAAACGTCAGCGAAGTCCCCATGGCAGTTATACTCTTTAAAAGCATCCATAATGTAACATCAATAAGTTTAACGGAAATAATATTAATTCAATAGGAAATTATTACAAGATAACACCGCTAATGTTATCGGATAATTATTACACTAGCTCATAAGTCACTTTAAATATTGTAAATATATATTTAAATATAAAAAATAAATGAAGAGCTCTAAAATCAGTTGTTAACTTATTTATGCCTACCCGCAAAAAAAAAACAAAGTTTAAAGTAAGTCTATAACCATAATTAGCATAATAACTCTAGCACTAAGTTACCTCTGCTCTGAACGGGGTACAGCGTGAATATATAAGTTAATAAATACGAAACAATCACTTACTTTTCTAAGAATTGATTGAACAGCCGTTCTTTCACTTTTGGAAAACGATCCATTTGACACGACGTCATCAGCTGGTATTTCAAGAAAGAACATTGTTAGAAAATCTAATGATACAACATAATTATTGTTTTAGGGTTCCGTATTGCAAGTGAAACTAATAAGTCTCGATTTTAGGGTTGAGATTAACCACAGCAAGGCAAAAATTGTACTTGTATATTGTATACGAGTATTTTACAGACCAGCTACCGGCCCGCGGCTTCGTCCGCTTGAATTATACTATTTTATTTACTAATCTCAATTACTTTTTTGTTCTAATGAAATTATTATTTTTTACATTATATTATTACACAAACATTAAAAAATAAAATTTCAGGCAAACAATTTTTTTTTTTTGAGCAATTTTTCCAAAAATTTTTTTTTAAATTAACGTAATATTTTTTTATTTACTCGAATTAAGTATTCGACTCGATTTACGTAAAAAACATACTAAATGTTAAAGCACGGCTGTCAAAATGTAATAGTGTGAACTACATTTAAATCTAGTAAGCCGTTTCTGTGATTAGCACGTACAAACAGGCAGAAAATTAAAAAAAAAAACACTATTTTACATTCTATCGCGTTAATAAACGTCCTCTATAACATGTTATTTAATATATCCTCCATGCACCGATAGAAATCGCTTACAAATTTATTATAAATACTGATAGATATAGATTGTTATGTCATATAATAGCTAATTCAAAAAAAAAAATAATGGAGGCAATCTGAAGGAAATTGAACGTCGGATACCTACTTCTAGATTATTCAAGAATTTACACAAGGAAATATGGAGAACAGGAATATGGCCATGCCAACTAAGCCAACGAAAATTCGATTAATAATAATAATAATAATAACACTTTATTGCACTTTACAATTAGTATCGAATTACATAAAAATTGGATATTTAAATATTTTCGATTAAATGAGTTTGCTATATTTTTTACTTGCTTGCGAGATGTGAACGATTCAGAAATGAGATGATACAAACTCTTGAGATGTGTAGCTGTAGAAAAATGCTAGAAGAAGTATCTGTATTGAATTCAGAAATCAACAAATCATTCGAGAACCCGCCAATATACAGGGTGGGCCCCGGAGTTTTGCGAATTTGAAAAATTCATAATAAAAAACAAAAGTAATATTAAAACCAATTTATTTTTAAATTAAAGTTAACATTTGGGAAAATCATTTCTTAAAAATAACATCATCCAGATGCGCACCATCCCGCTGCAAACATTCTTCGAATCTCGACCTCAAATTGACCAAAACTCGTTCGCACATGGCACGCGGAATAGCGGCCATTTCTTCGCGGATATTGGCCTTCAACTTTGCAATCGTGGTCGGATTATTACTGTAGACTCTACTTTTCATGTAGCCCCACAAGAAAAAATCGGGTGGAGTTAAATCCGGACTCCTCGGTGGCCATGGAATGTCACCTCGGCGCGAAATGAGTTTTCCAGCAAACATCTCCTTTGCGGCTGCCAAACTCTCGTTAGAGGTATGGCAAGTGGCGCCATCTTGTTGAAACCATGTCGAACTATTGTACCCTCGAAATTCTGACAGCTGTGGGTAAAAGAAATCGCGCAACATGGCTGTGTATCGCTCAGTATTAACTGTCACAGAATTCCCTCGCTGGTCTTCAAAGAAAAAGGGTCCGATGATTCCGTGTGCTGAAATAGCCGCCCAAACTGTCACTTTTGGCGAATGCAAAGGCTTTTGGTGTTTGAATTGTGGAGTTTCTGAGGCCCAATCACGACTATTTTGTTTATTTACGTGCCCATTTAAGTGAAAATGGGCTTCGTCTGAAAAAAGAATATTGTTAAAGCTCCGAAACCGCTCAAACATTGTTTCGACGAAATCACGTCGTAAATTGTGATCATTCGGCTTCAAATCTTGCACTAGTTGAAGTTTATACGGGTGCAATTTTAAATCTTCCTTCAAAATACGACGCAAAGTCGTTCTTGATACAGATAGCTCTGCTGATCGCTTGCGAGTTGATTGCCCAGGATTGCGTAGTACGGAAGCTCTGACTTCGTTTGTGTTTTTATCTGACCTTTTCGTCCTTTCGGGCCCCTTAGGTTTCTGATTAAGGGTCAAACCGGTAGCCTCGAACTTTCTGACCCACGCCCTAATCAAACTTTCACTCGGACACTGTTTTAAATCATGCAGTGGGAGCGAAATGAACGTCGAACAATAACGCACGAATCAGCATTTTTGTAATAATTTTTTACACAGAACGCACGCTGTTCACCCGTGAAGTGCTCCATTGCGACTAAATTTCCAAGGCCCGAGTTACAGATCCCCACCTCCCGCGCTCCGCCCCCCTCCCCCGTTCCAACGCTATGGCGATTTCAAATTCGCAAAACTCCGAGGCCCATCCTGTATAAGAACTATTTTTTACAAGACTTTGTCTGTTGAACTTCAATCATTAGGATTCGTACAGAATCCTCGTTGCGCCTCGTACATTAATAGTTTTATATTTTTGTTACCATCTGTGTTTACTTAACGTTTCACGATTAATGTTAATGTTTACATATTTATGACACAAACTCGTTTTCTAATAATGTACACCGAAAAATTCTAAAATACGTAATAAATAATAGACAATTATTTAAGAGGAAATGAGGAAAAATAAGTCAGCTAATCTACCATGAGAGTAAAAAAGGAAGAAGCTGATGAAGCTGAAGCCATACTCATTGCAGAATCTGTAGTGGCAAAAAAATCAGGCTGGAAAATTTAAATCGAGTAAGTATGATTTCTCTTTATTGAATAACATTTTGATGGTTTAAAGTTGCACGTAGAGCAGGGTAGATAACTTGTCAAACTATTGTTAAGCGATTCTACTTCTTACCAAACTGAGGAGTTGCATGTTTAGTGGCGATCAAGCCACGACCTGTTATGCCTTCACAGTCACATGATTGATTATTTTCTTTCTTATTTTCCAATATTTCCTTCCACTTGAGTAAATATCTAGTAAAAACTATGTAGTTTTCAGAATCCGTTGCATGTTTTAAAATAATTGCACGTACATTGTTCGTAGAAGAGTATGTTTTAAAAATATTTAAAGATGAACATTAATCGAAACACGTTAAGTAAACACAGATGGTGATAAACATATAAAACTATTCAAATGCGAGCTGCCCAGTCAGGGTTCTGTACTAATTTTATTGACTGAAATTCAACAGAAAAATTGATACAAAAATTTACAAACTTAAGTTTTCGGTTTGTCAGAGTTACTTTATTAGGAAATGAAATTTTAATTATTTTACGTGAGATATATTACCAAAAGATTATTTCTTTTTGTGTACAACACAAGTTTTAACTTTTTACTAACTTAAAACAATTGTTTCTTTCAAGGCATTGTAAACCTGGATGGAAGAAACTTATCGTGTGAGGTGATTGATGACTGACTGGCTGACTGTGTATTTTATTTTTAGATTTCATATTCCTCGTTTCTTTCTTGACAGGTCGTCACGGTTGTCGTCATCGTTCCAAGGTCCTCACAACTCTTTTTCCTCTCGGAGATTACGGATGGCATCCTGCTTGGTTGAGGACAAATGATGCTTAATGGCAAGATTTCGAATGATTGACTTGTTAGTTCTGAATTCAGCACTAGACAGTCCTAGCATTCCAATCTGGCACTACATCTTGAGAGATATTCTTCATGTGGACATCTCGTAAACGTGAAGAAAAATGGGAGACATCTTGAACCTTGATGGTTGAATTTTGGTGTTCATATTGTTTAACATTTCTGTCAGCTTTTTTATGGATAATCAAGAAATAACCAACTATGGTTTCTTTTGTGCAGCTTTCATTGCTTGAAAGCAGTATACCAAGGTATGTATATATGTAATCCATAAGAGGAATTTCTGTGTAGCTATTATTAGCACAGTTGATAATTATTATTAATAATAATAGACTTTATTTACAATCTTACACATTACTATACTTAAACTATATATAACAAATTGCTTATATTTAATTTCCTGATAACAGAACGTAAAGATTTTCTTGCTTTAGAACATAGGCCTGCCCAAGAAATAATTTTGTCTTATTGTGGTTAATCTTAAGCCCAAAATCGAGACTTGTTTCTTCCGTATTACGGAACCCAAAAAGACAATTATGTTGTACCATTAGATTTTCTAAAAATATTCTTTCTTCAAATATCACCGGATGGCGTCGTGTCAAATGGATAGTTTTCAAACGGTTAATAGAGTACATGACGAAAGAACGACAGTTCAATCAATTTTCAGACAGGTACGTAGTTTTTTTTATTTTATTTTTACTATGTTATAAAGGGTTATTCCACACTTAGGACAGAAAGTACTAAACTTAAATTTAAAAAGCGTATGAAAATTTTGAACGAAGCGGGATTTGAACCCGCGCCTCTGGAAAACTGTTCCAGCGCTCTGACCAACTAAGCCATTCGTTCTCACCAAGCTTCGTCGAAATTCTTATACGCTTGTTACAACTTATTTATGTTGTTAGCATCTCTGTAGGGAGATATCGTTTGGTAAGAGGGTAAATTTAAGTTTAGTATTTTCTGTCCTAAGTGTGCGCTTTTTAAATTTAAGTTAATAACTACGTACCTACTAAGGTACGTAGTTATTATCTTATTTTTTCTTATTCTTGCCTTTTGCTGAATCCCGGACCGGATAGGTAGATAAATATAAGTATATATAATCAAATCGCCGTAATACGCCATCACAGCTACAACAATGGTAATGATGAATTTACTTAATTTAATAAGCGCTTCGATAACTTTTTAGACGACATATTTTAGTATAGACGGTAGGTTGATTAAAATTCAAATATTTTTATATAGCAATATAGCAAGGTAAGACAAGCTCAGACCTGAGGAGAACTGGCGAAAGCAACTCAGCGGGACATATCTTTTTTTAATAGTGTCTTACATCATATTATTATAAGTGACAATGGTACAATTGAAATAGCCTGGAATTTAATTCCCACGGCGTGTTATCATTTATAAAATTGTTAATTTGGTAATAAAAGTTAGCACAAAAACGTCTTTTCACAACTTTTTTAAACAGTGAAATAGAAAATTCTCGGACGTTTTCTGGGATCCTATTGTAAAGGCGTACACCCTGATCCACAAAAGTAATACGGATTCGATGCAATCGAGTTACAGGCGCACTAAGTTTAAGCCTATTTTTAGTATTCATACATAATAATGCACATCACCGATTTTAACATTTTTATGAATATTTGATTTATAATCAATAAGAAAATTATTAATAACTTATAGCAAAACTTCCCTTTTTGAGGATTGCTAGGAGAGAATTATTCGAAATTTCTACGGGAAGGGGAACACTTTAGTTTCACAAAAAAAAACGGAAATGGTATAAAAAACCGGACGAAGAGAAGTGACCATCAATTCTTCTCTACACGGTGATGTATGTAGACTCAGACTCAGCTTCACGCTGTACATTCTTCTCGCACATAGTAGGGAATTAGGAACGTAGCGTTAAAACACTCCGTTCCATTTCCCACTTTTGACCGCCGAATACAATGCCGCGGTTTGGTGTGTGTAGTAGATAAATAATCAGAAATAACGATACTTTCAGATTTTTATATGCAGCACAGTATGGGTTCAATTTTTCGTAGCAGGCCTATGCTTTGGACTCCCTACAGTGATGATCCCGCAGTTGAGGAAAGATAAATCATATTATATAGACGATGAGTTGAGCTCTTGGATTTGTAAGTGTAATGTTTATGTATCGATAGTTATAAATCGATAGTTATAATAAATCGTCAGCTACCACGATATATACAGTATAAATTGTGGTAGGCAATCATTCTCATTTTCAGCCAATTATTTTCAATCTTGCCCAGTCCAGCCATCAGAGAACACCAGCTCCCAATTCTAAAATACAGTTTCTATTTTGATTTCTTTAATTTGAGATGTCAGATTTAGATAACAATTTTGTTTGCGATTTTTTTTAAATTAACTTTACACAAATTAGCACCACCATCAATGGGCCTTTTGGAGACGAAATTCTCATTCGGAAAATATTTATTTTTTGTATTTTATTTCTAGTTTTGATAACGAGGCAAAGCACACTACATAGAACTATCCAACACACAATGCCTCAAGAATTTGGTGAAAAGTGGGGAACTGGAGTGCCCTAAAGAAATGGTGTATTAATTCTAAGTTCCCATGTTCTCTGTGCGAAAACAAGACATTCCGTGCAGGGTTCCTAATTTAACTTTAACTGCTCTCTTTTACCGACTAAAATTATATTTATGAACGCCTATATACATTTTATATCTAGGAATACTTCACTAGTCATGGAGTCTCTTAAACTCTTACTAGTTTCTTTATGTTATTAGGTCCAGCAATGAGGAAAAAGGGAAAACTGTATTAATAAGTATATATTTTCAGATGCCATCCCCTTTTCTTGCGGAATACCGTTTGTGGCGTTACCTTACTTCTCCGAACGCGTCGGTCGAAAAATTCCACAGATAATCGCATCCATCGATTGTGTTTTAGTTTTTGGCTGTTTGTGTCTTGCTTCTTCAACATATTTCATTATAGTGGCAGAACTGTTCGAAGGGTGAGCTATAATATAAAATATTAACTGTAAATATCTCTTTGAAAGCAAGCTTTACAGATGTTTTGTATAGCATTTTGTATTTTGCAAACCAATCCCTTTCGTTTCATATTTTTCATTAATTTTAAATGTGCTGTAAAAAAATAGTAATCACGCTGTATCCCGCATATTGCAGGGTAAGTAGAGGGAACTTGGGAACCCACTGTTAAGACATACTTATTACCGCCGAATTTGAGGTATTACGTGTTGATTTAGGTGTTGAGTTGACCAGACCGAAGTAGTGAAAACATTAAATATTTAATTTGAAAATATTAATCATTACATTTTATGAATGAGTACAATAGAACGCACTAGCTGTCGAATTTACAATCACACACTTGTGCCCCTGCGCCACAACAGTCCGTTTATAATATTATTATTTTTTTTTAGCTTCACGCTGTATCCTGCACGAGGCAGGGTAGGCAGAGGGAACCCGGGAACCTAATGTTAAGACACTCCATTCCCCACTTTCCGCCGAATTTGAGGCATTGCGTGTTGAGTGGCGGAACTCAACGCCGCGCTTTTGCCTTATTACCAGAGCGAAGAAATGAAACATCAAATATTTAAATTGAAAATATTAAATATTTCATTTCCTCGACTGGGGATCGAACCCAGAACCTGTCGGTTAGAGTCACACGCTTGTGCCGCTGCGCCACGACAGGCCTCATATTATTATAATAATACTCATAATTATTTTGTGTATTTACAGATTCTTCCACGGCTGTAATGTAAGCACTGGAATATTCATCTTGTCTGAATATTCCAGTCCAAAATACCGTGGGATGTTCTTAACAATGTCTACTGCTGCGTTTTTTTGGGGTATTTGGATAGCTGATATTATAGGCGCATTTTTCGCTTGGAGGAACATTGCTATAGTCGGTTTTGTTTGTTCACTTTATATGTTGACTGTATTTCTATGGCCAGAATCACCGATTTGGTTGGCAAGTAAGAAACGATACGAAGAAAGTAAGGAGGCTTTTAGATGGATCCATGGTTACACAGCAGAGGAAGAACTACAAACGCTGTGCAGTGAAAATGCAGCCGAGAATTTCACAGCTCAAATGAAATGGTACAAGATTCTGCAATGCCCCGAATTTTATAAGCTGATGATACTGTCAGTAGTTGCTGTATTGCAATATCAGTTTTCTGGTAAAATGATATACAGTTTGTATATTCTCGACATATTCAAAGCAACTGCACCAGAAAGGGTAGCGTACACAGCAATGTTGGTATTGAACGGCGTTTCAGTTCTAAGCATGTATTTCGGATCTTATTTAACCAATTTGTTGAAACGACGCACTCTGTATATGACTACATCAATCATAGCTATATTTTTTCTGTTTTTAATATCCATTTATTTATTTTTGTGTAAATTAAATGTTCTCGAACACAATAATTTTTTGTTGATCTGCTTTCTTGTTCTCTTTAATATATCGATTAGCAGCGGACCAATGATTTTATCTGGTACTATATGTGGTGAACTTATTTCAGTAAAGTTTCAAACGATAAGCTACGTGATATTATTTGTAACTATTGCCTCGTGTCTTGGAATTTTGTCAAAGTTAACCCTTAAAATTTTCGATACTTTAGGTATCCATGGATCGTTTTGTATGTATGGTGTCATATGTAGTCTGTGTACGTTATATTTGTATAGATTTTTGCCAGAAACCAAAAATAAGACAAAATGGGAGATCGAAGAAATGTTTAAAAAATATTAATTATATTGAATAAAAAATATTTATTGAAAACATGTACATATATTCTCATTTATCTTCACTTACGAAATTGACAAATTCCACCTAGTAGAAGTCTTTTTACTGTACTTTCCCGATCCTTGCCGCCGGTGGTCAGTTGTGGAGTAGCAAATCTTGACATGGACTTTATTTAAAAAAGATTTCGACGGAGTTTGGTGTGAACGAATGGCTTAGTTGGTCAGAGCGCTGGAACGGTTTTCCAGAGGCGCGGGTTCAAATCCTGTTTCGTTCAAAATTTATATACGCTTTTTAAATTTAACTTTAGAATTTTCTGTCCTAAGTGTGGAATAACACTTTAAAACACAGCAAAAATATTAAAATAAATAGTATTCTCCCTTGCCAAACGATAATTCTTACGAGTTGTCTTTGGGTAGCGGAAATTTGTAAAAATGTCCCTACAGAGGTGCTAACAACATAAATAAGTTGTAACAAGCGTATAAGAATTTTTGCCGCAGGGTAGATACAGGCAATCTAATATTGAGGCACTTTTTTTTCTCACTTTTATCCCAAGTCTCGAACCACTGTGACTTGAGTGGCGAAACATAAGGCCGTGTATAAGCGCGGGCCTGGACAAAGAACCTGGAAATAATTTATTCTCTCGAATCCAGGGAAAGCCGCTTTTGAATTGGATGTTAATTCATACAAAAAAATACTGTATCTTCCGACGTATATTATCAGTCTCGAATCTGATTACAGATATTTAGTATTAGTGAATCGATCGAAACGATTTATCGATTGAATCTTTATTTAGATCAATTTTTAAATTATAGTTTAAGCAAGATATTGTTTAAAAATAAAGAATTGCGTCCATATTTTATGATTTTAATAACTTTTTCCAATTCCAAGTAAAGTTCATTGTGGTGCTAATAAAAAATCTGGTAAAGGGTGATGTATTAATTCAGCGCCAATTTCATAATTGTTGGTCAAAGGGAAATGCAACTTTTAAAAGTTACTGTAAATGGTCGTTGTTTACAATATTTTGTAAATTTAGGTCATCGGGAAATAAGGTCCATGATAATAAGCTTAAAGGTGTTCCTTTAATTTGAATTACAGATATAAGTCACTTATATATTTATAGACAAGATAGATTATAGCCTGATTACCATATACAGACATCTTATATAAGAGCAAGCTAATAGTGTCTTTTTTATTCGAAATCTATATATTTACAATAAATCTGTAACAAATCATTGACTGTTCATGGCAGATATATTACAAAAATCTTAAAAGAGACGTTCGTTAAAGTAATAATCATTTTGATTTAGCAAACGTATGACTCTAAACAACAGGTTATGAGCTCGGTACACACGTGAAGAAATGAAATATTTAATATTTTCAAATTAAATTTTTGCATTTCTACGTTCTGGTAACAAGGCAAAGCGCGGTTTTGAGTTGTGAACTCAACACGCAATGCCTCAAATTTGGCAGAAATTTGGGAACGGAAGTGGAACGTGGTGTCCTAACATTAGGTTCCCAAGTTCCCTCTGCCTACTCTGCCGTGTGCAGGATACAGCGGCCATAGTGGCCATAGAGACACAAGCGAGCGACCATACATGCGACGTATTGTGAATTCATTTCTCACACTAGGAAATGCAAATTTTTTTATACAAGTTTATTTTCTCGTTATGATAATTATTATACAAACTGTTTTTTGTACGTGTACTTGTTAATAACGGTGGTTCTTAACTACGTTTGATAAAAAATGCATTTGTAGTAAAAAATCTACAAACACTTTAGCCAAAATTATTTTTGACCAAAATAAGGTATTAATATTTTGTGTTTTTAAAATTTTAACTTTTCTATTATATGATACCAGTGTTAAGACTTATTCGCTCCTGTAGGATCTTTGAGAAATTTTCTCTTGGTTTCCTTATATATACGAAATTACAACTTTCCACATATGTCAAGGACTTAGAAATTTAATAAGTTTTTATCTGTTATAGCTTCGCCCCCATTGTCTGATGGAGATAACTTAGGTGCATTAACATGTTAATAAAAGACAATATCTTTTTCAATTTAAATATATATTTTTAATGATACATAAGAACGGCGCAATTAACCAAATACACACTTGACCTATTTCAAGGCAAAAAATGTCGACTATATAGTGTTAAAAGGAGCATTGTTTAAAGCCTACTTATATGATATGATTCTCCATTATGCCCCAAAAATCTACATAAACATTTTTATTGCTTTATGCTTCTTTTGAATCGAAGATATATAGCATCGAAGTGGGACATCCAAATTACTTTCCTGTCGCCGATTGTTAAAGCAAAATGTGTCAATGAATTCTGCAAGTAGCACTAAGGGCGTAAGAGAAGGGCATGGTGGTTGGTGCCCTGGTACATTACAGACAGTTGGTCTTTTTTATTTTTGTCTGTTTGTGCGATTGTACGCGCTGATCTCGGAAATATATTACCAGATTTAAACACAGTTTTCACTTTTAAATGTTGACAACTATTCTTCAACATTTAGTGTTTATTTTATTTTAAGCGATTGATAAATAAAAAAGTTACGTCGTCAATTTAAAATATTCAGTTTGACAAAATTGCTATATATTTTTTTAATTATTTCAGAATCAGATATACTTTATTGTGCAAAAATTTCAAAATACAAATTTAGTAATACGTTTCACAATAAGTGTAAAGGCGGCCTTATCACTGTAAGTGATCTCTTACAGACAACATCATTTTTATAGTTGGCATAAAACTGTGCACAATATACTAAAGTTAATACATATACTTACATACATACATAAATGCATACACAAATATACATATATATCTCATACAAACATTTCAATTGAAAATATATTTAAATGAATATTATTACATTTATGCATAAAACATAATAATATATATATATATATATATATATATATATATATATATATATATATATATATATATATATATATATATATATATATATATATATATATATATATATATATATATATATATATATATATATATATATATATATATATATATATATATATATATATATATATATATATATATATATATATATATATATATATATATATATATATATATATATATATATATATATATATATATATATATATATATATATATATATATATATATATATAACTACAGACTACTCTTAGGACTAAGGTGCTTAAAGATTACAATTGAAGCAGAGTTTCTGATAAGACGCAGCATCTCGTTAAATAATTTCACCGTCTTTATGGTGAACGATTCACTACGCAGGACAGAGTACCTACAGAAAGATAAGTTCATGATAATTGGTCAACTATTTAAATCGTTCCGATATATATTGACTAATATGGTTTTATTTCCCTAATTCGAAGATCAATTTTATTACTAACTTGTGAAGACGTTCGAGTTTATTTAGTATTTATGAAATCTTAGTAACAGGAGTCTGTATAGTCTAGTCAAGTATGTAAAAGAGAAAAGATTACGCTAATGTTATTTTAAATGTTTACCTCTTAAGCCTTCCAATAGCAGCAAATACCGTGCGGCTTACGCCTGCTATTAGAGGACGCCACGTCATAGAACTATCGATCCTGATACGCAAATTCTTCACACAAGTGCATAAACTGCATCTAGCAATTATCAAGCAATATGGGAGGAAGTAGGGAGTAGTCAAAATTAGAGAGTTGCTTTGCATTACCGAGGATGCATAACAGAGCATTTGCTAGGATTTATCGATAGGCCACAAGATTTGCTCCAGGTCCTTATGGTGCTTAAGTTGAGGTTAACTTGCTGTACAGCACAAGTAATATCATCCGCCGCCGTAGTCACAGAAATCATCAGCATAAAGATAGTAGGGTAATATTAGCAAAGGAGTTAAGGAGATTATAAAGATGGAAAAAGTAACGGAGAAAGTATACCATCCTGAGGTACTCCAGCACTGAGTTGATAACACTATTGACTGGACTGGACTGTGTCATTAGCTCGTATACATTATTGTCGGTCGGTCAGGTAATAAAATCATTCAATAGCGTTTTGTGATATATTAATAGATGTTAAATGTATATCACTACTAAATGTATATCGACATCAATAGTGTTAAAAGTTCGAGAAATCTAATAAGGCAAGTATAATAATATTTTGATTACCAATTCCACTTTTATCATCACATACTTAATTAAATGCTGTCACAGTGCTATATCCCGGACGGTAACCAGATTGGAGAAGTGATATCACCTCAGCGAAGCCGCTGATGAGGCTCAGCAGAAGTACCCAACCGCACAGTTATTCGTTTTGGGGGACCTCAATACACACCACAAAGAGTGGCTGTTCCCATACCAGACGACTAACTATGCTGGACGAGAGGCGCGCAAATTTTCATTATCGCTAAATCTCTCCTAGCTGGTCAATTGTGCGACGAGAGTCCCCGATGTAGAGTCTCACACAGCTAATTGCTTAGACCTGCTGCTGACTACCGACCCAGACCGATGCTCTGTGGCAGTTACGGCCCCTTTGGGCACCTCTGACCACTGTCTGGTGAAGTTTGTATCCGTGTACTCACCACCCGATCAGGGCCCTTGTGGTATAAGACGGGTGTGGCGATGCAAGTCAGCAGACTGGGATGAGATTCGCCACTTCTTTTCGGCTTTTCCTTGGAGATCTTGTTTTTCTTCAGGAGAATCGTCGAGCTATAGCCATAACGGAAATCATACGGGAGGGAATGGAATATTTTATACCATACTCTGATATTTCTTCTGGCAGTAAAGCTCGCCCATGGTTTGACGCTGACTATAACCGTGCAGAAGGGCGGAAACAAGAGGTGTATAATGCCTGGGCTGATGCTCGCACGCGCAAAGTTCCGAATACTCGACAACTGAAAAAAATCTTCAACAAGGCCTCCAAGCTAGGTGAAAAGGAATTACGTAGAACTCGTTTCGAGCACGTTCGTAAAATAGGCGCAAAGCTTGCCTCGTACCCAGCAGGTACTAAAGCATTTTGGTCGCTCGCGAAGGCAGTCGAAGCGAACTTCTGTCGTTCCTCTTTACCGCCCTTGCAGAGGCCAGACGGTGCGCTTGTTCACACTGCGGTAGAGAAAGCCAACTTGTTCGCTTCTCTTTTTGCGGAAAATTCGCGTCTAGATGACGCAGGTAAATCATCACCATCTTTGCCGTACGCCGACTACTCTATGGCACCTGTCCGCATTCGCCAAAAAGAGATACGCGTGGCCCTGCATAATCTAGACGTGAATAAGGCGAGCAGCTCAGATGGCATTTCTACAATTGTGCTGCGTAACTGTGCGCCTGAACTGTCTCCGGTTCTGACACGCCTGTTTCGACTCTCACTTGAGACTGGAGTAGTGTCCAAATCGTGGGAGCTTGCAAATGTGGAAGCTTGCAAATGTACAACCTGTGCCCAAAAAAGGCAGTCGGGCAGACCCTGCCAACTACAGGCCGATATCGGTCACCTCTATACTCTGCAAAACTATGGAGCGTGTACTGAATAAAAGGCTTGTGGCATAAAGGCTTGTGGCATAAAGGCTAGTGGCATTGTGGCATTCTGGAGGAAAATGATCTCCTAAGCGATAGCCAGTACGGATTTCGTAAAGGGCGATCGACGGGGAATCTGCTTGTGTATGCCACGCACATATGCAGCGAGGCTATCGAGAGATATGGTGAGTCAAGGGCCGTGTCTCTCGATATCTCTAAAGCCTTTGACAGGGTCTGGCATGCAAGCCTTATAAGTAAGCTTCCCGCATATGGACTACCGGCTGCCCTTTGCAAATGGATATCAGACTTCTTGAGTGAGCGATCGATACAAGTGGTCCTAGATGGCCGTGTATCTGCTCAACAGGCTCTAAATGCCGGAGTTTCTTAAGGATCCATTCTGTCTGCAACCCTATTCCTGCTGCACATCAACGATATGTTAACACCCGGTATCGTTGGGTACTCTGATGACAACACGGTTGTTGAAAGATATCTATCCAATGCAAAGGCCAGCCGGATCGTAATCCAGTCTTGTCGAGAGTCTATGATCGATCGACTGAACCTGGCACTTCAGGGCGTCTCCAAATGAGGCGATGCCAATTTAGTCATGTTTAACGCTACCAAAACTCAGGCGTGTTTATTTTCCGCAAAACGGAGCCCCTTCGATCTTGCTCCGACTTTCCGAGATGTAACCGTGCCGATAGCTGACCATCTCGAGCTTCTTGGCATGAACCTTACGTCAGATTTGAACTTTGGACGTTACATCGAGTCTTTGGCCGCAACTGCAGCTAAAAAACTAGGTGTCCTATTAAAAGTTAGGCAGTATTTCACTCCGGGACAGCTTCTTCAACTCTATAAAGCTCAAGTCCGATCGAGTATGGAGTACTGCTGCCACCTTTGGGACGGATCTGCTAAATATCAGCTAGCGACCTTAGACTCGATTGAAAATTGCGCCAAGAGGCTCATTGGCAATCAATTCAGCGATTATTGAGGCAAAGCTGCAAAGCCTTGAGCATCGCCGAAAAGTAGCTTGCCTGACGATTTTCTACAGGATACATTTCGGAGAGTGTGCAGCAGCACTGCATGACTTAATACCCTCTTCTCCTTTCTATCTGCGGGATAGTAGACGTAGGCAGGGATTTCACCCATACGTCGTCGATATACCACCTTTTCGTACTCAGCGCTTCGCCTCAACTTTCCTTATGCGAACGGCTAAGGAATGGAACTCCCTCCCTGCTGTACTACCTAGGCAAGCATGCTCCACCTTCTTTCGCATCGTCACTTACCACCAGGTGAGATAGCGGACAAATGCTTGCCTATCAACAATAAAAAAAAAAATCTACGCAAATCATTGTGGCTAAAGGCCGGATTTTGGTAGGCTGGTTAAGGGGTAAAGTTTAGGTTCTAGAAGAGCGCCCTTTGCGATGCTTAGCGTTTGGACAGTTTCCCTTTACAATTGTTAGGAAGCATCTATGCTTTCATTGTGGTTGTGAAGGGCACAAATCTTACTCCGTGCTAAACTTCGCTGTATGATATGCACAGATGCAAAGAGACCACGCTTGTCAAAGGATCGGAGGCTCTCGAGACAAGAGCTTCTCCTAGTGTCTGAAGCCCTCACAACGTAGAGGGTTGTACTATCTCGTCGTAATGGATGGAAGACAAGCGCGCATTTTTCAGGTTAATAATAACCACTAGGATCAAATCGGCTAGATCGCAGGATTTGCTAATGCAATCTATGGCGGAGTGGAATATTAATATTGGCGTAGTCTGTGAACCATATTTAGCCCCTCATGATACTCGTTGGATGGCTGATTGGGACGGCTCTGTTGTCATTATATCTGGCACCACCAATAGGATCCCTCTCACAACCTTGGAAAGAAGCTCAGGATATGTCGTAGTAGAGTGGGGAGAATACGTCGTAGTCGACGTGTACTTCTCCTCCAATCGCAGCCTGGCCGATTTTAAACTTTTTCTTGACTCTGCCCGAGTTGCACTTAGTCGGCAGTTGCCTAGAAAAATTATTGTCCTCGGTGACTTTAATGTTAAGTCTCGTGCGTGGAGGAACTCTACTTCTAACGCTAAGGATAAAGCTGTTCAAGTATTAGATTTGCTTTCCGGACTGTCATTTCTTAATGTAGGTACAACATTCACATGTGTGCAACATAATGGGGGGTCTGTGGTGAACCTCTTTTTGCCTCCCCAACCGTCGCACAGTATATGATAAATTGAAGAGTAGTAGAGGAAGTGGAGACATTGTCAGATCATCTCTACCTAAGATTTGATATCTTCACTCAACCAGCACCGGTGACCTCACCCAGCGGTCCAGCTCGAACGTTCCCGAGTTGGTCTAACAAGCTAAAACTGGCATAGAACTCGCCAAAGAGGCCGTAATTGTGGCAAAGTAGAGTTTCAAGGAAAATAGTTTGGGCCCTAGCTCTAACGTTGATTTGCGGGAAAATCAGTTCCGTATTGCATTAACGAAAGTATGAGATGCTGCAATACCGAGAGTCCATCGGAGGCTCAGTCTTCGCCATGTTTTCTGGTGAACGCCTGAGATTGCTGCCCTACGGGCAACACAAGGTGTAGGAGGAGGGTTGGGCCCGATCCTGATCTTGAAAGCCAGCTGGAAGATTTTTACAAAAAGAAAAGGAAGATTTTGCAGCTCGCTTTTAAACTGGCAAAGCGTAAAGGCTATCAGGAATTACTAGCAGATCTTAATAGGTTTCCGTAGGGACGCCCCTACCTTGCTGCGCAAAATAAAGATTTGCTCCGTGCGCGAAGCGCTCCTTTAATAGAGACCTTGTCACCAGAGTTTCTCCTACGTCTTGTAGTGGTTCCCCCTAATATGGCCCCTTTCTCAGTGCAAGAAGTCAGTAGTTCCACTAGCACTAGCACTCCAAAGATTGAGGGCCAAGAAGACGGCTGCAGGGCCAGATGGTATTCCAAGAAGAGTTATGGTCATCGCCCTGGAATACCTTAGCTTTAAACTACGGGAACTATTTGATCAGTGCCTTTTGACTGGTCACTTCTCGAAGTGTTGGAAGGAAGGAGGTTGGTGCCTGCTGCGCAAGTAGGTTTGTCCTCTGAACTCACATTTTGCATATAGGCCAATAGTGCTGCTCAATGGAACGAGCAAGCTATTGGGGAAGGTAATTGCCTCCCGCCTTAATAAGCACCAGGTTCATGGCCGGTAGGTCTACAATGGGCCTCCCCCGGGCAACCGGGGGTCTCGCCCAGCCGGGTTAGACCCCCGGTTGCCCGGGGGAGGCCCAGCTTAAGCGACCAGCGACCGAGGTGGCAGCTCAGGACTCGCTGTCTCGCTAGACGTGATCAAGGCTTTTAGGAGTCTGTCGTTTGAGATGTTAAGAGAGGCACTCCGGTACCATGGGGTACCTCTGTATCTCCGGCGGCTATTAGATGACTACCTAGTAAGACAGAGTAGTCGTTTTGGTTGATGGTAATGGCCAGGTTGGTCGACGAAGTGTTGGTTGTGGAGTTCCACAAGGTCCTTTTCAGGCCCATTACTGTGGAACATCGACTTTGATTGGCTCCTGCGTGGGTGTCTTCCTCCTGGGATAAAAGTCATCTGCTATGCAGATGATAGTCTAGTTAATTCCAGGGCACTGGCACTGGCAATTACTAGACTATCGTCTTCACCGGTTTCGGTATCCACCATCACTGACACACACAGGTCACCGGCGGCAGGCCTAGTAGCGGTGGAGGCACGCTCTCACCTTGAGCGATGGGTTAAGAGGGAGTTTAGGGTCCTGACGTTCAGGCTAGTGCAGATTCTGACGGGACTTCGGCAAATACGGTTACTTCGGCAAATACCTGCATCAGGCTTGCACATCGGGTGGTGTCACCGGTATGCCACGAGTTTGCTGCCTACGTTGATTCGGTACATCACACGCTAGCTGAATACTCTGCTTGGGTCCCACAACGCCGTGCCTTGATGTCTGTAGTGGGTAAGGGCCTCTCATTGTCCAGTGTAGTGGGAGCCATGCTTGAGTGTAAGAGGAACTGGTCTGCAATGGTCTCTTTCTGCGAATCAGTCATCGCATTGAAGAAGGGTGCGAAGCGGGCTCGTGAGTCTAACGCTATCGCAGACCTAGTCCGTCGTCGTAGGCCAAGGGCTAAGAGAAACCGCCTTGCGCATATTCTCCTTCCTCTAAGTCAGAGGAAGGAGAATATGCGCAAAGCTACTGCAGGGAGGTCATGCTATCCCTCCTGGAAGACATCGAGGCTGTAGGTGTCCTAGAAGAAATCTCACCCTAAAAGTGACGGTGGCCCGTTATAGGCGGGCCTTCCACCGAGGTGTCGTTGTGATATGCGCGAGCGATCCTGCGGCGTCTCGAATAGGTGAGCAGGGATCCGCTGGGTTTTAGTGGGTAGGGTCGAAATTTCCGATGAGTCCCACAGTACCGCTCGAGCGTAAGACATTGTGTCCCCTGGGGCGGTCTGCATAAGTGCATTGCCCAGCGCCAAAAAAAGGCCAGGTGTGTATTTGGTTAATAGCGCTGTTCTTAGGATTTTTTAATTTAAATTGAAAAAAATATTGTCTTTTATCAACATGTTAATGCACCTAAATTATTTCCATTTGCCAATGGGGGCGAAGCTAAAATAGATAAAAACAAGTAATATATAAAACTCACTAAATTTCTAAGTCCTTGAAAGATGTGGAAACTTGTAATTTCGTATATATGTACATACATGGGTTGGTTGGGGAGTGCACGAAAGCCAAGAGATGATTTCTCAAAGATTCTACAGGAGCGAATAAGCCTTAAGACTAGAGTATCATATAATAGTTTTTCTATTAAATTTTAAAAACACAAAATATCACTACTTTATTTTGGCTAAAATTAGTTTTGGCTCAAGTGTTTGTAGATTTTTAACTACAAATCCATTTTTTTATCAAAGTTAGTTAAGAACCACCGTTATTAATAAGTCCACGTATAAAAAAACCGAGAAGAAGTAACAGTGCCACAGACTGACATATCAATCAATCCACACCGATTTCAGCGACGGCGACTCCTTGTATGTTTCACTTTATTATACGTTTGTCCTAGTGTTATGGCGGGCTCTTGTGTGATTCGCGAAACCGAATTTCTTCTTGAAAATCCGCTTACAGGGCACACAGTATAGTTGGCCAGCGTCGTTAAATGTGTAAGGGTAAGAAAGTTTGAGTTGAGTCTTTCGTAATTTGCGTTTGGCATCTTCGTCTTCAAGCCGCTGTTGTTCAAATTCATCTACGTTTTTATAAACAGTGCGTCGCCATTCTTGTCTAAAACGTGCTCGCTGTTCCCAACAATCTGTCGGTATATTGCAAGCCAAGAGGTTTCGCTTAAGAACGTCTTTATAACGTAAATATTGCCCACCTTGTCTACGTTTTCCGTGAGCAAGCTCAGAGAAAAGGACCATCTTAGGCAATCTATTGTTATCCATGCGAAACACGTGACCACACCATTTTAATTGTTTTTTCATAATAATTGCCTCTATACCCGACAAGCCACATCGACGCAAAATTTCAGTGCTTGGAACACGGTCCTGCCATTTTAGCCCCAAAATTGATCTTAGACACTTAAGGTGAAATATGTCCAGTCGCCTAATGTCTGCTTTATAGCAGCACCACGTCTCTGCAGCGTACAATAAGGTCGGCAGAACAATCGCTTTGTAGACTAATATTTTAGTTTGCAATTTAAGGTCGTGGGAGTTCCAAACACGCACCCTAAGCTTACCAAAAGCTGCTGCAGCAAATGCTATTCGGGCAGATATCTCTGATGCTAAGGTGTTATCATTTGTTATTCGACTACCCAAGTATTTAAAGTTTGAGATTTCTTCCAATACAATGCCATTTAGTGTGATATTAGAATCGTCCCTGCAGCCACCTCGAGGAGGTTGTTTTAAAACTTGGGTTTTACTGGTGTTTATAACCAAGCCGAAACGCTGGCAAGAGGAATGCAACGAGTCTACGTAATTTTGAAGACACTCGACTGAATCGGCCATCAGACAAACGTCATCGGCATATAGAATGTCCAAAATGGGCAAGTTTGTGACTAGACGCTTAGCTCTGAATCGGGAAAGATCAAAAACGCTTTTGTCCATCCGAATGTTTAGATCAATTTTATTATTGCAAGATCTTATTGCATCTTTCATTACAGCAGCAAAATATAAAGAAAATAAGGTGGGAGCCAGAACGCAGCCTTGCTTTACACCACTAGAAACCGGAAATTGATCCGAGAAGTCATCTTCATGCCGAACATATGCCTTCATATCTTCATGAAACTGACGTATTAAGTTTATAAGTTTTACTGGACAACCAGCCTTTTCGAGAACAATCCAAAGAGCCTTACGTGATATCTTGTCGAAAGCTTTTTCTAAATCGACAAAGCACATGAAAAGCGGACGGCACTGCTCTAGACTTTTTTCTTGGATTTGCCTTACGACAAAAATGGCATCAACCGTACCTCTATCATGACGGAAGCCACATTGGGTTTCTGAAAGTATCGTTTCAGCATGTTGAGATAATCGAGTGCTAATAATACGAGCTAGAATCTTACCAGCTGCTGAGAGAAGAGAGATACCTCTATATGAGCTGCAGTCAGCAATGTCTCCTTTACCTTTATACAATTTGCAGATAGAAGCATTTCTCCAGTCCTGTGGTATAGTTTCGCACCTCCATATCTCCAGGATGAGTTGATATAGCCTGTCAGTAACATTTAGGCCGCTATATTTATATATCTCAGATGGCAAACCATCCAACCCAGGCGCCTTGGCATTCTTCATCTTACTGAGCGCGGCGGAGAAATCATCAAAGGTTGGTGGCTCCGCTAAGATTTCCACTGTTGGTGTGTTTTCTAAGGAGTTGATATACAACAAGTCAGCAAGTTCAGTGGTGGGATTCAAAACATCACAGAAATGTTCCGCCCACCGGGCCACTATATCACGCTGATCAGTTAACCGTTGGGTTTTATCCTTGTTGTAAATCGCGGCAATGTTCTTAATTTTTGGTCCAAAGACAGTTTTCAAGCATTCAAAAAATCTACTTGCCTGATTTGTATCAGCATATAGCTGCATCGCTGTTGCTTTATCTGTCCACCATTTGTCCTTGAGAGCACGCACCTGCAACTTTAGGCTGTGACTAGCTTTTCTCCTTTCAAAAAAATACATAAAATAACAGAAATCCATATGTATCTTGTCAATTATAAAAATGGTATGGTATGGTTCTTTACTTATGGCGTTTATAAAAAAATAATACACAATAGGAGTAAGCATATTAAAAAGAAGATCTAGATAAAAATTGCCTCCACCTATAACAAAAAAAAATAAAATATAATATATATATATATATATATATATATATATATATATATATATATATATATATATATATATATATATATATATATATATATATATATATATATATATATATATATATATATATATATATATTATATTATGTACACACAGGGTTAGTAATAAGAAATATATCATACAAAGGTGTTAGTCTACAATTTAATATTGTTATATCTAATATATTTACATAAAAATTTACATAATGGACTAAACACAAACATTAACAAACATTGAACATTAAGGGGACGGGGAACTTTGTGAGGAAGGACATCGTATATGGGATGGATTAGCTTGGGGCATGTAAAAAGGATGTGAGAAGGGGAACCGTCGTCCAGACCACATTCACACAGTGAGTGGTCCCTGACCCTGATCTTAGCTAGCAATTATAAATAATTTTAGCGTCAACTTTGACAAATGAATGACACATTGTTAAAAGTGTCACAGATTATAAAAATATTTAATAACTTATAAAATAATCAACGCCCAAAACTAATTACATAAATACCAAAAATTTATTTGCTCGTATTAATTACAACAGCACATGTATTTAATTTCATTAATATTAATTAGATGATTTAATTATTTAATTAATCTATATAACTCGTTTACGGAGTAGCTAAATTATATTCAGTATTGTTATTTATTTGATTGAGAAACTCTACAATTTTTATCTTTCGTTAAGCTTAAGCGGGTGAATAATTGTATTCCTGCAAGTATAATCTTTAATGATCAAATTACTTCTGATGGCCAATTTATTGCCAACATGTTCAACTCCTACTTTCAATCCGTTTTTGAAATTGATACAAGAACAGCATCACGGGAAACTAATTCAATTTTGGGGTACAACCTATGTATAAATAATATTTGAATTCCTCGTGAGATTATTGAAAAATATTTATCAAAACTTGATCCTTCTAAGGGTAGTGGACCTGATAAATTGCATCCTATATTTTTAAAACGATACAGTTACGAAATTTCCGTACCGTTAAATATATTATTTTCTAAATCTTTACAGTCGGGTTCATTACCTCCCATTTGGAAGGAGAGTACGATTGCCCCACTGCATAAAAGCGGCGAAAAACAAAATGTAAAGAATTATCGCGGAATATCAAAACTCTCCTCGATTCCAAAATTATTGGAAAAAATATTTACAATAATCTATTTCCTCTAATACGCCCCAGACTAATTCCACAACAACATGGTTTTATAAAACGTTCCACAGATACTAACCTCTGTGAATTCCTAGATGTAGTCCTCTATGCTACGATCAGTGGATATCAGGTCGATGTTGTCTGTACTGATTTTTAAAAGCTTTTGACAAAATTTCATATTCTTTATTAATTGATAAAATAAAGCAGAGTGGTATAAATGGTGATCTTTTATGATGGCTGGAATCTTATCTACAAAATAGAACACAAGCAGTGGCTGTGAAGGGCTTTATCTCTAGTTTTGTACCTATTACTTCCGGTGTGCCGCAGGGTTCGCACCTTGGACTTCTTCTTTTTAAGATTTTTCTTAATGACATTATAAAATCTTTTCAATATTCTAATACACTTCTTTACGCTGATGATACAAAAATTTTCAAAGTTATAAAAGAACGTGAAGATTGTACAAAGCTTCAGCTTGATCTAATCAGCTTTGATATATATTGCAAATCCAATGGATTATTTCTAAATCTCGACAAATGTTGCGTAATTAGTTTTTCTAGGAAGAAAAGTCCCATTTTATTCGATTATGAGATTCGTAACAAGCACATATCGAGAGTCTCCGTTGTTAAAGATCTTGGGGTTTTATTGCAAGCTAGCTTGGTGTTCAATAAACACATATTCAATATTATAGGAAAGGCTTACAAAATGCTGGGATTTATATTTAGACAGGGTAATGCTTTTAAAGATTTAAGCCTTTTATACAACTCATACGTTAGGTCTTACTTAGTGTACGCCTCACCTGTGTGGAACCCACAGTATGATAAATATGTACTTGCTATTGAAAGTGTGCAAAATAAATTTATACGGCGATTACTACATGGCGATTACTACACAAATTTAAATTGAAAAATACTCATAATCTTAATATATTATCTTTAAAAAGGCGGAAAGTATATAGGGATGAGATCTTTGTACAAGCTTTTACACAACCTTATAGATTCCAGTTATTTGCTAAGTAATGTTCATATTAAATGTTCAACTTTTAATGCCCGACCAAGAGACACCTTCTATATTCCCTTTCGTAAAACTAATTATGCCAGGAATTGTTTTATGCTAAGGTCTTGTAGAACACATAACAAGTATTTTGGCGAAATAGATATATTTCAAAGTACCTAACTTAAAACAATTTTCACGTAGTGTTATCAACAAAATACAAGAAATTTAAAACTAGTCTTAATCTTTTGTTTGGACAATTTTTTGTATTTTAATTTATTTACTTTTTGTTCAATATGTTTTTTTTAATTTTTAGAATAATTACTTCTTCCTTTTATTATCTTTGTTATTATTACTTTATTTATATAAGCATGTATCGGTGAGAATGTGTATTCACTCCATGTTTTATGTATAAGTGGAAACTGTATTGGCTTATGGAATGTATTTATGTATTAACTACATGTATTGTATATGCTGTTTGTTTCCCAATTTGAATAAAAATAAAAATAAATAAAATATACTATTTTTATACGTGAGGAGCTGTAATTGGCCGAATGTAGCCTATAAATGTTGCTATGTATCGTGTAATTTGCTGTTGATTTTCCAATTATTTAAGGAATAAATAAATGAATAAATTTCCTCGATGGTATCAATCCCACAATCTGTCGTTTACAGTCACACGCTTGCTAAATCAAAATTAGTATTACATTAACAAACGCCCCCTATAAGATTTTTTTATTATATCTGCAATGTACAGTCATTGATTTGTTACAGATTTATTGTAATTATAGATTTCTAATAAAAAAACAAAAAAAGAAAACATACAACATTTTTTAAACAACAAGAATGTATAGTAACTTTTAAAAATTGTATTTCCCTTTGACCGACAATTATGAAATTGGTGCTAAATTAATACAACGCCCTTCATCAGGTTTTTTATCGGCTCCACAATCAAGTAGAATCGGGAAAAAGATATCAAAATAAGAAAATGCCCATATTTTCATATTTTGATCACTTTTTCCCAATTCCACTTGTTCACACAGTTCTTTATTTTGAAACAATATTTTGCTTAAATTATAATTTAACAAACAGATCTAAATAAATATTCGATCGATTAATCGATTCGATCAATTCACTAATACTAAATATTTGTAATCGGATTCGAGACTGATACTTTAAAAGATATAATACAATTTTTTATGAGTTAATAGCTAATTTAAAAAGCTGGTTTCCGTGGATTTGAAAGAATGGATTATTTCCATGTCCTTGCTCTGGTAACAAGACATAACAAGGCCTTATGTTTCGCCATTCAAGACACAGTGTCTCGAGACTTGGAATAAAAGTGAGAAACGTGAGAGCCTTGATATTAGATTACCTCTGCCTACCCTACAGCATCTGTGAAATAAAATATATCCGTATAATAAATTGAGATATTTGAACTGTTAAAAATCTCCATTCATCTCGCGTCTGTTAAAGACACTTAAATTCTATAATAAACTATTTAACGATGGATAAGTAGATCTATCTGTGTCTTTGTGTCTTTGAAAAACTCTTCAATCTCCCATTGAGTCTTATTCTTAGTTTCTGGCAGAAATATATATAAATACAACGTACATAGTCCACAAAATATACCATAAAGTAAAAACGACCCATGAATTCCTAAGTTAGAGAAAAATGTTGGTGTAATTTTATATAAAATCGAATAAGAAAGGAAAATAACTAAAGATATTATTATATAACTACCTGATTGGAATCTAGTTGAAAATAATTCGCCATATATACACATGGACAAGATCATTGGCCCGCAACTTATAGCTATAGTATAAGCAGTTAATAATAGTATCAAAATATAGTTATTCTCTTCGATAATATTCATTTTACTTAAATATAAGTATAGAGATATCATCAACAAGAGCGCTACACCTATGAACGACGATGACATATATAAAGTTCTTCGCTTCAAGACCTTTGATAAATATGAACCGACGTACATACTGATTACAGTGACACCATTCAAGATCAACATGGCCATATACGCCATAAATTCAGATGTTGTTATATTCCTAAATATATCTAAAACAAATAAGGTACATATCATTTTTCCAGAGAATTGGTATTGTAATACTGCCATCACCGCCAGTATCATGGGCTTATAAAATTCTTGGCACCGTATTATGTCGAATAAACCCATCTTAACTTCTGATGTTTCTAATTTGATTTTCTCTTCATTCGCTGAAATTAATTCTTGCAGCTCACGTTCAGCGGAACAACCGTGAATTTCTCTAAACGCTACCTTACTTTCTTCAAATCTTCCTTTGCTCGCCAACCAAAACGGAGATTCAGGCCACCAGAATATAGTTAAGGTGTAAAGTGAACAGCAAAATCCAAACACTGTTATGCATCTCCAATTGAAGAATGTCCCAATAACATTAGATATCCACATGCCCCAAAAGAATGCAGCTGCTGTTGTTGTTAAGAACACACCACGGAACCTTGGTGTAGTATACTCAGTTATGATGAGAATCGCAATAGATACGTTGCTCGCATTTAAGTACCTAAAAATAAAAACTTTTTTTAATAACGAAAAAAAATTGAAAATAATTAATAAAAATAAAAAAAACTTTTTTTAGTATTTCATAATGTTAATAGAGAATTTTAAGACGTAAAATGGTAAATCTTGTTCTTTCTTATTTTAACAGGAATTTCGAGAAATCTTGTAGTGCTCTTACACACCCTAATCTATATGCTATATTTTATCTTTTAAATCAATTCTATTCCTTTTCTAGCGTAGCAGGGTAAACAGAGTGAACCTAGTAAGAGTCACTTGATTTAAAACATTGTGTTAACAGTAGTGGAACTCAAAGCCATGTTTCCTTTTCTTGGGATTGGAGACCCAAAAAAAAGTTTTTTGTTTTGGTCCATACGCAAGTAGAATATGATAGTGGGCATCATCAGGAAAAGATACGGAAAGACGATCATCATCGAGCAACCCGAACTTTGAACTTGAGGAGAGAAGTAGTATCACCAAATATAAGGAATTACTTTTGGAAACACAGCTTTTTGATGGGTGGCCCCCTTTGACATAAACCTTCCCTAATTAATGTGCGATATTGTGTGGCGCGGCAGAATTTACTACTGCACTTTATCCTATTGGTCAGCGGTACAAAAAAATAATTTCATTTCAACTAGTAACTAGTGGGTAACGAACTCATCGGTGATACTCATCAAGGATTATTTTTATTTTTTTTGTCAGCTTCACTCTGTATTCCGCAAACGACACGAAAAGCAGAGGTAACTTGGGAACCTAGTGTAAAGACACTTCGATCTGTTCTCCACTTTCCGCCTAATTTGAGTCATCCCCTGTTGAGTAGCAGAACTCATCGCCGCGCTTTGCCTTATTACCAGAAGACGAAAATTAAAACATTAAATTGAAAATATTTCATTTTCTCGAGTAGGAATCGACCCTACAACCTGGCACGTTTACAGCTACACGCTTGTGCGACGTATAATAAGTAAGTAAAAAGTACTTGCCCTTCAGCCAATTCTGCTAAAATAATGTGATACGGTAAATAACTGAAGTACAGTCCAGCAAATATTAATATACAATCGATGGATGTTATAATTTGAGGTATTTTCCGACCAAATCGTTTCGTGAAGAGTGGCACTATGATGATCCACGGCATGGTGCTCAAAGTTTGGGTTGAAACTGTGGAATAATTAAAAGAATATAATAGGCCGTGCGATTCCGGCTTAGAATAGGATCACCCTGGTACTGTTGGTGTCGTAAGAGGCGACTAAAGTACGTGTGGTAGAGTCACGTTGTCAGCAATGACAACACGCATGGGCAGACTCGATCGGATTGTTACCACCCCTGGCATTGAAACCGGTGTTAAGTAGTGGCCTCGGCCATTGCGTTCGCATTGGGTGGTGCCTATCTATCTTTAGGACCGGCAACACCTCTGTACTTCCTCTCATGCTACACAGGGCCATGGGCGACGGTGATCACTTACCATCAGGTGACCCGTACGCTCGTTTGCCGTGTCTTCTCCATAAAAAAAAGACTTTTTTTTGGAGGCCTTATATTATTTTTGAATATTTTCAAATTAATATTTAATGTTCCTTACTCTGAAACCAAGGCAAAGCGCGGCGCTGAGTTTCGCCATTCAACATGCAATGCCTCAAATTCGGCCGAAAGTTGGGAACGGAAGTGGAAGGGATTGGTCCCAAGTTCCCTCTGCCTACCCTGCCCTGTGCGGGATACAGCGTAAAGTTGAACAATAAGTGCAATTAAAGGTGAAACTATCGAGGTGACGGAATCAACGAAACGGAAACACTCGCAGATAAACTCAGCAAAGCCGCGTTCGCAGTTAAGAAAGTAAGGCAAATGACGGACGTAAATACTGCCCGACTAGTTTATTTTAGTTATATTCATAGTATTCTTTCTTATGGGATGCTACTATGGGGCAGCGCCGCCGATATAAATTCAATATTTATACTGCAAAAAAGAGCCGTAAGATCTATTTATTATGTTAAAGCTCGAGATTCTCTGCGAGATGTTTTTAAGGATACAGGTATTCTTACGGTTGGTTCTCAATATATATTTTTCAATATTTTCTTTATCCGGCAACATATTCAGTGCTATAGCAAACACAGTGACAGACACACAATTGGAACGAGAAATAAGGACAAACTTGTGACGCCTAGTTATCTCCTCCAAAAAGTAAATAAGTCATTTATGGATCTGAGTATACGTATCTATAATAGTATTCCGCAGTGTATTTTGAATTTGCCACTAGAGAAGTTTAAAGTTAATGTTAATTAAGAAAGCGTACTACACTGTCGAAGAATATTCGAATGATAAAAATGTATTTAATTAAGGTCATTTGAATTTCATGCAGGGAAGTCACTATTGTATTAAACAATGAAACTGTAACTATTCAATATTGAAAAGAGCAACTGTTGAGTTTCTTGCCGGCTCTTCTCAGCAAAACCGCATTCCGCGCCGGTGGTAATTTTATGTTTGTGACAATTCAAAAGTGCTTGCTAAAGCCTATTTGAATAAAGAATATTTAGAAAAAAAATATTTTTTTTTCAGCTTCACACTGTATCCCGTATATAGTAAGTAGGATAGGCAGAAGAAACCTTGTGTTACGACGCACGCATCACCCAGCCATTCAGACATTGCGTGTTGATTGCAAAATTCAATTTATTAACAGATTGAGGAAATTAACATAATTCTTACCCCGCCTGGGAATTGAACCCACAATCGTCGAATCGTCGCAGTTTGAGTCAGACACTGCGCTACTACTCTACAACGGGCTGTAATAATATTGAGTTTTCGTGGATCTATTTCAACAGTAACACACGGCCGATTAAGATGCGACCCTCGATATTTAAGCACAATAAACATATTTACATGTCCGTATATACCTTAATCCTCACGAATAAGTATATTAAACACGAATAACTATTTTATTTTATTAACTTTGGTTAATCCAGCCAGCCATACACCCAGTGTTAATTTCCGCAACCAAACGCGGCGTTGATTTGAAAACTCAACACCGATATGCCCTTCCAGTGACAGTCCAAGATGAGCACCGGTTTCAGTGGATATTACATATTTTTAATTAAAAGCGTTTGGTTATAAATAAACGCACTTATATCTGTTTATTCATTCACGAGCTACGGTGCCATATAAAGATAAAAAATTAACATAATGTTATATGATACTAAATTTAAAGAAGATGGATTTGTACCCGCTTTTCTTGGAAACCGTCCAAGCGCTCCGACCAACTAAGTCATACGTTCTCATCAAGCTACATCGAAATTCTTACACACTTGTTACAACTTACATCAAGAAAATATAAATATTTAATTTAAAAATATTAAATATATTGTTTCCGTGAGTTTGGATCGAACCTAAATCCTGTCTTTTACAGTCACACCCATGTATCGCTGCGCCACAACAGGCCTCCTAAATTTTATTTAATACTTACATATCCATGAAGTTAAGTTGTCATCTATGATGGTCGCGTTCGCTTCTTTGTTCATCTGTGGTATAATCACTGTGGGGGCTCCGGCACAGAGGCCCGCTATGAAATACTGGATCCAGATCGAACTGCATATTAAAATCTTAGGAATAGAAAGAATAGCGTTCAGAAATCTATTTAGAAAAGAGCAATTATCAATTTGAGACCTAGAAAACTGTGTGGGAACGTAGTGTGTTAACATAAGATTCCAAATTCCTCTGACTATCTCGCTAAAACTAAATAAAAATATAATTTAATTGTTAAACAAGATCTAAAATTCGGAACCCTTAGCCCTGGCAAGTGGCAAGCCAGGTTGAGCACTAATTTAAATGGTAGATGTAAACCACCCATGATACCTATCATAACCCGCTCGAAATATAGTTTTTTTATGTTAACAAATAAGAAATTGTAAATAACTATCATTCGACAAACATCATAGCGTTAATATACTCTATTTCTCAAATACTGGGAGAAATCCGTTTATGGTGGCGGAGTTCAACGCCGCGTTTTAATTTCTTACCAGAGCAAGGGAATTCAAACAATTCCCCCGAGTCGGAATTGAACACACTATCATCTCATTTAATGAGTATTACACAAAAGATATATAACTAAAATTGTACATACTTGTTTCCAAATAGATTTTGTCGATGTTTTTTCCTCATCACCTTCTTCGGTTTGAACTTCTATATACTGAGTATCCATTTTTTAGCTATTGTAAAAAAAATCTCCAACAAATATCTCCAATAAATAAATGCTTGCTATTTTTGTTTTAGTTTACATTAAAAATTCTTTGTAATATATATTTTTTAATTATTCTAAAAAATAACAGATTATATTGATAAGTAACAAAAAATATATTTTTTAATAAATAATTAATGCATTTTTTTAAACATTATCTATGTACATAAGTATTACTATAATATTATTTTTTAAACATTATCTATGTACATAAGTATACGACCAACTTGCTCCGCCACATTAATAGAATAACTACCATTATCTTGAAATGCTAATATCGGTTTTTTTTATAAATAATTGGCTATAAATTTTTTGCGACAATTATATATTTTAAATGTAACTATTTCAATTAATCCCGTATGTTTATTATTTTATATATTTATAAATCCGAGTCTATGGTCATGCGTGGTGGTACACTGAGATGGCATTCGTCTATCATTAGACATTTTACAACTTTTATATCAAACTACCGCCAACGAGTTCATAGTTTGGATTCTTGGTGAATACAGTAATGTTTAATAACTAAATAAACGCGAATAATCTAGTTGAAATATTTTGTCATATATGCTTTTATCATTTTATATAAGTATAGTTATCACTCACTCACTCTCGCTCAGCTTCACGCTGTATCCCGCACACGGCAGGGTAGGCAGAGGGAACTTGGGAACCTATTTTTATACTCCGTTCCGTTCCCCACTATACGTTTAATTTGAGGCATCGCAGATAGGGTTGCGAAAGTCAAAGCCGCGCTTTGCCTTGTTACAGGAGCAAATATATAAATTGCAAATATAAAATATTTCATCTAGAGAGGATCGAACCCATAACCTGTCGTATTTACAGTAACATGCTCGTACCTCTGTGCCACGACAGATGTCACAGTTATCTATATTATAAGCAATCGGCTACTACCCCCACTAATACTTGTTTAAGCAATCAGCTACTACCCTCATTATTACAGGCATCTCTCTTTATAAAGCATCACGCCACTTAGCTTGTAGCGTTCGTATTGTGCACACCGGTCGTGTAATTTAGTTATGTCGTTTAATTAATAAGATGTTGTTCCTTCTATTTAGTTAATTTATTGTTAAAATTACTTTTTAAGAGATAAATAATAGTTTTTTAAATACATCTACTTCTGATTTCTAACATCAGAAGTGGGATAAATTACTTTTCGCCCACAAAAAGGAGGAACAAAGTCTCGTTAACATTTTTTTTTAGTTTTCGTGTTTATTTTGACCTGGCTGGCAGATCTAGCCATAACGAGCGTAGGTCGCGACATCGTTCTCGCAGTCGTACGAGTGGTAGATCGCGATATCGCTCGCGTAGCTATTCTAATGTGTCAAACCATAACCGCCGTTCCCGTAGCAGAGTACGAAGTATAAGTCATGCCTGATCTCGTAATACGTCGCGTCGTAATCGTGTACGCCATCGTTACCACCATAATAGGTCTTGGTCTCCGCGTATGCAAAATACCACGAATGTGTCTATTCAGAATACACTGAATTCGATTATGAACCGTTTAACACCGATAGAAAAAAACAACAGCGCGTTGTAATCCCAGTTCCACGTGTAATACAACTGAAGGCGAGTTGAACACATCACAATCAAACGTGTCTAGATGCTGCACGCCGGAAGCTCGGGTGAGTACCCATGACACACGAACTACAAAACATTTATCGAATACTCAGGCATTTACAGCACAAACAATTTATTTAGATATTGATATGCCCGGCTCAACTAGGGCCCTGGTAGCTATTAAATCATTGCAATTAATTAGGTCACACAATTATTCCGTATCAAACTTTGATCCTTCTATTCATAATATAGACTCATGGTGCGAAGAGGTTGATCGCGCTCAAGTGACTAATGGTTCAACTGATTCTGAGTGCTTATCGCGTATTGTTCGTGTCTCAAGGGTGACGCACAAATTTGGCTAAACGAGTGGGTTACGACAGATCGCACATGGACAAATTTCAAACGCGAATTCAAATCACTGCGTCCGCGCAAGTTAGATTACGCCAACATACTTTTTGAAACCATGAATACCACATCCGATAGGTACGTTACATATGCGGAATATGCACGACGCACCCTTTTACGTTTACGAATAGTTAATGGTTTAAGTGACGAGCGTAATAACTTTAATAGTGATCCGTGGTATTGATAACCCTCAAATAGGAGCTACCGTGGCTAACGCCGTTTTGAATAAAGAAACAATAGTTTCGTTTTTATCAATCTATACCAAACCGAGTCGTGTAAAAACTGGTACCCACATTTCATTACCTATTAAATAAAAATTTTAATCAACCGAATCGCAACGAACAAAAGTGTTTCTCGTGTGGTCGTAAAGGACATATCACTCGTTATTGTCGCTCAAACCCGAAAGTAAATAATAAAATACCTTCCTCTAGCTACACGAACAGTATTACTTGTGCTTTTTGCAAAAAGCCAGGTCACGGGGAAGAAAATTGTTTTGCAAAAAATCGTTCTCAACCGCGAAACGAGTGAAATATTAACCTTTGTACAGAGAATAATTCTAGTAGCGCAGGTGCAAATGTTGTTGCTGTTGTGGTGGATGGCATTCCTATGGACGCAGTTATTGATAGTGGTGCTTTTAACGTGTCGCTCATTTCATCGGATATTCTGAGTTACCTTGCCTGCTAACTAAAGTCTTCCCATTGTGTTTTAAAGGGTATAAGCGACAAAGAAATATTAGTCAAAGCTTACGTGACCTTTACTCTCGAGTTTAGTCAAATTATCGAGTCGAGTTAGTATTGAGTACTCGAGTTTAGTGTTGTAGGAACGGACTTACTGAATCGCGACGGTATCGTGTATGTTCGCACTAAGGATAATCAATATTTGACTAGGTCCACTGATTCCCCGATTCATATTAACGCGACGCACTGTCTTGAGGTAAACACGCCCCTTAAGGGAGATAGTTATGAATCGTTGCTTAAAACAATGAACGAGTTCTCTGAGTTTTTTATTACCGGTACAGCTACTACCACTGTTAACACCGGTGAAATGAATATTCAATTATCAGATACAACCCCGGTGGTTTACCGACCCTATAAGCTTTCCTACGATGAAAAGCTCCGGGTTCGCAAAATTATTGACGATCTTTTAGAAAAAGGAATTATCAGGGATTCAAACTCAGAGTACGCGAGTCCGGTCATACTCGTTAAGAAAAAGGATGGTTCGGACCGAAAACTCTTCAACGCTTTATAAAAGCAGGTTAGGTTCTGGTTTACGTTGATGACGTGCTCATCATGAGCTTCACCGTCTTTGAGGGTATCTCCCTTATAAGAGACGTCCTGCAAACGCTTACTACGGCTGGGTTCTCTATAAATGTACGTAAGTGCTTGTACCATAGAGGTTGAATATCTTGGGCAAGTGGAAGTCAGGGTCAGGTACGGCCGAGCCCACATATAGTCGAAGCTCTCGTAAATTCACCGATTGCAACGCTAGCCTTGCAAGTACGAACTTGACGAAGTGTTCTTTGACATTAAGTACTCACAGTCCACTGAAAAATGCGACCCAGGAATACGTAGCCCTTACCGAGTTGTGAATGCTCTACCGAATGGACGTTATGAGCTCAAATTACTCAGCGGCAGCTACGGGAAAACAACTCAAGCAGCGGCACAATATATGGTGCCTTGGCGTGGTGAATGGTGTCCCGAGTCATGTGCAGCCTTCTTTGAGGGTACGTACGAGTTTTTTTTATGTAAGAACTACAGGCCTACTTGGCCTTGGCGTTCAGTGATGAGACTTCAGGCTCAAGGCTTTGGCGTCTATTTCCGAACTTCAGGCGTAAGGCCTTGGCGTTCTATTGTCGAACTTCGGGCAAATTGCCCTGGCGTTCGTCGAACTTCAGACGTATTGTCTTGGCGTTCGTTGAACTACAGACATACTGTCTTGGCGTTCAGTGTTGTGACTTCAGGCTCTAGGCCTTGGCGTCTATTTTCGAACTTCAGACGTATTGTCTTGGCGTTCGTAGAACTACAGACATACTGTCTTGGCGTTCAGTGTTGTGACTTCAGGCTCTAGGCCTTGGCGTCTATTTTCGAACTTCAGACGTATTGTCTTGGCGTTCGTAAAACTACAGACATACTGTCTTGGCGTTCAGTGTTGTGACTTCAGGCTCTAGGCCTTGGCGTCTATTTTCGAACTTCAGACGTATTGTCTTGGCGTTCGTAGAACTACAGATATACTGTCTTGGCGTTCAGTGTTGTGACTTCAGGCTCTAGGCCTTGGCGTCTATTTTCGAACTTCAGACGTATTGTCTTGGCGTTCGTAAAACTACAGACATACTGTCTTGGCGTTCAGTGTTGTGACTTCAGGCTCTAGGCCTTGGCGTCTATTTTCGAACTTCAGACGTATTGTCTTGGCGTTCGTAGAACTACAGACATACTGTCTTGGCGTTCAGTGTTGTGACTTCAGGCTCTAGGCCTTGGCGTCTATTTTCGAACTTCAGACGTATTGTCTTGGCGTTCGTAGAACTACAGACATACTGTCTTGGCGTTCAGTGTTGTGACTTCAGGCCCTAGGCCTTGGCGTCTATTTTCGAACTTCAGACGTATTGTCTTGGCGTTCGTTGAACTACAGACATACTGTCTTGGCGTTCGTAGAACTTCAGGTATATTGCCTTGGCGTTCTAGTTTTAGCACCACAGGTGGCGGGCAAGAGATCCGGCTTGCAAGGAGTCTACTACCGTGAAGGAAAGCGCTTAGGCTAAGCTTTTTATTTTAAGAGACGTCTCTGTTATTATTTAAAGGGTGATAGAATGCACGATTTCCATGAGTGTATGATAGATGAAGTTTAAATTGATTGAATGATGATGTCTGTAAGGTTGAATGTGCCTCTTAGGCTAAACTAAGTTTCAATAACCGTAACTGATTTACAGGTGAGCATAATAACAAACACATGTCACTGGAGAGAACATCACCTTCGAGGACATGTCTCCCGATGTTTTCTTTGAATGAAAACCCAGACACCGAAGTTGTTTGCGTCGCTGGTCACAGCGATCTGGTAACCCAGCTTAAGGTCGGTCTTTCGCTGACCTTGTTGGACGAAGACGTCGAAGAAGATGGCGCTGGACCAAGTGCCGGCCGCTGAAGAGGCTCGTGTCGAGGACGACACTATGTCAGGAGAGGCCGTATAAGCAATCGGCTACTACCCCCACTAATACTTGTTTAAGCAATCAGCTACTACCCTCATTATTACAGGCATCTCTCTTTATAAAGCATCACGCCACTTAGCTTGTAGCGTTCGTATTGTGCACACCGGTCGTGTAATTTAGTTATGTCGTTTAATTAATAAGATGTTGTTCCTTCTATTTAGTTAATTTATTGTTAAAATTACTTTTTAAGAGATAAATAATAGTTTTTTAAATACATCTACTTCTGATTTCTAACAATATTATATTTATGATTATCAAGTGATAAAATTCTCCGTTCGCATCTTTTAGCCCATAAAACGTATGTGTTAAGTTGTAAAATCAAACGTCTTAATTTGACAGACTTCCTTAAATTAACCTCCCTTCCTCACCCTCTGTCCCGCTATCCTGCTAACCCTTTATTCTGCACGCCTTATAAAGCGTTAGTACATCATCCCTCTGTCATTACAAATCTTGGCCTGACCAAGGGAGCTGCTGACACCAACACAAAGTTTCAAGCCATAGTAAATGAAAACTAGTTAAATCATATCCTTATCTTTACAGATGCGTCAAAGCTTTCAAAGGAAATTTCTGTCAAAAGGTGCAGCATGCTGGATAACAAAATTCAAAATTATATTGCAGTTTAAATGTCCTCCCGAATCATCCGTGTTTACTGGAGAGGCTGTTGCTTTGTTAGAAGCAATCCGGTTCACACTCTCCCATGACTTTAAACAGACCGTTATTTGCACTGACTCATTAAGGTGCATACTAGCTGTAAAGGGTCTTCCCTTTTATAGTAAATTAAGGTCTTCAATTATTTTAAGGATTCGTGAAGAACTGTACTCATTAAGGTGCATACTAGCTGTAAAGGGAAATCCCTTTTATAGTAAATTAAGGTCTTCAATTATTTTAAGGATTCGTGAAGAACTGTACTCATTAAGGTGCATACTAGCTGTAAAGGGAAATCCCTTTTATAGTAAATTAAGGTCTTCAATTATTTTAAGGATTCGTGAAGAACTGTACTCATGTTATTTAAAGGGTTTGGTTGTTACTTTGGCATGGATTCCAGGGCATTCTGGAATCAGTGGGAATGAATCTGCAGACTCTGGCGTAAAATTCAGCCATCCAGTGTGGCAATTTGGATCACTTTTCTATTTCGGCCCAGGATCTGTTGTCCCTTGCATTAACTCATTTGGGTGTATGAATTTTGTCTGAATTTTGGAATATGTCAAAATCCCAAGAAGGTAAGCTCTATGCCGCGATTCAACCTTTTTTTTTTCAAATTTAAATTCAAATCCCCAGGCGGCCATGGTTTTATTCTCAAAAAATTATTGAACGGAGGATAATATCGAGCATATGTCGCTTGCGCCTTGGACATGCGTGTACACCTGTACATCTAGCTAAGATCAGGGTCAGGGACCACTCACTGTGTGAATGTGGTCTGGACGACGGTTCCCCTTCTCACATCCTTTTTACATGCCCCAAAATAATCCATCCCTTATATGATGTCCTTCCTCACAAAGTTCCCCGTCCCCTTAATGTTCAATGTTTGTTAATGTTTGTGTTTAGTCCATTATGTAAATTTTTATGTAAATATATTAGATATAACAATATTAAATTGTAGACTAACACCTTTGTATTATATATTATTTCTTATTACTAACCCTGTGTGTACATAATGTATATATTTATTTTAATATATGTATTTTTTTGTTATAGGTGAAGGCAATTTTTAACTTGATCTTCTTTTTTTAATATGCATTCTCCTATTGTGTAATATTATTTTTTCAACCGCACAACCTCCTTCGTGTCTTCTCCATTCAACGTGACATTGGCGAAGTGAGTGTTACGTATTTTAAAACATTTAGACGTACATTGTTAGAAAACGAGTTGAGAGAGTAGAGTTTGTTTTTTAAATATGTAAAGATTAACATAATATAAAGATTAACATAATACAGAATGGGACTCGTAGTTTTGCGAATTTGAAAAATTCATAAAAAATAAAAAAAATAAAAGTAACACAAATTTATTTTTAAATTAAAATTAAAATCATTTTTTAATAATAACATCATTCAGATGCGCACCATCCCGCAGACAGTCTTCAAATTTCAAAATCTCTTCTCATTCTTCAAATTGCCTGTCATTTCTCTGCCTTCAACTGGGCAATTGTGGTCGAATTATTATTATAGACTCTATTTTTTATGTAGCCCCACAGAAAAAGTCTAGTGGGATTAAAACCGGAATCCTAGATGGCCACGGAATATCACCTCGGTGCGAAATGAATTTTCCAGCAAACATCTCTTTAAGACTGCCAAACTGATGAATGACATGTGGCACCATCTTGTTGAAACCATGTCACACTATTGTACCCTTCAAATTCTGATAGCTGCGGGAAAAATAAATTGCGTAACATGGCTATGTATCGCTCAGTATTTACTGTCACACAGTTCCCCGGCTAGTCTTCAAAAAAAAGCGTTCGATGATTCTGTGTGCTGAAATAACCGCCCAAATACTCACTTTTGGCGAGTGAAAAGGCTTTTGATGTTTGAAACTAAATTGTCTGAGGTCCAATATTGACTATTTTGCCCATTTAAATGAAAATGTGCTTCGTCTGGAAAAATAAAATTGTTAAAGTTCCGAAACCGCTAAATTATTGTTTTGACGAAATCACGTCGTAAATTGTCATTGATCATTTGGCTTCAATCTTTCACTATTTGAAGTTTATTGGGGTTTAATTTTAAAGCTTTTTTTTAATTTGACGCAAAGGCGTCTTGATACAGAGAGATTGCGAGTTGATTTCCCAGGATTGCGTAGTACGGAAGCTCTAACTTTATTTAGAGCTTCCGTACTACGCAATCCTGGAAGCTCTAACTTTAGCTTTATGTTTTCCTCTGTCCTTTTGGGCCCCTTAGGATTCTGATTTAGAGTCGAACCAGTAGCCTCGAACTTTCTGACCCACGCCCTAGTCAAATTTTCACTCGAACACTGTTTTAAGTCATGCAATCCATAATAAGAGCGAAGTTATTTATTTCTATTTTTTAGTTATCTCATTCATAAGTGCTATATACTCTCATTTTGGTCGTAGAACTGTGTTTATTATTACGATTCATTATGGGGCTTAAGGCTCCCAGGGCTTGGGCACTTTTTATCCGTAGATTCGTAACAAAAGGTGGTCGACAGCGTTATCAGTACTGTCTATTGATCCAAATTTACTTAGTCTCGAAAAAATGTTTTTCTTAATGATGTAACGAAAAAGTTGCCAATTACCTTTACAATAGCAATAATTGATAGGCACTAATAATAACATGTACAACACCAGAAATGTTTAATGATATGCCAACAGCCTCAATATTCATAGTGGGAGGTATGTTAATAACTGAGTGCTCAATACATCGCTTTACTAATATTGCTACACCTTGATGTCTACCACTGTCGTGCTAGTCTTTACAGCAATAAGAAAAACCTGGCGTTGGGAGCGGTGAGTTTAGTTTCGCAAACAGCAATAATATCAACAGGCACAGAACTTACCGCGAGGTCTAGAAGATACTGAATTTTTGATCGTACGCCATCGGCGTTCCAAGAAGGTAAGTGAACTACTTTTAAGCCCAATTTATTAAGTTCGCTAGGTAGATCTTCACCAACAGCATCTGGTAGCCCTTTGATGACAACTTTGGGTGTCTTCTCGTCCCGTCTCATATATGTGACAAACGGTATGTCATCCTTCCTAAGACCCTCTTTTAATGCCTTGTGAGACTCAACAGTGTGACAAACAATAGCGACTTTACTACCATTTCTGTATTGCATGTGATAGCGATTGGCATATCTGCTTATAATATCTTTTATTGTTTCCAATCACTCTGCACTACTAGGATAATTGGAGGAATACGTATGGATTTTCTTGCTGGGTCCACAGCATCTCTGGATTGATTGTCGCTTACCTTTTCGGTGTCGATAGGTAAGTCTTTATATGTTTTATGGAGTCTGACTTTGAATCTAGCGTGGGGAGTTTTGTTGTTGGCGTATCTCTTTGGAGCACGCCATTCCTGCGTTTCGTTGTCCGCTGGACGTTTTGCATTGGAGCTATTAGTTGACGAATGTCGCTCGAGATAACGTTCCATAACGACTTTGACGCATCACTTGTTGTCGACAAAAAAATATCGAATACGTCGCATTTCATTTGTATAGCTGCACTGATTGAACGGGGGCGACCGAATGACGAGTACCGAACGCACAATGCGAGAGCGAAGTAAACGTCGAACAATAACGCACGAATCGGCGTTTTTGTAATATTTTTAACACAGAACGCTGCTGTTCACCCGTGAAGTACTTCATCAACTGAATGTCCAAGAACCGAACTACCGATCCCCATCTCCCGCGCTTCGCTCCCTCACCCCGTTCCAACGCTATAGCGATTTTGAATTCGTTCGCCTTCGTGGCCTACTCGGTACTTCTAGCATTTTTCTCCAGCTCAATATCTCCTCAAGACTTTGCATCATCTCATTTCCGAAGCGTTCACATCTCGCAAGCAAGTAAAGATTGGGATTCGCTGTTCGGTTCTCGTAAGCTCAACGTATTATCCACCGGTTTCTACTCAAGTGCATAAATCAACTGTATCTCAGCACAGACCAACTATATCTCAGAGACCACCTCAATACTTATATACTCTAATAAAATGAGTAAACAAGAAATGACCGACATGGCAATGGAGGGGGATAAATTGAAAATTACTACTTCAACAAGAAAAAAACGCAACACTGGAAGAAGTAAATAATAACTTAAAAACCTTTAAAGAAGACATTAAACAAATATTAAATGATTGGAAATCGGAAATTACCGAAACACTATTTTCCGAAATAAAATTAATAAACAAGATATTGCCGAATTAAAGCAACTTAATAAAGACTAAAAAAAAATAAAATTTCTACATGACGAACAAGATTTAAATAAAAAAATATTAACATTAGAAAAGGATAAAGAATCAGAACAGTAGAGGAAATAAAAACACAGCAGCAGCACACAGAATAAACTACGGACAAAAATGAGATGTAATATTTTTGAAATTTGAAATGTTTCAAGATCCGAAAACGAAAATTTAAAAAAGAGTTTCTTCAGTATTTCCAGCTCGCTTAGTAGTGGTATCACTGAGGACGCCGTCAGAAACATCCACCACCAACCGGGGAAGCACCAGCATATAAAGCCAATAATTGTTGAATTTAATAACTCATTTACAACAGAAATAGTAATCAAATCCTTTAAATCTTTCAAAACGAATCGTATCGAATCAATTTTTTAAATCGAATAACAAATCGCTCGAATACTAATACTATTGGTATGCCTGGATCCAGGTGTCCTATATTTATATCCGAATATTATTCCGATAAAATATATATATATATATATATATATATATATATATATATATATATATATATCGAATCTCGTATCGTATCGAATGTAATCGTTGTCGTATCGAATATCGTATCGAATCAATTTTTTAAATCGAATAACAAATCGCTCGAATACTAATACTATTGGTATGCCTGGATCCAGGTGTCCTATATTTATATCCGAATATTATTCCGATAAAATAAAAAAAAATTTTTTTTTCTCACTTGTGAACTTTAAATAGCTTGGTTTTGTTGGATATCTGATGGCAGGGTCTTTATTCGGAAATCTGAAGGTGAGCCCACGCATTTTACTACGAAATGAAAATCATATTAGAGAACTTTATTCTTCTTAGAATCAATAAATACATTTATGTACTTACTCCCACTATTTTAAATATTTATTGTATTATTAAATGTATTTTTATCTATTATATGGCACTTACTGATAATAAATAAATACTATATATATATATATATATATATATATATATATATATATATATATATATATATATATATATATATATATATATATATATATATATATATATATATATATATATATATATATATATATATATATATATATATATATATATTGGGATCGAACCCAAAACCTGTCGGTTACAGTCACATGCATGAGCTGCTGCGCCACGACAGACCTCTTTAATATTTGATATTATCAATATTTGAACAGCAATATAAGATATTGCCCTACCACCATTGGTTTCCAGGTTGTTATGTTATTATTTATTTTATGGCTGTTAGGCGTGCTAGTAGAGCACAGTTTACTTTGCCAATGTTGTTTGCGCGTTGGAACGCGCCATCTTCATTACGTAACATACGTATTTTTAACTGATAAACCTCCAGGTTTATCAGTTAAAAATACGTATAATACTTCATAAGAGACTATATTAATGTCACCTGCGCCACGACAGGCCCTTTCTTTAAATCGGTTAAAAAATAAAAAAGTTACATCGTCGTACAAAATGTTTATTCATTACCCTAAAATTTAAATTTTCAATGTATATTGTCTAAAACGTGATAATGTAATTAGAATAAGAAAGTAGTTTAGTTTAGTTTCATGAATATTTATATATATGTAAAAATTAGCATGCTTCGCCCGTTATAAAAAAAATGCATCTATATATATATATATATATATATATATATATATATATATATATATATATATATATATATATATATATATATATATATATATATATATATATATATATATATATATATATATATATATATATATATATATATATATATATATATATATATATATATATATATATATATATATATTATATATATATATATATATATATATATATATATATATATATATATATATATATATATATATATATATGTATATATATATGTATATGTATATATATATATATATATATATATATATATATATATATATATATTTATATATATGTAAAAATTAGTGATATATTCCTACCCTCATACGATCCAGATATGTCGGTCGGTGTACGTAAATGGTGCCAACATATATCACAGGCTATAGACAAATATGAACTCGATGATTGATGATGATTATGAGGTACGAATGAAGGTAAGTAGTTTGTTGAAAGGTCGAGCGAATTTATGGATCAATAGTTGGCTTGTTTCAACGGGCTCGTGGGATGAACTACGAGAGAAGCTAATTACTACCTTTGAACCTGAAACCAGGTACTCACGTGATATAGTAAAATTTCGCGAATATACCAAAGATATATCGGATTTTTATCATATTTGTTTTGATTACGATCATAACAAAGATATATCGGATTTTTATCACAAGCGTGGATCCTTTGGAGGCGCGTAACTAAAGTATAAATTGGGTAATAATGACGCAATGGAAGCCGTGATAGGTTGTATTAAGGATGAACATTTGAGAATAGAATTAATGAACGCACGTGTTCAATCGGTGCCAGAGCTTATTTCGGTTGCATCGTCTATACGAGCGTCGAAAAGACATGTTTCAGTTGAACCTAGTGTTCATATGTCAGGTAAGCGATTTCGTATGAATGACTCTCAAACATTAATGTTTTGTAAAATTTGTAATAGAAATAACCATGTCGCACGCGATTGCCGTTTGAAACATTTTGAGAATCATTCAAATGCAAGAGACAATCGGCCTAATAACGACAATAACAGTAAGTTAACTCATAATAATCAAAATAAACTAGCCTGTACATTTTGCATGAAGGTAGGTCACTCATACGAAAATTGTTTTAAGCGTGAACGTCAAATAGTTGCAAACGTTAATTGTGTAGGCAGTTTAAAAACTAATCACATGCTTATCACTGTGGGTAGTATAATAATAAACGCAATTTTTGACAGCGGTGCCGAATGTTCAGTAATGTGTGAATCGATAGCCGCTAAACTACCCGGCAAAAGAATTAATGAAGTTAAATATTTACGCGGTATAGGTCATTTTCCGGTAGTATCATTATTAACTTTGCAGACTATTTTTAAGATAGATGATTGTATTAGTACCGAGATCATCTTCAGTATTGTTCCCGACTATGAATTAAGTACAAACGCTCTAGTTGAGATGGACTTGATAAATAATTCTTCTCTAGAAGTTTTAGTAACGAATAGCGGCATCAAATTATTTCATCAACCGAGTATAACGCATCGCAACGAGTATCTGATAAATTAGATTGCGATCTTACAGATTGTGACGAGTTAGATTTATTACGCATTATGCTAAATAAATACGTACACTTGTTTATTCAAGAGTTCCCTAATACGAGAGTTAAGACGGGTCAGTTAGAGATTAGGTTAAAAAATCCCGATAAATATGTGGAGCGAAGACCATACCGTTTAAGCCCTATAGAACGCGAGAAAGTTAAAGAAATCATAAAGGACTTGCTGAAACACAACATAGTACGCGAAAGTAGTTCACCATACTCTAGTCCAATCATACTTGTTAATAAGAAAAACGGCGATGATAGGTTATGCGTAGATTACCGTGAATTAAATTCAAATACTTTTAGAGATCACTATCGTCTTCCGTTAATTTCTGATCAAATAGACCAATTGGCGAATGGCTATTATTATAATTTGTTTGATATGGCGTCGGGATTTCATCAAATCCAAGTATCCGAAAAATCTATAGAAAAAACCGCGTTTATAAAACCAGATGGTCTATACGAATATTTAACAATGCCATTTGGCTTGAGCAATGCATGTGCAGTTTACCAAAGATGTATAAATAAAGTACTGCAACCGTTGCTTGGCCGTGCAGGTATTGCTCAAGTATATGTTGACGATGTCCTTAATAAATGCTCTAGTTTCGACCAAGGTCTATCTAATATAGAAAAAAATTTAATAGCTCTACAGAATGCAGGCTTCTCAATAAATGTAGAGATGTCTTCATTTTTTAAGCGCTTGATTGAATATCTAGGTAATATAATTTCTAATGGACAGGTTAGTCCAAGCCCTCGTAAATTGGAGGCTTTGGTTAAATCTCCGATACCGAATAATATTAAACAAGTTCGCCAATTCAATGGTTTGGCCGGGTACTTTCGTCGTTTTATTCCCAACTTCTCGCGCATTATGCTTCCATTGTATGAATTAACAAAAAAAGACACTAAGTGGGAATGGAACGACAGACACGAACAAGCACGTAATACAGTTATTGAATTGCTTACTTCTGCTCCTGTTTTAACAATATTTCAGGAAGACGCGCCGATTGAACTTTATTCTGATGCGAGCAGTCTTGGTTAGGGTGCGGTATTAGTACAAGTGATTGATGGACGACGTCACGCTGTGGCATACATGAGTATGAGAACTACTGATACGGAAAGTCGCTACCATTCATACGAACTTGAGACACTTGCCATGGTAAGAGCTATTAAACATTTTAAACAGTACCTATACGGTCGTAATTTTAAGGTAATCACCGATTGCAATGCCCTGAAAACATCAAAACATAAAAAAGACCTTTTACCAAGAGTCTATCGTTGGTGGGCATTTCTTCAAAACTACAATTTTGAAATTGAATACAGAAAAGGTATTAGAAGGTAGAATTGAATATACAGCATGCCGATTTCTTTAGTCGAAATCCAATAACACTAGAGGTAAATATAATTACAAAAAAATTTGAATGGCTGAAATTTGAACAACGGCGAGATATGACTTTGAGATCAATCATAGATGCTCTGATACGTAATGAGCAGGTAGGCGGTTACAGACTAGAAGATGATGTATTGGTAAAAATAGTGCCCGATACAAATTCAGGTACCCAAAAGGCGACAGTTGTACCAAAATCCTACCAATGGAGCCTAATCAATACAGACCACACTGCATTGAAACACCCTGGCTGGGAAAAGACGTTACAAAAAATAAAGGATTCCTATTGGTTTGTAAAAATGTCGTCTACTGTCAGAAACTTCGTTGACAATTGCGTCATATGTAAAACTTCAAAAGGACATTCTGGTGCAATCCAAGCTCGAACTGCTTCCTATTCAAAAGCCTGTAGCTGCCTTCCAGGTAATTCATATGGACATTACAGGGAAACTGGGTTCAACAAATGACGGTCACGATTATGTCATTGTTATCATCGATGCTTTCAGTAAGTACATATTATTTCATTACGCTACGACCAAAAGCCCACATAGTACATTGGCTGCTTTGAAGCGTTTGGTATACCTGTTTGGAGCACCTACACAAGTAATAGTAGACGGTGGTCGTGAATTTCTTGGCGAGTTTAAGTCTTATTTTGATATAGTTGGTATTAACATCCATTCAATTTCACCAGGAGTAAGCCGAGCTAATGGCCAAGTGGAAAGAATTGTAGGCACACTTAAAAACGGGCTTATTATGATAAATAATTATGAAACGGAAGACTGGCCTTCTTTACTTGACAACTTACAGTTGGCATTCAACTGTACGCTACAAAGTACTACAGGAATTGCCCCATTTACTTTAATTAAAAACTGTGTACCTCCAGAACTTTTGCATCTTGTACATTATGAAGCGGAGGCTGTAGATATTGAAAAACTGTGCCAACATGTACAACAAAAAATGTCTATAGCAGCTCAGAAACAAAAAGAAAGATTTGATAAAAACAAAGCTCATATTCGTCATTTTCAAAGGTGATTACGTTTTACTAAAGAATAACCCACGCAATCAAACTTGTTTAGATTTAAAATACAGGGAACCCTATGAAATACGTAGGCTCCTAGATAACGATCGCTACATGATAAAAAAGGTACTAGGTAGAGGAAGACCACGCAAAGTGTCTCATGATCAACTTCGGCGAGCACCACAACCGGGTCAGCAGGCAGCAGTATCGGCGGAAATCGTAACGAACACGGAGTCTTCTTGTGAAGATGCTACAGTCAATTCTCAATCTACCCAGTCGGAATGAAGAATACTACATTAAAAGGTGAGCAATATAAATGTGTATTAATTAAACTATTTCAAAATTTATTAATTTTGTTATCTCAAGTAAAATGATTTAAAATTAATCCTTACGTAATTGAATACACTAGGATTAAAAACTAGTTATTATGGTAAAAAAGAAAAAAAAAAGCAAGGATAAATAATGAGAAATTATTTCTATAAGTAAACAACTAATAAATAATAACAATAAAAAAAAGGCAAAAAGGCATATATTTTTATTTCCAGAGCCTCTGTGTACCACGGTATAAAATAAATACCTAAAGCACAGCATCAAATCCATCCCACCTATATCCTTAAATCCCCTGTGTACCACGGCGAACAGGACCGCCCAGAACACCGAACTATTTTATTATGCAAATAAAATGCAAATAAAATGCAAATAAAATGCAAATAAAATGCAAATAAAATGCAAATAAAATGCAAATAAAATGCAAATAAAATGCAAATAAAATGCAAATAAATGCAAATAAAATGCAAATAAAATGCAAATAAAATGCAAATAAAATGCAAATAAAATGCAAATAAAATGCAAATAAATGCAAATAAAATGCAAATAAAATGCAAATAAAATGCAAATAAATGCAAATTATAAATATGCAAATATTAATATGTAAAGCGCTTATAAGCCAAAAAGCCTTGCAAAAATATTAACAATTAAAAACAAAAGTTTTTATTTCATGTTAGTAGGTAGTACAGATACCTACTTAAAGAATAAAAATTATTTTATTTCAGAAGACTAGTGCAGAGCGCGCACTGCCTATCAGTATGGCCGTATCGGCGCGACGCCGTTTATCAATCACATTAGTTTCTGAAAATTGCCTATTACAAATAATTCATTTAAATGTAACTCTTAATTAAAGATGGTGAGGTGTATTTATTGTTTAATAGTTGATGTCGGCCAATTTGGGGCTATGATTTAATAACATAATAACAATTATAATTATGTGGGATTATTGGGGTGTTAATATTAAGAAATGTCTCTGATTTAAATGTAATTAATAACAATACTTTTCCTGTCAATTTAATTTAATCAATTTTAATTATGAAAATAGTATGTGTAAATATAATTATAATTCAATGTAAGTTTTACAATATTTTATAATAATATTGTCTTGGCTCTTTTAACTTGTTAAGTTAAATAGGTAAGGTGCTTGAAATAATGTAATTGTAAATAATAATTAATTTTCAGTAAAGAGTCGGTGTAAATTTTATTCAATTAATAATATTGTAAATATAATTTGACTATAATTTAATTAGACCTTTAAGTATGTTTTTAAGTTAAGTTGCATTGATTTTCCGCTTGACAAGTGGCGCCATGTTATTATAAAATATGGCGCCAGGAGCCGAAGAAAAAGAGAAATGTAGATGCAAAAATCACTTTTGCTCCAGCTTTTGGTGAGTGCAGGCGATCCTTATAAAAAGTTAAGTTATTACCATTATTACTTGTAATTATAATAAATAGTATTAAGTTCTGATTTTGTTCTAACTATTCAAATAAATCATTGTTTAATTTGACTTTTAAATTATTTACTAAGTATGAGTGAAGATAGTAGTACAATACGTGACGTCAGCAATGGCGTCACCGTTTTAAATAACTTTAAAACACAATATGTAAATAACTTTAAAACACTTTACCCCACTTTTTTACATTGCAAAGTAGAGGGAACTTGGGAACCTTGTGTTACGATTCCGTTTCGTTCCCCAATTTCCACCGAATTTAAGTGGCGTGGCATTGAGTGGCGGAACTCAACGACGCGCAAAGAAATGAAAATATTTATTATTTAATATCCCCAACCTGCCACGTTTACAGTCCTACTCGTAAAGTGTGGAACAGCAATATAAGATATTGCCCTTCCATTATGGTTTCCAGGTTGTTATGTTATTATTTATTTTATGGCTTTTAGGCGTGCTAGTGGAGCACAGTTTACTTCGCCAATGTCACGTAGAATGAAGAAGGCATGTTGGAGGTTCATCAGTTAAAAATACGTATAATACTATTTAAGAGACTATATTAACATAATCAGCTTCACGCTGTATCCCGCACTAGGCAGGGTAGGCAGAGGGAACCTGGGAACCTAGTGTTAAGACACTCCGTTCCACTTCCGTTCTCCACTTTCCGCCGAATTTGAGGCATTGCGTGTTGAGTGGCGGAACTCAACGCCGCGCTTTGCCTTATTACCAGAGCGAAGAAATGATACATTAAATATTAAAATTGAATATATTAAATACTTCATTTACTCGACTGACGATCGACCCCAGAACCTGTCGGTTACAGTCACACTCTTGTGCCGCTGCGCCACGACAGACTATATTAACGGTTTAAAAAATAGAAAGTCTTACTGGAAATAACAGTACTTGTATAATATACAATGAAATTACATAAAATTTGGGTTAGTATAATCTACCTACTACAGTACTAAAGTTAGTTTACAGTTACATTGCTGTATAAAGGCATACAGTGTAATACATTTTTTCATCTTTTTACTAAATTGACAAAAAGTCAGTTTACTTTATTTTATTACGTAAACTGACTTTTTGTCTATTTATATATATATATATATATATATATATATATATATATATATATATATATATATATATATATATATATATATATATATATATATATATATATATATGTATATATATGTATATATATGTATATATGTATATATATGTATATATATATATATATATATATATATATATATATATATATATATATATATATATATATATATGTATATGTATATATATATGTATATGTATATATATATATATATATGTATATATATATATATATATGTATATATGTATATATATATATATATATATGTATATATATATATATATATATATATATATATATATATATATATATATATATATATATATATATATATATATATATATATATATATATATATATATATTATATCTATTACTGTCCGAGGTCCAAAATCCGCTTCAAACTGATTATATAAAACTGCATCATTCACTATTCTTTTCTTTATTTCACGCTGTTTCCCGCACATGGCAGAGGGAACTTGAGAACTAGTGTTAAAATACTTCGCTCCCCACTTTCCGTTTAATTTGACATATTTTAAAGTGATGAATGCGAAAGGCGGAACTCAACGCCGCGCTTAGCGTGTTACCAGAGCGAAGAAATAAAAATATTAAATATTTATTTGAAAATATTAAATACACTTCTGCGATTGGGGATCGAACCCACAACCTGTCGTTTACAGTCAGACGTTTGTGCCGCTGCGCCACGACAGGCCTCGATTCACTTTTATCTTTATGAAATTTAAATAAAATTAAATATGTTATCAACAAATTGTTTTTGCTGTTCGTGTAACAGTTCTATGTTTAAATACCTATATATGTATTCTTATGTTACGAAATTATTAAATACAATGTCATTTTATACGCTTTTCTGTTACGAGTAAAAAGTATTTTCTAAATTGTTTAGTTGCTGCATATTTTTTTTATTCAGTGTTAAACTCCGCCATAAACAGGCAATTATATTTCGGAAAACGGTGAAAAGATGGTCTTAACAATAGGTTCTTTAACTTTACCGACTTTTTGCGGTAACGTGAAGTTGAAAAATAAGGTATGGCTTAACGCTGTTTCCCTTTTATAGTTTGCTATATAGTTGGTGAAGAGAATCTAGTGTTAAGACTCTCCGTTCTCCACGCACGCGTTGAGTGATGAGACTCAATGCAGTGCTTTGTCACAAGAACGAGAAAATTAAAATAATTAATTTCTCCGTGTGTGAAATGAACCCAGAACCGTTACATCACTGAGACAGCGCCACGAAGCAACAGTACATTAATTCTAGTTGTTATATATATTAACTTAATAATTTTTTACGTAAAATAAAATAACAATAGTGAATAAATTTGCGTAAAATGAATATAAATCGTTACGAAGAAGTTGAGAATGAAAAGGTATCCACCGAATCGGTTTTAAAACAGGTATTGTTTTGTTTATTTTTTACTTTTACTGATAATCTCATGTCTGTAGTTCAAGACAATTGTGTGAATTGGCGGAGTTAAGCTCCGCGCTCTGATTATTAGATCGAAAATAGGAAAATAACATGTAATATATGCATATAATCATCACCTCCCACTCCCACTAGAGCTAGTCCATTGAGTTTGCTCACACCCTTATACAGGTGTCGATCGACAGACAGACGGAAGACATTTTTTACTATTCATAACATATCTGAATTCGCGGATCGTGAAAACCGTCCAAGCGCTTTGACCACTAAGCCATAGGTTACAAACTGACTCTCAACAATATGCTTCCAAAAAATCCTTGGTTATTTTGGTCACATTGCCCGTCGTCATCCGGATAACCTGGAGAAACTGATAGTGATGGGCAAGGTCGAAGGGAAGCGACCCCGCGGCCGATCACCTAGCCGTTGGTGTGACCAAGTAACTGCACTGACTGGTCTCTCCGTCGCAAAAGCCCTAAGAAAAGCTGAACACCGGGAAGTATGGAAGAAAGTAATAAGAACTACGACGGACTTTCATAAAGGACACGACCTTCAGTGATGAAGAATGCGACACAGATGATGAACTCTTAGTTCTCTCTAGGGAGATTTTTGCAAATTTCCGCTATCCTAAGATAATTTTCACGTAGCTTGGTAAAAACGTATGGCTTAGTGGTCAAAGCACTTGGACGGTTTCCAAGAGGTCTTTTGTTTTCTCTCTAAGTAGGGGAGCAGAATACCTGTTATCATTTATTTATTTCTTTAATATACAAAATTAGCAGAAACAGCCCGACTATTGCGTTTACGCTCGTGAATTTTCCTGAATATAGTTTTTTTTTTATGGGAGAGACGGCAAACGAGCGTACGGGTCACCTGATGGTAAGTGATCACCGTCGCCCACGGCCCCGCGTAACTCCAGAGGAGCTACAGGAGCATTGCCGTCTTTTACGGTTGATGGGCACCGGGGCCCGGCATTACCTAATGCGAAACGCAGTGGCCAAAGCCACTACTTAACGGCGGTCTTAACGCCGGGGGTGGTAACAATCCGGTCGAGTCTGCCCATGCGTGTTGCCATTGCTGGCAACGTGACTCTACCACACGCACTTTAGTCGCCTCTTACGACACCATCAGTACCAGGGTGATCCTATTCTAAGCCGTGATCACACGGCAAAAATTCAATGTATTGTTGACCTTTACTATCAAATAATAGTTAAAACTGCTAGTTATTAAAAAGTTTCTCTTTTTTTTCTAACAACAATACAAAAGACGGCGTTCAGAGTTGAGGCTACTGTGCTGTAAGCGGAATGATCTAACTGTGAATCTGAACCTAGCGTTAAAAAATTACGTTCTCATTGAGACACTTCCGTTCTCCACTTTCCACCGAATGAATGAATTGTTTGAATGGCGGAACCTAACGCCGCGCTTTGAATAAAGCTAAGTTAAAGGAATGTTATGCGCAAATAATACATTATTGCACAAGTTCTTCATATAAAAAGGTAATATAGAGCAGAAATAAAAAGGAACTTAGAATAGATATTTGATGTCTCAAATGATGTTCATCCTCCTTTCGTTGTATACCGTTGGACATGGACATCTTCGAATGGGGACCAAACTGTCGCGTTAAACAACAGCTAAACTGTTCTTCCTCGAGTAATATCACTCGTATGTAGATCCGATACGAGATTCACATTCACCTCTAAGATACAGTCTAGCTCGTCCGCGGCGTTGAGCTCCGCTACTCAACACACCATATTTCCAAAATTGAGAACGTGGGGAACGAAGTGTCTTTCATAAGGCTCCCTCTGCCTGCTATATGCAGAATGCTGTGTGAAGCTCTTTCAGAAATAAAATTTTAAAAAATGTTTTTAGATATTAATAAGCAGTTCAGTATGGATACAATATTTCATGGCGGGTCTTTGTGGCGGAGCGCCGACGGTGTTCATACCGCAAATACGGAAAGACGCTAATTCGACTTGTAGTGTTTGTATCTATTTAATAGATACGTAACATTGTCTCATGTACACCAGTAGAGGGGGGGAGTATTGTGACAGACACGGTACGGGTCGGACGTGCTCCCGCGCCGCTGCTACCTGGTGTAGTGGTGAGCCAGTGATAGTGATCCCAGTATCCTTTACGAGTGTGTAGTGTCTATAAAGCCATACACTACAAGTGGCGACGAGGATAAAGGTATGAAAGCTTAATTATTATAAAATACGGAAGAAAAAGCGCAATGAGGGTAGAAATCACTAAAATTTTTTATTGAAATAACATTAGAAAGGCAAAAAAAAAAAATATCAGGTTGGTTCTTTCTTATTAATTGTTCTAAATATAATTGACAAACAATGGAAAATGATAAATATTATTAATGTAATATTAAAATGTAATCGATAAATATTAAAGGTGATTAATTAATTTTACAAAGACAACGACAACAACGATGTATGGAGGTTTGGTTAAATTTTGTAATGATTAAACAGATCCTTTTTTATAAAATATATAACATTTGTAATGTAATTAAGTTTAAGTCATACGTCGATTGCATGGGATGTTATATAGATTTATATAAAGATATGTATGTATACATATTATGTTTAATGAAGTATCACAGCATTTTATCTTGCTGAATTTATATTAGTTTTCATATATATTTAGTTTACGACGAGTTCAATTTGACTAAAGTAATTAGGTTGTTTTAATTTTTTTCACTTTATTTTATTTTATTTTGATTTTTGCAAAAAAAAAAAAAGAAAAGGATGAAAGGAGGAAGGATATTCACAATATTACTTTATTAAGATGTTGCGAAATGGCTTAACATTATCCAGTATCATAAAATTATTGCCTATACGTAGATACGTTCTGTTAAACCATTTAAAATTAAAATTATAATTTAAATAGACAGAAAATTATAATTTAAATAGACAGTAGTCGTAGAGGCACACACTTGGACAGCGCCGACTGATTGTGGAGGCGGATAGTTGGTGCGGGTTCGACTCCCACTCGGTGGAAACATTATAATTAAAACGTTTTACTTGGAAAATTTAAGGTTACATTCAATTAATGATTTAAAATAAAATTGCTATATTTTTCATAATTACCTAAACATTAAATGTATATTCAATTACAAGTAAGAATATATGTTATTATTAATTATTATTAATTCGAAATACTTTTAAATATATATGATATTTATCTGATTGATCTAAGTGTTACTTACCTTATATGAATAAGTACAATGAGCTAAGGGTTCGATTCCTGCTTATTGCAATAAGTTAAAATGTACATCTTTGTAAATTAAGTAATATTGCTCTGGAACAGGTGAGTAATTTGAGATTTAGGTTCAATTCTCGTTTGATATAATAAATTATAATATTACATAGGAATTTCTGTAAATTAGAGCTGCTCACCGGAATTTTATTAATTTAAAATTGATCATCAGAATTCAATTAAATTGGAATTAGTCATCGGTATTCCATTAAATTGGAATTACTCATCGGTATTCCATTAAATTGGAATAGGTCTTCGGTATTCCATTAAATTGGAATAAGTCTTCGATATTCCATTAAATTGGAATAACTCGTCGGAATTCCATTAAATTGGAATTAGTCATCGGTATTCCATTAAATTGGAATAAGTCTTCGGTATTCCATTAAATTGGAATAGGTCTTCGGTATTCCATTAAATTGGAATAACTCGTCGGTATTCCATTAAATTGGAATAGGTCTTCGGTATTCCATTAAATTGGAATAACTCGTCGGTATTCCATTAAATTGGAATAGGTCTTCGGTATTCCATTAAATTGGAATAAGTCTTCGGTATTCCATTAAATTGGAATAACTCGTCGGTATTCCATTAAATTGGAATAGGTCTTCGGTATTCCATTAAATTGGAATAAGTCTTCGGTATTCCATTAAATTGGAATAAGTCTTCGGTATTCCATTAAATTGGAATAGGTCTTCGGTATTCCATTAAATTGGAATAACTCGTCGGTATTCCATTAAATTGGAATAGGTCTTCGGTATTCCATTAAATTGGAATAACTCGTCGGTATTCCATTAAATTGGAATAGGTCTTCGGTATTCCATTAAATTGGAATAAGTCTTCGGTATTCCATTAAATTGGAATAAGTCTTCGGTATTCCATTAAATTGGAATAGGTCTTCGGTATTCCATTAAATTGGAATAACTCGTCGGTATTCCATTAAATTGGAATAGGTCTTCGGTATTCCATTAAATTGGAATAAGTCTTCGATATTCCATTAAATTGGAATAACTCATTGGTATTAAATTGTTATTAAATTAGAATTCCTCAACGAAATCCATTAAATTGGAATTAGCCCTCCCAATTATAATAAATTGAAATTACTTATTGGTATTCCATTAAATTTTAATAAAGGTAAATAAAGGTCTCAAAAGTTATTATCAGTTAGATTTCAGATCGCCCCATTAAGCCATGGAGAGTCAATTACTTCTATCGGAAATTAGACTTAGATGGCAATGGTATACCAGTTGTATGAAAGTGGCAATAAGGGAAGCGGTCTCTGCAAATATACTTTAAGGCCGCTGAGGTAACCAATCCTATAAGAAATGGACAAATTATTGGACAATGTCGATAGACATAGCTAGACGTCAGAAGATGTAGGCGACGAAATCACATTGGACGAAATACATTAGAAATTGTTACAATTGTAAACTTAACAAGAAGCAAAAATAAAGAAGATTTAAGATTGAATAAGTGGAATAGACAAAATAAATAATAAAGATAACATTTAACTAATATATTTTAGATGTGGAACCTCTGCACATCTTTTACGAGATCTACCCTGTCCAGCAAAGGGTAATAAATGCAATGAGTGTGGAAGACTAGGTCATTATCAAATATGTTGCTATATTCGAATCAGAAACATAAATTTAAAACAAATAAAAAAGGTAAAATTAGAGAAACAACAAATATAGGAGCTACCAATAGAAAATTACTTGAAAATGAAGATGTTCAGTATATATTCAATATGAATAATGATGCAACAATAACATGTGAAATAAGAAGAGTATACTCAAATATTCTTATCGATTCTGGATGCAAGATGAATTTAATATCTAACAAAGAAAGCTAAATAGAAACAAAATAATTTGCTATAATCAAAAAGCAATTCTAAAAAAAAAAAAAAAAAAAAAAAAATTAAAGTATCAAGGTGTCATTTGAAGCTACTATAAATGTAAATGGAAAGAGGGAACGTAATACTATTTATGTTATTGAAAATGAATCTGGAAATGTACTGCATAAATAACAGAAATAAAGATGGTAGTATTAAAGTTAGGAATAGACAGAGACAATGTAGAAATTTTGATTGATATACCTATATATTCAAGAATCAAGAAATTACTTGACGCTGAGATAAAGAAGAGTTACATGAGCATTCACCAGGAGTATCTCCAATAATTATAATTCTTAAAAATAATGGCGATGTTCGGTTATGCGTTAAATACGTAATGCAAGCGCTGCTATCTTAAGTGAAAGTTTGTCTCCTAAAATAAAGAAGGCACAATGTCTAGAACTTTGACATAATTAACGCTTACCATCAGCTTCATCTTAATTCAAGATATTTAACACATTTATAACGTCAAGTGATTTATATAGATATAAACTTAACATAAGTTTAACTTATGCAATGCTACAGAATGTGAAGGAATTATACTTTTTATTTATGACATATTAATTTGGGAAAGTACAAAAAAAAAAAAAAACTTTTAAGGTCATGAATTCAAAGCAAAGGGAGTAAAACCGTTTTGCATATATAAAAGGTATATCTGAAGTTAGAGTATTAAGAACAATAGAGTTACAAAGTTTTCCAGTTAGTAAACTATAAAAATAAATGTAAATGTTAGTAAACTATAAAAATAAATGGATCCCTATTTTGGCTACTTTCACTGAACTTCATAAATTCTTTAAGACTCTTAAGACAAAAATTAGGAATAATAATTAACCTTAATTTAAAGATACTGGAATAGTGATTAATAAATCGTTTGAAAGATTAAAGCAGGCACTAACAAAAATTGAAACAAAGGATATGATGTTAAAGATAAGATAAAAGTCATAGATATAGTCAAATACAGAAGGAGGTCGAAAGTATTTCTCTCTGATAAAGAGGTTTTACTTCTGCAGGCATATCGCTATTATAATAAATGTAAACGCGGAAAGACTAATCTCGCAGACCTGCTATCATGATTTTGTGAATACTCTTATCAATCTATTAAGCCATCGATATAAAGCCATGTCCATTATATTGTTGAACTAGCAAACTCAATGTATAAAATTAAAGCTTCAGAAACGAATCTGGACATTAAGAGGAATAAAAAAAGTAATTTATAACAATCAATGGGATGAATGCGTTAAATCGTACAAAATATAATCAGATGAATTATTCTTTTATGATAATATGCTTTTAGAAGGGTACAGATTAGGAATTCTTAAAGGTCTCAGGTACCATATATTATGTGCAGCTCATGAAAGTAATTCTGAGATTGTTGGCATGAAAAGCCATTTTCGCTGTAAAGTATAGTGGCCTTGATAAAGACGTCTGACGGATTGAACGAAGACGTTAAACTTATGGTGAATGGTTGCAAGGGGTGCACGTTAGTCAGTTAATCAAATCTTCAAGCACCAATGCAACACCGGGAGCTTTCATCTGAATCCTGGGTAGATATTGCAATGGATATATTGGAACCATTCTAAGTAATGATTGTAGTTTACTTGTTATTGATTATTATAGTCGCTATAAACATATTAAAATAACAATAGATCAATCGAACGTATCAAGTGCATTAATAAAAAACAATGCAAGAAATCTTTAGTAAACCTGTGGCCGCTTATAATGGCCGTTTTCAGCGAAGAGTTTTAGTATTTTTGGGAAAAACTATATCTATGTATATATAGTAATGTCAGACTTTTTAATACTGTGCCATATTAGCCACACAAAAAAAAAAAAAAAAAAAGAGTAAAGTACAACGAGAAGGAAATATTAAAAGACATAAGTAAAAGTGACAAGAAAAATATTAAAGAAGCTGTATATGAATAACTAATTATGTACATCCGCACTACTCGTTTCGTAACGGGAAAGGCTTCATTAATTCCGGAATTATTTTTTAAAAACCAATAAAAAGGGATAAAATCCCGATGTTAAAATGATATGAATATATGAATAAATTGGAAAATGACACCGATGTAAGAGATGATAAAGCGGAAAAAGGAAAAGGAAAGGAGTATGGAGACAGGAAGAGAAAAGCAAAATACATAGAACTTACAAAAGGTGATACAGTATATATTAAACAAATGGATAAGACTAATATTCCCGCACCTCATGTAATGGGGAAATGCGATGATGGAGAAATATAAATATCAGTAAAGAAGTCAGTAGAGGAATGAATGATTCAGATGAGGATAAGTTAAAAGAATAATAAACAGGCCTTTATTGCTGTGTCAATAAATTGGATAATTAATTTATACTATAAGGCATATAAAATTGTGTATGATTAAAATAATAATGAGGTAGAAAAAACATAAATAACAAATATTAAAAAGGAAGGGATGTAGTGTTTGTATCTATTTAATAGATACGTAACATTGTCTCATGTACACCAGTAGAGGGGGGGAGTATTGTGACAGACACGGTACGGGTCGGACGTGCTCCCGCGCCGCTGCTACCTGGTGTAGTGGTGAGCCAGTGATAGTGATCCCAGTATCCTTTACGAGTGTGTAGTGTCTATAAAGCCATACACCACACCACTGAAATCATAGATGCTGATTTGGCATCTTGGCTGTGTAAGTCGATTTTAAGTAATTTAACAAAAACCAGCAATCCACCTGCGGCTTCGCCCGCTTGAACGCTATGTGTTTACTAATCTCACCTACTTTCTTTATCTAATAAAGTGAAGACAGTGTCTACATATTAAAATATTTAAAATGTTGCGTATATGAATTGGTTAAAATTTTTAGTATTTGCAAGGCCAAAATTTTAAATTTTGCTTAGCTAAATATAAGATAGGCTCTAGCGTTTGTAGTTAGAAACTGACCAACTATGACGTGATTATTTATTTCATAAATTTATATTTTTTACTTACTGTACATCGAAGCTCTACTAAAAATATGATAATAATTTATTATAAGTATAGATGAAGTAGTCCTCTATTAGTGGAATAACAAAATAGAATAGAACAAAATAGTGATTATTAAAATGTTTGTCTGTTTATCTATTTCACTGTGCGTTTGTACGCGCTAATCTCAGTCTTCACTTCAATTATGTTTCGGCAATCTTCCTTCAACACTTATACTTTGTTTACTTAAGTCGGATAATAAATAAAAAATTACGTCAACTTAAAATATATATTTGGTTGACAAAATTTTAGCAATTTTGTAGCAACTAAATAAATATTATTATTTTTTATTAATTTAGCTGAAATTTTAGTTTTCATAGTATAGATATTGTCTTAATCATTCAGAGGGTGCCCTGATAAATATCTGCCCGATATCTGTCCGATATGGTACAGAAAACAAACAAACAAAATTTAAATATAGAATATACATATTGAACATAACTTTGAGTAGTCACAGTGCAACAAACAATAAGTACCATATACTAAGCTAGCTAATACATACATACATAATTAGTGCCATTCGTTAATACATACTTCACAAACTGCTTTCCTGAAAGCAGCTATGGACATACTAATGATATCAATATTCGCGGATTCACTACATTTTTTATTATAAAGTAAGGTAAACCTTTTGATAGGAGAGTTTAATCCCAATCTTGTTCCCGTTGCGGTGGAGCAAACAGTTGAATTGGTTTCCGGGGCACCCTACGAGGTATTGTAAAAGAGAGGTTAGAGAGAAGACGCGGACAATATATGTGACTATTTACCAACTTATACAGGAAAACAAGATCGTTAGCATCGCTCCGAGAATTTAGATCAGAAATTTTGTAGAAATGTAGAGACGCGCTATAAGAGTACTTCTCTCGACGAACTTTATTCAGAAAGTACATAAGATGTCTTACACATCTTTTTTCGTTCGATTCGCAGCATATGTGTTGCGAAATGAGGACGCCAAGTAACACTCCCATACTCTAAAATTAATCTAACAAGACTGTTGTATAGGATAATCTTAGTTGAAGGCCTCTTAAAAAATCTAGAAAATCTAGAAATAAAGCCCATTTTTTTTTTTGAAGTTTTGAAGTGTTTTTATTATTAAATCTATTTGACGTACAAAAAATAACTTACTATCAATATTAATTCCTAAATATTTTACTGATAAATGCTAATTTGCACATCCTTAATGAAATACACTGATAGAATAAAATCGATCCTTCTTGTGAATTTAATATGATAAGCATTTTAGTACATTAAGCTCCATACCATTATTGTTACACAAACTAACCAGAGCATTCATATCTTTTTAAAATTTTACTACGTCCTCCCAAGTGTCAATAATTTTACACAATTTTAAATCATCTGCAAACAACAATGGTGTGGAGTGATTAAAGTATGATGGAAGATCATTGATATATATATTTAACAATACTGGGCCAAGATGTGAGCCTTGTGGAACGCCAGAAAATATTTTACACAAAAAGGAATCGAAACCATTAACTACAACAAAAAATGAGCGTTCAGACAAATAATAACTCAGCCAATCGAGGAAAGTACCCACAATACCATAGGAATTTAGCTTAGTCAATAATATTTCGTGAACTACTTTGTCGAAAGCTTTGATGATGTCAGTGTAAATGGTATCCACTTGCTTTGTTCTATTTCTACACTTGAAATTATGTCAATATGAGATATATATAAATATATATGTATATATATATATATATATATATATATATATATATATATATATATATATATATATATATATATATATATATATATATAATTTTTAAATTTCAGACTCTACAAGCGGGTTTGCAATGTATCCATGGATAATAATACTTCCATTGGTCACTCAGTACTGTGGAAGAAAACCACCTCAAGTAGCTACATCAGTGTGCTCCTTAATTATATTCCTCATTCTGTATTTCAGCCAAAATCCTTACCACATAATAATTTCGGAAATCTTCCAAGGTTTCTTGTTTGGTGGCAATGTGACAATCCGAGTTCTAACAGTAGCTGAATATACATCTCCCAAATATCGTGGAATATTTCTGGCTATTAAGGCTGCCAGTCTGTATTGGGGCTTGTGGGTAGCTAACGCTATCGGAACTTTCGTTCCATGGAAGAACATAGCTGTTTTAGGATTTATTTGTGCTATTTACACGTTCAACGTGTTCTTCTGGCCAGAATCTCCATATTGGTTGGCCAGCAAAGGTAGATTTGAGGAATGCAAATCTTCCTTTAGATGGATACATGGAAACAGTGAGCAATCCGAGAAGTTATTGCAGGAAATAATTGCAGCTAGTGTTGATGTACCGAATAATAGAAGAATACGTTTATTTGAAATGTTCAAAACAAAGGAGTTTTATATGCCAATTTCGATTTGTGTTCTTACAGTCGTACAATATCATCTGTCTGGTAAGCTTGCCTGCACTATACACATATTGGATATATTTAATCAGTTAACGGAGGATAAGTCTATAGCGTACACAGCAATGCTGATTCTGGATGGTATAACTGTATTTGGACTATACTTAGGATCGTTTGTATCGAGATTTGTGAAACGAAGAACATTATATATGAGCTCATCGTTTGCCGGTATATTATTGCTGTTCGTCACCTCACTATATTTATATTTAGCGAAATTAGAAATTTTAAATGAAAACAGTTATGTAACGATAGCTTTACTAACATTATATTCTCTAACGATAAGTTGCGGATCATTAATTTTGTCTTTGGCTATATATGGGGAGATTATACCAAGAAAATTCCAAGGTAGCTGTTATGTTATAACTGGGGCTACTTTTGCTGTTTTCTATTCATGGATAGTAAAACTGACGCCACAGATATTTAAATATTTCGCTGTACACGGCAGTTTACTTTTCTTTGGAATGGCTTGTGGTCTCTGTACTATATATTTGTATGTATATATGCCTGAAACCAAGAATAAAACACAAATGGAAATAGAAGAGTACTTCAAGGATAAGAGTTCGAGCAAAGAAGAGAATCTTCTACAAAGGAATAAATAATTATTATGTATTGTTGTTTATTTTTTGTTGATGTTTTTTTTACTAATGCGAGTTTAGACACAGTCCGTTCCATTCTCCACTTTCCTCCGAATTTATGGCATTGCATTGTATGTGGTGGAACACAATGTTAGCTAGTGTTACCAGAGCGGAGAAATGAAAATAATGAAAATAATTTTATTTATTCGGGATCTATCTCACAACCTGTCATATCTACAGACACAAGATTGTGTTTTGCGCCACGACTAATTAGGACCTGACACCATCATTAGAATAGCTATACCAATCGATACAATTGCTATAGAAGGCGATCGAAGCTATGAATTACATGGGACTACTTACGTTTAGGAGTAACCTCGAAAATGACAGGGTCCACAGAGTAAACTTGGTAACATAGTGTTAAAACGCTCTGTTCCTATTAGATCTTTTCTTTCGTTCCCCACTTTGCGCTGAATTTGAGTCATTGCGTTTGAAGTAGCGGAACTCAACGCCGATCTTTGACTCTTATCAGAGCGAAGAAATCAATATAATAAATATTTCATTTTCTCGAACGAGGACCTAACCCACAACCTGTCGTACGATTAAGCCGAGTCGTACGATTAAGCACCTGCCCCACAACAGGCCTCTAAATATTTATTTATGTCGCTAAAAAAAGTGTTACATGTTTTAAATTTAAGCGATTCTATTATGACATTTTTAGCATTTTTTCTATTATTTCTTGTGTTTTATCATTGTATGTAACTAGTTGGTACAATTGTTTTATTTTAGCTTCATATTGTATCAAGCACATATCTGAGTAGGAGGGAACCTGGGATCCTAGTGCTAGGACACTCGGGATTTCATTTATTCCTTGCTTCCGATCCGCTTTTCGCCGAATTCTGGATACATTGCACGGTGAGCGGCGGAACTCAACGTCAAGTAGTTAACAAAACAAGCAACTTCAAAATATTTAGTTCGGCAAAATGTTACAAATTTTTATTAATTTATCTTAAATTTTAGTTTTCAATGTATAGATATTGTGTTAAAAGTGATAATGTTATTAGAACAAGAGAGTAATCGAGAGTAGTAAATATAATTGTGTAATTCAAGCGGGTAAAGCCACGACGGGGTCAACAGTAACATTTAATTTTACCGTAGACAAAGGGCGGTGTTTAGTTCCGCAATTCACATTAATACGAAAATTGTTTAAAAAAAAGTAACATTTAACATTAGGTTACCATTTCGAGGAACCTTCCCCCGTTAAAGTGTGGCGTTACTTATAAATGACCCAATACTATATATATCGACGGGTCCAAAGAACAAAATCGTATATGAAAAATGATCGACTTTCAGTATGAGGTTTTGAAGTTCTGTGTGAATGTAATCATCAACTTAACGCAAATACAAATAATTGCAAAAAAAATGTTTAATAGCTGTTCAATAGTTGATAATTACATTTACACAGAACTTCAAAACCTCATACTGAAAGTCGATCATTTTTCATATACGATTTTGTTCTTTGGACCCGTCGATATGTAACTTAGAAAGTAGTCGAGGCAACCACGGAGGAGTGGCATAAGCTTTTCATAAGCACGGTTGCAGGCTCGATAGTCAGAAAGTAAAACGTTTTTACTACTTTTAAAGTGTTATTCCACACTTAGGAAAGAAAAATACTAAATTTAAAAAACGTATAAAAAAATAAATGAAGCCGGATTTGAACCCACGCCGTAGCATCACAAGCGTATAAGAATTTCGACGGAGGTTGGTGGGAACGTATGGCTTAGTTAGTCACAGCGCTTGGACGAGAGAGACACAGAGGCGCGGGTTCAAATGCTGCTTCATTTAAATATTTATACCCTTTTTCAATTTAGTAGTAAAACGTTTATTTCATATCTATCTATATAGGTACATTCGCATGGTATCGCAGTTTTCCCGCGTCCTGGGTTCAATTCCCACTTGGAGAAATAAATATTAATATTTCATATTTTCATTTCTTCGCGCTGGTAACAGCAAGGCAAAACGCGGCGTTGACTTTCACCACATTCGTGGTACTTACAATCTGACACTGATGAATATTTATAAGCATTTGCCTATGACAGCGCAGGGGCGCAAGCGTGTGTAAGCACAAACAGATCGTGGGTTCGATGCCCACTCGGAGGATATGAAATACTTAATATTTTAATATTTTCGCTCTGGAAAGGCCAAGCGTGACGTTCAGTTCCACCTCTCAATATATAATACCTTAAATGTAAAGTGGTGAACGGAACGGAGTGTCTTAACACTAGGTTTCCAAGCTCCCTCTGCCTAGCCTGCCATGTGCGGGATACAGCGTGAAGCTGACAAGATCATAAACAAATCATTCACTAATACACATTAAAAGCAGAAGAAAAAAACGATAAGTCATTCTAATACTATATTTTTATACACTTTTGTATACATTTTGAGGTAATTTCTATAAACAATCCACTAATATATACATACAATAAAATCCACTCGCTGTCTGTACGTGGAAGATATATGAGAAAATATATTATTTATATGGGCATTTGTCAATGTCATAGAACCCAACACAAGGATGTTGTCTGTGCGTTTGTGAACGCTTATCTCAGAAATGACTGAACATATTTAAATACAGTTTTCGCTATTGTATTTTAGTCAACTCTTAAAAATCAGCGTTTAATAATGTCTTTGATTTTCGCGATTGTTATACATTTTAAATGAAACACTTTTAAACGGATTAATCGCGTATATTGAATGATAAACATTTTTGGGAAACCCGACGTTTCGAACACTTTACAGTCAAGTCAAGAATGGGCATGTATCAAAGTCAGCTGTGTGTGAGCATACATCGAACAAATCCAACCATTACATCAGGTTTGATAAACCCCACATACTCGCTAGGGAAAATAGATATATCCCTAGAATGATCCGCGACGCTATTGAAATACAAAAACATCCTAATTTCAATAGAGAAGATGGTTGGAAACTTTCCACCACCTGGGACCCACTCTTAAAAAAATTAAAATCCCCAGCACACCACACTAGAGGACCAGATACAGTTAGCTCATTCTGCAAGAATCCAGGGCAGTACGCGAGGCAATTAAGGAATCGTTGGCGGTAGTTTGATATAATAATTATATCAACTGACAGACAAATGCCACCTCAGTCTACCCGTGACCACGGACTACTGTAAAGTGTTCGAAACGTCGGGTTTCCCAAAAATGTTTACCATTCAATATACGCGATTAATCCGTTTAAAAGTGTTTCATTTAAAATCAGCGTTTACTTTATACAAATCAGTTTATCCAAGACGGACACTTGCCAATGTATGTACTCGTATGTTCGAGCTGAGTTCAAAATATAAGGGGAATTTTAAAATTTCGCTGTCTGCATACATTTTAATTGCTATTAATTAATCATTTTTAACATAAATGTTCACACTTTTAGACAAGTGTTTTGCGTATTCGACGATTTATATAATATGGAAAACAATAGATAAAAAAATTGCATCAAATTGTATATAAAAAATGGAATTAAGTGCTCAATAACACTTGAAATGTTCATTATTATAGGGTAAGACTATTCTGAGTCAGAAAAATGTTTATAAATGGTACAAGCCTTCCACAGAAGGTCGGAAACGACGGCCCTTATCCTTAGACGCCACAGCATATCAACAACCAATCAAAAGCGAAGAAAGTTCATCGAATCCCAATTAAAGAAGCTGCTGAGGATGACGGCAGAAAGCATATCGGTTGGCTGATGCCGTGCAATTTTCCCGGAAATTTTGGACAGGAAGGGATTCACACGAGCTCTTTTTGATCAAAATTTAGCAATTTCAGGATCTGTTGAATTACGTCAACGACGATCCAGATTTGCTTTAAAGGGTCATAACTGGTAACAAATTATGGTCCAGGAAGATTGTAATATGAATCCAGGAGAGCCAAGATCGATAAAAGCACGCCAAGTTCGATCAAGTGTAGCAGAACCTTAATTCTGCTCATGATTTTCTTCGATTACTGTGGCGTAGTGCATCGGGAGTGCTACCACAAATCGTACGATAAAAAAAATGGAATTAAATGCTCAACGACCCTTGAAATTCAGTGTTTATTTTCTTGAACCTCGTAGGTCTGTCGCATCGTAGCCCCTCTGATGAAACGATTCTGTTTTTTTATTTTATTTTATTTGAAAAGTCCTTCTTTTAAAAAAAAATTAAATTCATCTCTTTTTTTTTGTACATTTTTATATGTCTGTTACATCGTATCTCCAAAACATGTGAAACAATTTTGTGTTTTTTTTATTTGAAATGATTTTCTTTATCGGATTTATTTTATGATTATTAATTATAAATAAAAAAAAGGATATCCTGTGTGTGCAGATAAACTGATATATAAATAATATATTAATAATTACCACAGATAATAAACTAAAATCATAAACTAAAGCCATTCTCGGGTAAGTACTGCATTATCGGTAGCGTGAACGTTGGGTCACCAGTTGAGTTCCCGTCGTGTTTGCGCTTCTTGCATAAATAACGTTTCGATTTTATGTTCAAATGTACCTGGCAGTAAAAAAATATATTATTATTATTATATATATAATCGAGGCCTGTCGTGGCGCAGCGGCACAAGCTTGTGACTGTAACCAACAGGTTCTGGGTTCGATCCCCAGTCGAGGAAATGAAATATTTGATATTTTCAATTTAAATATTTAATGTTTCATTTCTTCGCTCTGGTAATAAGGCAAAGCGAGGCGTTGAGTTCCGCCACTCAACACGCAATGCCTCAAATTCGGCGGAAAGTGGGGAACGGAAGTGGAACGGAGTGTCTTAACACTAGGTTCCCGGGTTCCCTCTGCCTACCCTGCCTCGTGCGGGATACAGCGTGAAGCTAAGAAAGTTTATATATATTATTGAATTTATTAGTAAATTACAGTCAAGATTGTAAATATTAAATTAATGTATCATTGATCTTTGATCAATTTGAGTCATAAAGTGTTATTTAACGTATTTGAACGCCATATTTAGCCTCACCAGAGTGGCAAAATGAAAGTAACTCATTCCAGCACCGATCAAACCCACGATCACGGCGTTTACAGTCGTACGCCATAAGATAATATATACATTCAATAACATCTATATACAAAAACAACTTATAGAAATCTACCATTGATTTTTAACTATTTAAAATGTAAGACAATAACAAAAAGACACAATAAAAACACATTTTTAGTAGCCAGCTTTGAAACCGCGCTTCTCGAATACCTTTCAAAAATTTTACATAGTTACTACACTAGTAACATGAGTATAGAGAAACCCCACATTCACTTCTCTAGCTGCTATATTTATAGAAAACACTCAATAACAATCAGTTACGTAATAAACTAGACAGTTGCACACGCCTAAACGCCACTTACATATTCATTCGTTCTCACTCATTCGTTCAGTCCCTGGGTTCCCAACACTAGGTTCCCAAGTTCCCTCTGCCTACCCTGCTATGTGCGGGATACAGCGTGAAGCTGAGAGAGAGTGAGACAGATAATTTATTTAATAATCTGTTAAATGAAATAAAAATGATAATACAAGCAATTCTGAGCGTTATGAAAATTAAAATCACAGTAATTTTTATTCAGATGTTCTTTTGAATGGTGAAGCCGTGGATCCTGTTGATTCAACGGTATTTCTCGGGATCACCATTGACTCTAAATTACAGTGAGGACCTCATATCGATGGATTGGCGAATAGACTTAGCTCAGCAGCCTTTGCGGTTAAAAAAATCAGAACATTAACAGACGTGGAAACGGCTCGCCTCGTTTATTTTAGCTACTTTCACAGTATTATGTCCTACGGCATCTTACTCTGGGGTAATGCAGCCGGTATTCAATCAATTTTCGTCTTGCAGAAGCGAGCTATTCGTGCAATCTATAAATTAGGCCCTAAAGATTCTTTAAGGGAAAAATTTAAAGAAATCAATATAATGACCGTTGCATCGCAATACATTTTTGAAAATATTATGTATGTTAAGAAAAATATTAATGAATTTACCAAGATAAGGGATATACATAATATTAATACTAGAAATAAGTTTAATCTTAGTGCACCTGTAACTCGATTGAGTCGAGTCCGTAATTCTTTTATGGGTCAGGGTGTACGCTTTTACAATAGGATCCCAGAAAACGTCCGAGAATTTTCTATTTCACAATTTAAAAAGGTTGTGAAAAGACGTTTGTGTGTTAAAGGTTATTACCAAATTAACGATTTCATAAATGTAAAATTTG
>CM032413.1:3940130-3942630 GCA_019049475.1 Eueides isabella | reverse complement strand
CCTGAACAATTTGTGTTTGTTTTTTTTTAAATCAAATGAAAATGAAAACATTACGTTAATTTAAATATTAAGTTCGACAAAATTATAACACTTTTTTTTATAATTTATCTGAAATTCTAGTGTTCAATGTATAGATATTGTCTTAGATGTGATAATGTTATTAGAACAACAAAGTAATTGAGATTAGTAAATAAAATAACATAATTCAAGCGGGCGAAGCCGCGAGCGGAGCCTAGCGCCCCCGAGCTATAAAATATAAATTACACTCACAGTCTATGATTCATGAGTCCAGCCCTGTGACTGAACGTTTTATCGCATTGGGAACACTCCACTCGGGCCCTGTGAGTGTCTCGATGGTAACGGTGAGTGTCCAACGAACTGAAAAGAATGGAGGGACAGGTCACTTATTTATGAAAGTTAAAAAAATTCAATTATTGGTGGCTCAGTGGCAGAATCTAGCGACAGTACACGCAACAGGTTGTGAGTTGAGTACCCCCCCACTCGAGAAAATTAAACATTTATTATTTTCATTTCATCACTCCGGTAACAAGGCAAAACGCGGCGTTGAAATCCGCGACTCAACACGCAATTACTTAAATTCCGCGTTCAATGGAGAACGAAATTGAGTGTCATAATACTAGGTTCCCAAGTTCCCTCTCTTCTCTTCCCACCCTGCCATAAACGGGATACAGCGTGATGCTGTAATCAAACTCAGTTCATCTGTTCCCGAGATACGTCGCCACATACACTCACACACGCACGCACACACACACACGCACGCACTCACGCACGCACTCATACACGCACACACACACGCACACACACACGCACCCACTCACGCACGCACTCATACACGCACAGCCTATACTTACTTAGATATTTTCCCGCACACATTGCACTGATATTCTTTAATGTTTTTCATTATTATGTTTAGTATATATGTGTTGTTGTATGGTCTTCAGGTCGGGAGTTCTTTTCCCACAGACGGGGCATTCATATCTGGAAAATAAGACGCAAGTTAGAGGTTCGATTCCAAGTTGAAAAAATCTTATTGTTAATTATTTTCATTTCTTTTTCTTCGGTAACATCAGCGTTAAGTTTCGCCACTGAACGAGCAGTATTAAAGAATTCGGAATATAATGAAGAAAAGAGGTGTGGCAATGAGAACGGAGTTTCGTAACACTTTCCCAAGTTCCCTCTGCCAACCCTGCTGTATATAGATTGCGGCGTTGAATTCCGCCACTTAACACGTATTATGTATATATGTATATATGTGCACACATACACAATGTGTGTGTGTGTGTGTGTGTATGTGTGTGTATGTGTATGTGTGGCATGTGTGTGTATTTGTGTGTATGTATGTATGTATGTATGTATGTATGTGTGTGTTTGTGTGTGTGTGTGTGTGTGTGAGTGAGTGCGTGTGTGTGTGTGTAATATCCTTACCTTCTCATGTGTCTCTTATAATGCTTTGTAAATGCTTCTACTGAAGATACAATAGTTTTACATATAGAACATATAAAATCACCTTTCACCTGTGAAATAAGATATATATATATAGTTTATATGTATGTATGTTTGTTACACTATCACACTAAAACTGCTGAAAATATTTAGATGAAACTTAATGAAAATAATTATTATACATATATGAGAATAACACATGTACTACAATAACGTGGCGCAGCGGGTCAAGCGTGAGACTGCAAACGACTGATTGTAGGTTCGATCCCCACTCAAGGGAATTGTATATTTAATATTTTCAAATTAAATATTTAATACTTTCATTCACTAACAAGGCAAAGTGCGACGATTTCCGCCACTTAACGTAAAGTGGGGAACGGAGTGTCTTAACACTAGGTTCCCAAGTCCCCCTCTGCTTACCCTGCCATGTGCGGGATACAGCGTGAAGCTGAGTATAATACAATTAATGTGAACATTTTGTATAATTTCATATAAATTTCTCAGTAAGAGCCTGTCGTGGCGCAGGTGCGTGAGCATGCGACTAAAGACTCGACAAGTTGTGGGTTCAATCCCCATTTAAAGAAATAAAACATATTCATTTTCAATTTAAAAATATTTAATAATTTTCCAATTTTTAAAGTGTTATTCCACACTTAGGAAAGATAAATACTAAATTTAAAAACGTATATAAATTTGAACGAAGCAGGATTTGAACCCGCGCCTCTTGGGAACCGTCCGCGCGTTCTGACGAACTAAGCCATACATTCTCATCAAGCTACGTCGAAATTCTTATACGCTTGTTACAACGTTATTTATGTTGTTAGTTTCAAAGAGGCGCGGGTTCAAATCCTGCTTCGTTCAAATTTTATACGCTTTTAAATTCAGTATTATAAATTTTATGTTTTACATTTCTTCGCTCTGGTAACAAGGCAAAGCGCGGCGTTGAGCTCCGCCGCTCAACACAATATAATACATTCAAAATGGGGAACGGAACGAAGTGTCTTAAAACAAGGTTCCCAAGTTAACCTGTGCCCAC
>CM032413.1:3745125-3940030 GCA_019049475.1 Eueides isabella | reverse complement strand
CTTTTTTTTCAGTTTCTCGTGCTCCGATTTTCACGAAATCGGTGTCAAACGATCGGGCTTCGCGATGCCTACTAACTGGAAGAATTGAAACTGAGGGGGAGGGGGGTGAGTATAAAAATTTTAGAAAAATTGATTTTTCAGTGATTTTCGCGTGTAAAAGGCGCGAAAATATGTCAACAAATTTGGAAAAAATTTGATAGGTACGGCGCGGGGGGACCTACGCAACGATACCAATAACTCCTCATCGAAGTGAGGTAAGTCGTTCAAAAATTTTTAAAATGTTATAAGTCAAAATTTTCAGACTTGAATTTTCAGGTGTCTAAATTTGTGTAAATATTTAGTATATTATATATAAGTCAAATAGGTCTTTATTATGTAAAACAAGTTTCAGCCTGATGTAATGTTTTGAAAAATTCAATTTGTATGAATATTTTTCTAAGCTCTCGAGCTTAGGTGGATTTCGTATATTATGAGACTATATGAAATTTATATTTTCGAATTTTTTTCAGTTTCTCGTGCTCCGATTTTCACGAAATCGGTGTCAAACGATCGGTTCGCGATGCCTACGAAACTGTGAAGAATTGAGAACTGAGGGGAGGGGGGTGAGTATAAAAATTTAGAAAAATTGAATTTTTCAGTGATTTTCGCGTGTAAAAGGCGCGAAAATATGTCAAAAAATTTTGAAAAAATTTAGGTAGGTACGGCGCGGAGGACCTACGCAACGATACCAATAACTCCTCAATCGAAGTGAGGTAAGTCAGTTCAAAAAATTTTAAAATGTTATAAGTCAAAATTTTCAGACTGAATTTTCAGGTGTCTAAATTTGTGTAAATAGATTTAGTATATATATAATGTCAAATAGGTCAGATTTATTATGTAAAACAAGTTTCAGCCTGATGTAATGTTTTGAAAATTCAATTTGTATGAATATTTTTCTAAGTCTCTCGAGCTTAGGTGGATTTCGTATATATATGAGACTATATGAAATTTATATTTTCGAATTTTTTCAGTTTCTCGTGCTCCGATTTTCACGAAAGCGGTGAAAAACGATCGGGCTTCGCGATGCCTACGAACTGTGAAGAATTGAGACTGAGGGGAGGGGGTGAGTATAAAAATTTAGAAAATTGAATTTTTCAGTGATTTTCGCGTGTAAAAGGCGCGAAAATATGTCAAAAAATTTGGAAAAATTTGGATAGGTACGGCGCGGAGGGACCTACGCAACGATACCAATAACTCCTCAATCGAAGTGAGGTAAGTCAGTTTAAAAATTTTTAAAATGTTATAAGTCAAAATTTTCAGACTGAATTTTCAGGTGTCCAAATTTGTACAAATAGATTTAGTTTAATATATATAATGTCAAATTAGTCGAATTTATTGTGTAAAAAAGTTTCAGCCTGATATAAGATGTTTTGAAAATTCAATTTGTATGAATATTTTTCTAAGTCTCTCGAGCTTAGGTGGATTTCGTATATATATGAGACTATATGAAATTTATATTTTCGAATTTTTCAGTTTCTCGTGCTCCGATTTCACGAAAGCGGTGTCAAACGATCGGCTTCGCGATGCCTACGAAACTGTGAAGAATTGAGAACTGAGGGGAGGGGGGTGAGTATAAAAATTTAGAAAATTGAATTTTTCAGTGGATTTTCGCGTGTAAAAGAGGCGCGAAAATATGTCAAAAAATTTGGAAAAAATTTGGATAGGTACGGCGCGGAGGGACCTACGCAACGATACCAATACTCCTCAATCGAAGTGAGGTAAGTCAGTTCAAAAAATTTTTAAAATGTTATAAGTCAAATTTTCAGACTGAATTTTCAGGTGTCTAAATTGTGTAAATAGATTTAGTATATTATATATATGTCAAAGTAGGTCAGATTTATTATGTAAACAAGTTTCAGCCTGATGTAAGATGTTTTGAAAAATTCAATTTGTATGATATTTTCTAAGTCTCTCGAGCTTAGGTGGATTTCGTATATATATGAGACTATATGAAATTTATATTTCGAATTTTTTCAGTTTCTCGTGCTCCGATTTTCACGAAATCGGTGTCAAACGATCGGGCTTCGCGATGCCTACGAAACTGTGAAGAATTGAACTGAGGGGAGGGGGTGAGTATAAAAATTTAGAAAAATTGAATTTTTCAGTGATTTTCGCGTGTAAAGGCGCGAAAAATGTCAAAAAATTTGGAAAAAATTTGGATAGGTACGGCGCGGAGGGACCTACGCAACGATACCAATAACTCCTCAATCGAAGTGAGGTAAGTCAGTTCAAAAATTTTAAAATGTTATAAGTCAAAATTTTCAGACTGAATTTTCAGGTGTCTAAATTTGTGTAAATAGATTTAGTATATTATATAATGTCAAATAGGTCAGATTTATTATGTAAACAAGTTTCAGCCTGATGTAAGATGTTTTGAAAAATTCAATTTGTATGAATTTTTCTAAGTCTCTCGAGCTTAGGGGATTCGTATATATATGAGACTATATGAAATTTATATTTTCGAATTTTTTCAGTTTCTCGTGCTCCGATTTTCACGAAATCGTGTCAAACGATCGGGCTTCGCGATGCCTACGAAACTGTGAAGAATTGAGAACTGAGGGGGAGGGGGGTGAGTATAAAAATTTAGAAAAATTGAATTTTCAGTGATTTTCGCGTTGTAAAAGGCGCGAAATATGTCAAAAAATTTGGAAAAAATTTGGATAGGTACGGCGCGGGGGACTACGCAACGATACCAATACTCCTCAATCGAGTGAGGTAAGTCAGTTCAAAAAATTTTAAAATGTTATAAGTCAAATTTTCAGAGCTGAATTTTCAGGTGTCTAAATTTGTGTAAATAGATTTAGTATATTATTATAATGTCAATAGGTCAGATTTATTATGTAAAACAAGTTTCAGCCTGATGTAAGATGTTTTGAAAAATTCAATTTGTATGAATATTTTTCTAAGTCTCTCGAGCTTAGGTGGATTTCGTATATATAGACTATATGAAATTTATATTTTCGAATTTTTTCAGTTTCTCGTGCTCTCCGATTTCACGAAATCGGTGTCAAACGATCGGGCTTCGCGATGCCTACGAAACTGTGAAGAATTGAGAACTGAGGGGAGGGGGTGAGTATAAAATTTAGAAAAATTGAATTTTTCAGTGATTTTCGCGTGTAAAAGGCGCGAAAATATGTCAAAAAATTTGGAAAAATTTGGATAGGTACGGCGCGGAGGGACCTACGCAACGATACCAATAACTCCTCAATCGAAGTGAGGTAAGTCAGTTCAAAAATTTTTAAAATGTTATAAGTCAAATTTTCAGACTGAATTTTCAGGTGTCTAAATTTGTGTAAATAGATTTAGTATATATATAATGTCAAATAGGTCAGATTTATTATGTAAAACAGTTTCAGCCTGATGTAAGATGTTTTGAAAAATTCAATTTGTATGAATATTTTTCTAAGTCTCTCGAGCTTAGGTGGATTTCGTATATATATGAGACTATATGAATTATATTTTCGAATTTTTTCAGTTTCTCGTGCTCCGATTTTCACGAAATCGGTGTCAAACGATCGGGCTTCGCGATGCCTACGAAACTGTGAACAATTGAGAACTGAGGGGGAGGGGGGTGAGTATAAAAATTTAGAAAAATTGAATTTTTCAGTGATTTTCGCGTGTAAAAGGCGCGAAAATATGTCAAAAAATTTGGAAAAAATTTGGATAGGTACGGGCGCGGGAGGACCTACGCAACGATACCACTAACTCCTCAATCGAAGTGAGGTAAGTCAGTTCAAAAAATTTTTAAAATGTTATAAGTCAAAATTTTTCAGACTGACTTTCAGGGGTCTAAATTTGTGTAAATAGATTTAGTATATTATATATATGTCAAATAGGTCAGATTATTATGTAAAACAAGTTTCAGCCTGATGTAAGATGTTTTGAAAAATTCAATTTTGTATGAATATTTTTCTAAGTCTCCTCGAGCTTAGTGGGATTTCGTATATATATGAGACTATATGAAATTTATATTTTCGATTTTTTCAGTTTCTCGTGCTCCGATTTTCACGAAATCGGTGTCAAACGATCGGGCTTCGCGATGCCTACGAAACTGTGAAGAATTGAGAACTGAGGGGGAGGGGGGGTGAGTATAAAAATTTAGAAAAAATGAATTTTTCAGTGATTTTCGCGTGTAAAAGGCGCGAAAATATGTCCAAAAAATTTGGAAAAAATTTGGATAGGTACGGGCGCGGAGGACCTACGCAACGATACCAATAACTCCTCAATCGAAGTGAGGTAAGTCAGTTCAAAAATTTTTAAATGTTATAAGTCAAAATTTTCAGACTGAATTTCAGGTGTCTAAATTTGTGTAAATAGATTTAGTATATTATATATAATGTCAAATAGGTCAGATTTATTATGTTAAAACAGTTTAAGCCTGATGTAAGATGTTTTTGAAAAAATTCAATTTGTATGAATATTTTTCTAAGTCTCTCGAGCTTAGGTGGATTTCGTATATATGAGGACTATATGAAATTTATATTTTCGAATTTTTTCAGTTTCTCGTGCTCCGATTTTCACGAAATCGGTGTCAAACGATCGGGCTTTCGCGATGCCTACGAAACTGTGAAGAATTGAGACTGAGGGGGAGGGGGGTGAGTATAAAAATTTAGAAAAATTGAATTTTTCAGTGATTTTCGCGTGTAAAAGGCGCGAAAATATGTCAAAAAATTTGGAAAAATTTGGATAGGTACAGCGCGGGAGGACCTACGCAACGATACCAATAACTCCTCAATCGAAGTGAGGTAAGTCAGTTCAAAAAATTTTTAAAATGTTATAAGTCAAAATTTTCAGACTGAATTTTCAGGTGTCTAAATTTGTGTAAATATATTTAGTTTATTATATATAATGTCAAATAGGTCAGATTTATTATGTAAACAAGTTTCAGCCTGATGTAAGATGTTTGAAAAAATTCAATTTGTATGAATATTTTTCTAAGTCTCTCGAGCTTAGGTGATTTCGTATATATATGAGACTATATGAAATTTATATTTTCGAATTTTTTCAGTTTCTCGTGCTCCGATTTTCAAAAAATCGGTGTCAAACGATCGGGCTTCGCGATGCCTACGAAACTGTGAAGAATTGAGAACTGAGGGGGAGGGGGTGAGTATAAAAATTTAGAAAAATTGAATTTTTCAGTGATTTTCGCGTGTAAAAGGCGCGAAAATATGTCAAAAAATTTGGAAAAAATTTGGATAGGTACGGCGCGGGAGGGACCTACGCAACGATACCAATAACTCCTCAATCGAAGTGAGGTAAGTCAAGTTCAAAAAATTTTTAAAATGTTAAGTCAAAATTTTCAGACTAAATTTTCAGGTGTCTAAATTTGTGTAAATAGATTTAGTATATTATATATAATGTCAAATAGGTCAGATTTATTATGTAAAACAAGTTTCAGCTGATGTAAGATGTGTTTGAAAAATTCAATTTGTATGAATATTTTTCTAAGTCTCTCGAGCTTAGGTGGATTTCGTATATATATGAGACTATATGAAATTTATATTTTCGAATTTTTTCAGTTTCTCGTGCTCCGATTTTCACGAAATCGGTGTCAACGATCGGGCTTCGCGATGCCTACGAAACTGTGAAGAATTGAGAACTGAGGGGGAGGGGGGTGAGTATAAAAATTTAGAAAAAATTGAATTTTTCAGTGATTTTCGCGTGTAAAGGCGCGAAAATATGTCAAAAAATTTGGAAAAAATTTGGATAGTACGGCGCGGAGGGACCTACGCAACGATACCAATAACTCCTCAATCAAAGTGAGGTAAGTCAGTTCAAAAAATTTTTAAAATGTTATAAGTCAAAATTTTCAGACTGAATTTTCAGGTGTCTAAATTTGTGTAAATAGATTTAGTATATTATATATAATGTCAAATAGGTCAGATTTATATGTAAAACAAGTTTCAGCCTGATGTAAGATGTTTTGAAAAATTCAATTTGTATCGGTTAGGTTAGGTTAGGTTAGGTTAGGTTAGGTTAGGTTAGGTTCCCAAGGGAGTTGCTGGTCCTCCTACTGGGCGCGTCCCCAGGTGGGCGGATAGGGGAAACCACTCGCTCTCGCGGGCGGGTGGACCGGGAGTTTTTCCCGGCGCGGACCAAAACCAGCAAGGCATGGGCGTGCCTTTAGTCCATCGTATGGACACGGCCTAGGGGAGCACACCCCGACAGAAAAGCCAAAGCTGTGGATCAGCAACAAACAACATGTCGGTTATTCAGAATTTTAATTTACCGCAGGAGGGTACCAGCCAGTCTGGAGAGTCCCTCCGTGCTTCGGCACGCAAGCCCCACGAATCTGCGGGGGGCGACGAATACCGGTATGTTGCGGGGAAAGGGCCCGAGAAGGGCGGGGAGAGTGTGGTGGCTGCGGAAGGCGGCGTCGAGGGGAGGCCCGAAAGGGGCGGAATTGTTGCAGTGGCCGAGCAGGGGGAAGTAGTTGTGGTGGCGGAGGAAGTTGCAACAGTTGTGGTGCCTGAAAAGGGCGGCGGAGAAATTGCACTGAAGAGTGCCAAGGTGGTTCTCGAGCGACTAGACCTGGCGGAATGCGCTTCCGTCATCAGTGGTAGGTCTCGTTCGATGTCAACATCATCTCGGAGTCGCTTCTGGGTGGCTTCAGAATCAGAGGCGGAGAGCTGCATCTCAATGGGATCGCAGAGGTCGAACATAAGGACGGGTCGAGAGGGGTGCGGGATGCGTCGCGGCACTTGTCGGCGATCTAGTTGTCGTCGGTGTCTACTTTTCCCCCAATCGAACTCTTGCGGAGTTTGAAGAGTTCCTAATCCGCTTGGGGGAAATGATAGACCGACATCGTCCGGCGGAGGTGCTGGTCGCGGGGGACCTGACGCGAAGTCAAGCGTGTGGGGCTCCGCAACGACGACTGAGCGTGGTACGACGCTCTCAGAGTGGGTAGTTGCCTCTGGTTTGTCTGTCCTCAATCGGGGGACGACCAACACCTGTGTGCGAAGGCTGGGCGGGTCCGTGGTGGACGTAACGTTCGCGAGCCCGGCCCTAGCGCGCCGTGTTCACGGTTGGCGAGTGTTGGATGATGTGGAGACTCTTTCGGAACATCTTTATATCCAATTGAGATCTCCACTCATCCGACGGTGCCGTCAGCTGTAGGTCGCACCTCGCGAGAGGACGGACCGCGGTGGCAACTGAGCTGTCTCGACAAGGGACTTCTTGAGGAGCTGCGATAGGTGCAAGCCTGGCTGCCCCAGAGCTTGGCGTCTGCAGAAGACGCCGCAAACTGGGCGCAGAGGGCAATGACGCGTATATGTGACGCGTCAATGCCCCGTTCCGGGCGCCGCCCTCAACGGCGGCAAGTGTACTGGTGGTCGGGTGAGATCGCTCAATTGCGCAACATCTGCATTGAGGCGAGACGCCTTTACACGCACTATCGCAGGCGGGCACGCCGGCAGCAGGAGGAGGAGGACCGGCTGTACTGCGCCTACGTCGAGGCGAAGAAAGCGCTGCAGGAGGAGATCGGTCGTGCGAAAGGAGAGGCGCACGACGAAGCCCTCGCGGGGATAGACCGGGACCCGTTCGGAACGCCGTACCGGATGGTGCGCGGCAAGCTCCGGACTTGGGCCCCGCCTTTGACGCAGACACTCCCGCCGGATACTCTCCGAGGGGTGCTGTCGTCTCTGTTCCCGCAGCGGGCCAATTTTACACCTCCACCAATGGCCCGCCCTGCAGCGCAAGAGGAGGAAGACGAGAGCGTCGTACCAGAGGTGCTGGAAGAGGAGCTGGAGGAAGCTGTGAGGCGATCTCGGGGAAAACCACCGCCCCAGGGCTCGACGGCATTCCCGGGCTCGTAGTTGCTTTGGCCCATTCTATCTTGGGGCCAAGCATTCGAGGGCTATTTACTGCCTGTCTGGCTCAAGCCATAATTCCACAGTGGTGGAAGACAGGCAGACTAGTCCTCATCAAGAAGGAGGGGCGCCCGGCGGAGTCAGCTTCGGCTTATAGGCCGATTGTGCTGTTGAGCGAGATCGCCAAGCTCTTCGAGCGAGTGGTAGCGAGGAGGCTACACCAGCACCTCGAGAGGACAGGTCCAAACCTCTCGGACAGCCAGTATGGCTTCCGAAGTGGACGCTCCACGGTGGATGCCATACTGCAGGTAAAGTCCCTTGCGCAGGACGCAGTGGCTCGGGGCGAAGGAGTCTTGGCGGTGTCTTTAGACATCGCCAACGCTTTTAACTCCATGCCCTGGCCCTGCATCAATGAGGCACTCATTTACCATCGGGTGCCTCCATACCTGCGCCGCATCATCGGGGCTTACCTCTCCGAGAGGTCTGTGACCTTTCCTGGAAGCTCCGGCTGGGGAGTTTGGGAGGTGTCGTGCGGTGTTCCACAGGGATCGGTGCTGGGTCCGATCCTCTGGAACATCGGTTACGACTGGGTGCTTCGGGGTAGCACCCTGCCGGGGGTAAAGGTCCTCTGCTACGCTGATGACACGCTGGTCTTAGCGCAGCAGAGAACCTATCGCGAGGCAGCAGTGCTCGCGACAGCTGGCGTGGCTCACGTCGTCGGGCGGATTCGGCGGCTGGGTCTGGAGGTTGCACTAGACAAGTCTGAGGCAATCTACTTCAATGCTCCGAGGAGGGCCGCTCCACCAGAGGCCCACATCGTCGTCGGCGGTGTGACGATCGAAGTGAAGAGGAGCATGAAGTACCTCGGACTTGTCTTGGACAACAGGTGGAGTTTTCGGGACCATTTTATACGACTGGTCCCGAGGCTGTTGAAGACAGGGGGGGCCTTGGCGCGCCTTTTGCCCAACGTAAGTGGGCCGCGCGCCTCGAGCCGTCGGCTGTACACCGGAGTGGTCCGATCGATGGCGCTGTACGGTGCTCCCGTATGGGCGGACGCCCTGAACCGGCAAAACGTCGCCCTGCTGCGGCGGCCGCAGAGGGTGATGGCCATCAGGGTGATACGGGGGTACAGGACCATCTCCGGTGAGGTGGCGTGTGTGCTGGCAGGAGTCCTGCCGTGGGACCTGGACGCGATTGCTCTGGCGTCGGTCTATTGCCGGCGTCGGCGCCTTGTGTCCGGGGCCGCGGCAAGGTCAGCACCACAAGAGGAGGCGCGGGATGCCGCAATGGAAGAGTGGGAGTCCCGGCTGGCATTACCAACCGCCGGCCGAAGGACGATCGAGGCAGTTCGTCCAGTTTTCCGCCAGTGGTTAGCGAGGCGTCATGGCGTCCTAACCTTCCGCACCACACAGGTACTCTCAGGGCACGGTTGCTTTGGGAGATATCTGTGTCGGGTTGCTGGGAGGGAGCCCGACACCCGCTGCCACCACTGCGACTGCCTCGAAGAGACGGCCCAGCACACGCTGGAGGTGTGCCAGCTTGGGCGTCTCAACGTCGCGCATTGCGCGGCGTCATAGGGGACGACCTTTCCCTGCCAGCCGTAGTCAAGGCTATGGCCGGCAGCGTGACGTCGTGGGACGCGGTCTCTTCCTTCTGCGAGGCAGTGGTGCTCGAGAAGGAGGCGGCGGAGCGGGCGAGGGAGGCTTCTTCCGAACTCGCCGTCCGCCGCAAAAGACCGGGTCGCCGGAGGGCGGCACACGATCGCCGCCTTCCGCCCTAATCGGCCAGAGGGCGGTCAGCTTGGGGAAGCTGATCGCCTACTAACCTGGCCCGAGTAGGCGCGCGCAGGTTGCTCCCGCGCGCTACTCAGAGCAGGCCGTCGAGGGTGGCCCACCACCCCCGACTCCGAGACGTGCCTAACAGGCTCCCGTCGCCTAGGCTATGGACGAATCCATGGCACCCATGGCCCCGGGCTGTGACGGTCTAGGAGGAGCACCGTGAGGTTTTAGTGGGTAGTGTGGACGGCCTATATCTGCCGGTCCATTAGTCCCACATAACCCACTCGAGTCCCCACTCGGGTGGCGTACCCGTAAAAGGGTTTCCTCACGTTAAAAAAAAAAAAAAAAAAAAAAAAAAAAAAAAAAAAAAAAAAAAGGTTAGGTTAGGTTAGGTTAGGTTAGGTTAGGTTAGGTTAGGTTCCCAAGGGAGTTGCTGGTCCTCCTACTGGGCGCGTCCCCAGGTGGCGGATAGGGGAAACCACTCGCCCTTGCGGGCGGGTGGACCGGGAGTTTTTCCCGGCGCGGACCAAAACCAGCGAGGCATGGGCGTGCCTTTAGTCCATCGTTATGGACACGGCCTAGGGGAGCACACCCCGACAGAAAAGCCGAAGCTGTGGATCAGCAAACAACAACATGTCGGCAAACAAAAATTTATTCATACCGCAGGAGGGTACCAGCCAGTCTGGAGAATCCCTCCGTGCTACGGCACGCAAGCCCCACGAATCTGCGGGGGGCCACGTTTACCGATATGTTGCGGGTGAGGGGCCGAGAAGGGCGGAGTCGAGGATGGGCCTGCGAAAGGCGGAGAGGTAGATATGCCCGGAGAAGGCGAAGTTGTTGGAGGGATGGTGTGCGAAGATCTTGTGCTTCTCAGGCAATTGAACATCGGAGATTGTCTGTGACGAGTAGCAATGTAGGGGGGCCAGGCAGTGAAGGCCCTATCGGAGTGAAGGAGCCACGAGTGGTTTTGACCAAATTGGACGTTGGAGTGTTGTCAACCAAGGATGGTGTCAGGTCGAGGCGGGGATCTGCTTCATCGTATGGACGGATGTGGGGAGCATCGGAATCGAAGGAGTCAGATTCTGAAAGCTTTATGTCGATAGGATCGCAACCGAAGACGCGGTCACAATATCTCAAGGAACGGCGGAAAAGACCTCGCAAGCCAAGTGACCAAGCAGAGTCCTCTGGTGAAGGAGAGTCTGATAGACCAGCCTTAAAAGTTGTGGCTACGAAACGAGGGAGAGAAAGGCCCACAGTGGAGGCCGAAAAAGCCCGCAAGGCGTTTAAGAAGGTGGAAGACAGAGCTGGGATAGAAAGTGAGTTGGAAGAAAGGGTCTCAGCTCCACACTCTAGAGCCAATTCTAGGCAATCGGTCATGTCCATACAGACCAACTCTGAACAGGACGAAAACAGACTCGCGTCTGATCTTCATCGTAAGGTGACCGATAGCCTAGAGGTTATAAGAAAGGTAGCCAGCAAATCAGGTAACCTAAAGGGTACCTTCACCAGGGCCCTAAAAGAGGCGGCAAAAGCCATAGGCCTGGCAGTCGATGAGTTAGCTCAGCGAACAGCTACGGAGGAGGTAGCGCAGTTGCGCGCTCACAATAACAAGATGCGCTATGAAATGTCGGAGCTACGGAACGAGGTCAGTCTTTTACGGGCTGACCTTCAAAAGCAAAGGAGTCAAATGGTTGAGCCTGGCAGAAATCAACCAGGGCGTTCCGATGAGTTGATGCGCTCTATAATGATAGAAGTCGGAACGATGGTGAGCGCCCGGATAGAAGGTTTAGAGAACCGACTTCTTCCGGAGAAGAGTATGCGTCCCCCGTTGGCGGCGTCAAAATCGGCCGTCCCTACGGTAGCAAGGGCAGAGGCGACGAATACCACTCTGATGGCTCCCGCAAATCCTGCTCGTACAAGAGGCCAAATACCTTCAAACAAAGGCAAGGCCAAGGGCAAGGGTAAAAGTAAAGAGATACCACCGCCACGTTCACTTCCACCTGCGCCAGTAGATATGTCCGAAGGGTGGAATGTCGTTGCGAGAAAAGGCAGTAAAAAGAAGGCTGCGGCTGCTACTGCTGTCCATGATAATAGAAAGACCGGACAAAAGACAAAAGGGTTGAAGGCGCCGAAAGCGCCAAAACTAAAACAGCCACGGTCAGCTGTAGTTGCGTTAAAGCTCCAATCTAACGCCAAAGAGAGCAACGTGACATACAGCCAAGTGTTCACCCAACTTAAGGATAAGGTAGACCTCGCGGAGTTGGATATCTCAGATATGAGATTTAGAGTTGCGTCAACTGGCGCGAGGCTACTAGAAATCCCGGGGGCTAACTCAGGCGAGAAAGCAGATGCTCTTGCACAAAAACTGCGAGGCGTGTTAGACCAGAGTGAGGTCCAAGTCACGAGGCCCACTAAATGTGCTGAGCTACGGGTGAGTGGACTGGATGACTCAGTGACGTCCCAAGAAGTTGCAGCCGCAATCAGCAGAAGTGGCAGCTGTGATATTGCCGCAGTCAAGGTTGGGGAGGTTCGGCGAGACCATGCAGGCCTTGGCACAGCCTGGGTTCGCTGCCCGGTTGTTGCTGCCAAAAAAGTGAGCGGAGGGCGGCTTTTGGTGGGTTTCGTGTCAGCAAAAGTAACGTTGTTGCAGCAGAGGGTCCTGCGTTGCTTCCGCTGCCACGAAACAGGACACATGGCGGCGAATTGTAGTAGTGTGGATCGCAGCTCTCACTGCTTCAGATGTGGACGTCCTGGGCACAAGCATGCCACATGTTCAGAGCAGCCACACTGCCCGGCGTGCGAGGAAGCACAGAGGCCTGCCAATCACTTGGCGGGGAGCTCAGCCTGTGCAAAAGTATGTGCACAGTCGAAGCGCAGAAGAGGAAGGGCGGGTAATGCAAGCCACGTCTCACTTGAAGCCCAAACTAGTAAGGGCGTGGAGGTGCAGCCAATGCTCATCCAATAATGGATGTGCAGATACTGCAGGCGAACATCAACCACTGTGCCAGAGCCCAAGACTTATTGGTCCAAAGCCTGGCGCAGCGGTCGATACAAGTGGCGGTTGTTGCGGAGCCGTACAGCGTGCCTGCGCGGGATAACTGGGTCGCGGACAACACCGGGGTGGTGACTATTATCACCCAGGTAGCTGCGGGCTCCCCGCCTTTCTCACGAGTCGAGAGGGGTGCGGGATGCGGCGCGGCACTTGTCGGCGATCTGGTTGTCGCTGGTGTATACTTTTCCCCCAATCGAACTCTTGCAGAGTTCGAAGAGTTTCTCATTCGATTGGGGGAAATGGTAGAACGGCATCGCCCGGCGGAGGTGTTGGTAGCGGGCGATCTCAACGCCAAATCCAGCGTGTGGGGCTCCGCAATAACGGATGTGCGTGGTGTGACGCTGTCGGAGTGGGTTATTGCCACCGGTTTGTCTGTCCTCAATCGAGGGACAACGAACACGTGTGTGCGAAGGCTGGGCGGGTCCGTCGTGGACGTAACGTTTGCGTCCCCGGCCCTAGCACGTCGTGTTCGGGGTTGGCGAGTGCTGGATGATGTGGAGACTCTCTCGGACCACCTCTACATCCAATACGAGATCTCCGCACATCCGGCGGAGCCGCCAGCCCCCAGTCCAACCTCGCGAGAGTACGGACCGCGGTGGCAATTGGGTCGTCTCGACAGGCAACTGCTAGAGGAGGCAGCGATAGTGGAAGCCTGGCTGCCCCAGAGCTTGGCGTCTGCAGAAGACGCCGCCACCTGGGTGCAGGGGGCGTTGACGCGTATCTGTGACGCGTCAATGCCCCGTTCCAGGCATCGCCCTCAGCGGCGACAAGTGTACTGGTGGTCGTGGGAGATCGCACAACTGCGTACCTCCTGCGTTGGTGCGAGACGCCAGTACAGCCACTATCGGAGACGGGTACAGAAGGTGCAGGAGGAGGAAGACCGACTGTACCAGGTCTATGTCGAGGCGAGGACGCGGCTGCAGGAGGCAATCGGTCGTGCGAAGGGCGAGTCGCACGATCGAATGATTGCGGGGATAGACCAAGACCCGTACGGGACGCCCTACCGGATGGTGATCGGTAAGCTACGGGCTTGGGCTCCACCACTGACGCAGACGCTCCAACCGGATATTCTCCGAGGGGTGCTGTCGTCGCTATTCCCGCAGCGGGCCAACTTTTCACCACCTACTATGGCCCGCCCTGCAGCGCGAGAGGAGGAAGACGGTGTCACACCACCGGTGGAGGAGGAGGAGCTCGAAGAAGCTGTTCGCCGATCTCGGCACAAGAGCACCGCTCCTGGCCTGGATGGCATCCCCGGCCGGGCGTTAACTCTGGCCCTGAACACCATGGGGCCCAGAGTGCGAGGGCTATTCACTGCCTGTCTGGCTCAAGCCATAATTCCACAGCGGTGGAAGACAGGCAGGTTAGTCCTCATTAAGAAGGAGGGTCGTCCGGCGGATTCAGCCTCCGCCTATAGGCCTATCGTGCTCTTGAGCGAGATCGCCAAGCTCTTCGAGCGAGTTGTAGCGAGGAGGCTACAACGCCATTTGGAGGGGACAGGTCCGGACCTCTCGGACCTGCAGTATGGCTTCCGCAGAGGGCGTTCGACGGTGGATGCCATACTCGAGGTGAAGTCCCACGCGCAGGATGCGGTTGCTCGGGGTGACGGGATTTTGGCGGTGTCTTTAGACATCGCCAACGCCTTTAACTCCCTCCCCTGGCCCTGCATTAAGGAGGCACTTTTATACCACCGTGTGCCTCCATACCTGTGCCGTGTCATCGGGGCTTACCTGTCCGAGAGGTCTGTGATCTTTCCCGCTCCGGGTGGAGGTTGGAAGGAGTACGGAGTGTCGTCCGGTGTTCCACAAGGATCGGTACTGGGACCCATCCTCTGGAACATCGGGTACGACTGGGTGTTGCGGGGCAGCAACTTGGAGGGGATAAAGGTCCTCTGTTACGCCGATGACACGCTGGTCTTGGCGCAGCAGAGGACCTATCGCGAGGCGGCTGTGCTCGCCACGGCCGGGGTGGCCGATGTTGTAGGCCGCATGAGGCGGCTAGGTCTGGAGGTTGCCTTGAACAAGTCCGAGGCATTATACTTCCATGCTCCTCGAAAGGGCCCACCACCAGATGCCCATATCGTCGTCGGTGGCGTCACTATTGACGTCAAAATGAGCATGAAGTACCTCGGACTTGTTCTGGACGGTCGGTGGAGTTTCCGGGGCCACTTTTCATCTTTGGCCCCGAAACTGTTGACGACGGCGGCGGCCTTGGCGCGCCTCTTGCCCAATGTGGATGGGCCGAGCGCCTCGAGCCGTCGGCTGTACACCGGAGTGGTCAGGTCGATGGCCCTCTACGGTGCCCCCGTATGGGCGGACGCCCTGGACCGGCACAACGTCACTCTGCTGCGACGGGCGCAGAGGGTGATGGCCATCCGGGCGATACGGGGGTATCGGACCATCTCTGGTGAGGTGTCGTGCGTGCTGGCCGGAGTCATGCCGTGGGATCTGGACGCGACTGCTCTGGCGTCGGTCTATTGCCGGCGTCGGGGCCTCGTGTCCGGGTCCGCGGATAGGTCAGCACCACAAGAGGAGGCGCGGGATGCCGCATTAGAGGGGTGGGAGTCCCGGCTGGCAACACCATCTGCCGGCCGGAGGACGATCGAGGCAGTTCGTCCAGTTTTCCGCCAGTGGTTAGCGAGGCGTCACGGCGTCCTAACCTTCCGCACCACGCAGGTGCTCACGGGGCATGGTTGCTTCGGGGGTTACCTGTGTCGAATCGCTGGGAGGGAGCCCGATGCCCGCTGCCACCACTGCGACGACTGCCTCGACGAGACGGCCCAGCACACGCTGGAGGTGTGTCCAGCTTGGGCGTCTCAACGTCGCGCTCTGCGCGACGTCATTGGGGACGACCTCTCCCTGCCGGCCGTGGTCAAGGCCATGGCCGGTAGCGAGACGTCGTGGGACGCGGTCTCTTCCTTCTGCGAGGCAGTGGTGCTCGAGAAGGAGGCGGCGGAACGTGCGAGGGAGGCATCAGCCGAACTCGCTATCCGTCGCAAAAGACCGGGTCGCCGGAGGGCGGCACACGACCGCCGCCTTCCGCCCTAATGAGCCAGAGGGCGGTCAGCTTGGGGAAGCTGATCGCCTACTAACCTGGCCCGAGTAGGCGCGCGCAGGTTGCTCCCGCGCGCTACTCTGAGAAGGCCGTCGAGGGTGACCACACCACCCTTGACTCCGCGACGTGCCTAGAACGCTCCCGCCGCCGCGCTTCACGGAAGACTGTAGTTCCCGTGTTGAGCGGCCAATGGCGGTCGAGGAGGAGCATCGTGAGGTTTTAGTGGGTATTCGGACGGCCTACATCTGCCAGTCCGCGAGTCCCACATAACCCGCTCGAGTCCCCACTCGGCCGGGTATCCGTAATCGGATTTCCTCACGTTAAAAAAAAAAAAAGGTTAGGTTAGGTTAGGTTAGGTTAGGTTAGGTTAGGTTAGGTTAGGTTAGGTTAGGTTAGGTTAGGTTAGGTTGGGTTAGGTTAGGTTAGGTTAGGTTAGGTTAGGTTAGGTTCCCAAGGGAGTTGCTGGTCCTCCTACTGGGCGCGTCCCCAGGTGGCGGATAGGGGAAACCACTCGCTCTTGCGAGCGGGTGGACCGGGAGTTTTTCCCGGCGCGGACCAAAACCAGCGAGGCATGGGCGTGCCTTTAGTCCATCGTTATGGACACGGCCTAGGGGAGCACACCCCGACAGAAAAGCCAAAGCTGTGGATCAGCAAAACAACAACATGTCGGCAAACAAAAATTTATTCATACCGCAGGAGGGTACCAGCCAGTCTGGAGAGTCCCTCCGTGCTACGGCACGCAAGCCCCACGAATCTGCGGGGGGCAACGTTTACCGATGTGTTGCGGGGGAAGGGCCCGAGAAGGGCGGAGTTGAGATGCCTGAGACGGGCGGAGTAGAGGTGCCTGAGATGGGCGGAGTAAAGGTGCCTGAGATAGGCGGTGTAGTGGGTGTAGAGCCCGAGGAGGAGATTGAAGAAGCATGTGCACCTGACACGGGCAATATTCGGGCACTTGTGCCGATGAAAGGAGTGCTAAAGGATGCACGAGTAGTAGTTGAGCGATTGGACCTAGCAGAATGTAGCTCAATCCTCAGTGGGCGGTCCAGATCGCTGTCGGTGTCATCGCGAGGTCGTTTCTGGGCGGCTTCTGAATCGGACGCAGATAGCGTTATGTCTGTTCAGTCCAATGACAAAGAAGGTAATGCATCTCAGTTTCGGAAGGACAGAAAGAGGCGCCGGAATAGGGAAAGACAATCTGGGTCCTCGGACGCGGATGGAGAGACGGAGAAGCCGAAAGCTAAGGTGGCATCGACCAAGAGATGTCAGGGTTCTTCTTTTACTCCTGACAATATAGAGGTGGCTATTGCAAAGAAGGTGCTCAAAGAAGCTAAGCGCGAAGAGCGTCGGCTAAGAGCAGAGGAGGAGGTTGCTAATATAACCGCAGCGATAGAGGGCAGGGCGAGTTCTAGGCTATCAGATGTGTCCATGGAACCATGCGCTGACGAGCCTTTGGTCTCTGACTTGTACAGTCAAGTTTCTGATAGCCTGGCTGTTATTAACAGAGTCCCTACCAACTCTGTAAACTTAAAGGGCACATTTACGAAGGCCCTAAAAGATGCTTCCAGTGCCATCTCTAAAGCAGTTAACATCCTGACGAAAAGGACGGCATCAGAGGAAGTCCACCTCCTCAGAGCAACAAACACGCGGCTGCAGTCGGAGTTGGCGGATTTGCGGAAAGAGTTTGCCCTCTTAAGAGTGGATGTGGAGCGCTCTAAAGTATCGGACTCAATACGTGTGCCGGTAGAATCAGTTGCCGTCGATGATATAGTTCGCACTGTGATGCTAGAAGTGGGTGCTATGGTCACTACCAGGCTGGAAGCTTTTAAAGAACGTCTTCCGCCAGAGAAGAGTATGAGACCCCCACTAGCAATGGACAAGCGCAAGGTAGCTCATCCTAAAGAAGTGGAAGTACAGCCTGTTGTGACTACTTTGATGGCGCAGGCTAATCCGGCACCAAAGGAGCAAAGAGCGCAGAAAGTCAAAGCTAGGAAAGGCAAGACGAAAAGTGCTCCCAGCCCGGACAACCCCGTGAATCCTCGGCTTCTGCCACCAGCTCCAACTGACATGTCCGAAGGCTGGACTGTCGTTGTGCGAAAGGGGGCCAAGAAAAAGTCCGGCCAAAAGGAGAAACCAACAGCGCAAAGTGTGAAGGTTAAGGCGCAAAGAGAGGTTAAATTGCGTCGTCCACGATCGCAGGTGGTGGCCATCAAGCTGCAGCCAGCCGCCGCCGAAAAGCTGACGTACAGCGACGTCCTTACCCGGGTCAAGCAAAATATAAAATTGGAAGACCTGGGTATTAGTGACTTAAGATTTCGCGTCGCTTCTACCGGGGCCAGAATGCTGGAGCTACCAGGAACCAATACAAGCTAAAAGGCGGATGCGCTGGCCGAAAAGCTGCGGGGCGTTCGTAGCCCCGAAGAAGTGCAGGTGTCGAGGCCAGTGAAGTGTGCATAACTGAGGGTGTGTGGCCTCGACGACTCTGCTACTGCCGAGGATGTCGCTGCTGCAATCAGCCGAGTTACTGGCTGTAGTGCGGCCAACATAAAGGTTGGGGAGATCCGACAAGACCGGGCGGGTCTCGGGACGGTTTGGGTACGTTGCCCGGTCGGAGCCGCGCAGAGATTGAGCGGGACGAGACTCCTAGTGGGGTTCGTCTCGGCCATGGTCAGGCTATTGCCGCCTCGCGTACAGCGTTGTTTTCGATGTCACGAAGTGGGCCACGTTGCGGCGATGTGCTGCAGCCCGGGGGGCAGGAGCAATCAATGCTTCCAGTGTGGTGAACCCGGGCATCAACAGCGGACTTGCTCGGCTGCACCACATTGCCCGGTGTGCGAGGCGGCGCAGAAGCCTGCCTACCACAAAGCAGGCAGTGCGGTCTGCGCTAAAATCAGCGCTGTCTATAAAAAGGGAAGAGGGAAAAGACGAATGCCGGCAACAATATCGGCCATTTCTAGGATCCAAGCTGGGCCTGAGGAGGTGCAACAAATGGAAACCAAATAATGGCTCTCCGTGTGTTGCAGGCGAACATCAACCACTGTGCCAGAGCCCAAGACTTATTGGTCCAAAGCCTGGCCCAGCGGTTGATACAGGTGGCGGTTGTTGCGGAGCCATACAGCGTGCCTGCGCGGGATAACTGGGTCGCAGACAACACCGGGGTGGTGACTATTATCACCCAGGTAGCTGCGGGCTCCCCGCCTTTCACACGAGTCGAGAGGGGTGCGGGATGCGTCGCGGCACTTGTCGGCGACCTAGTTGTCGTTGGTGTTTACTTTTCCCCTAATCGAACTCTTGCAGAGTTCGAAGAGTTTTTAATTCGATTAGGGGAAATGGTAGAACGGCATCGCCCGGCGGAGGTGTTGGTAGCGGGCGACCTCAACGCCAAATCCAGCGTGTGGGGCTCCGCAATAACGGATGTGCGTGGTGTGACACTGTCGGAGTGGGTAATTGCCACCGGTTTGTCCGTCCTCAACCGGGGGACGACGAACACGTGTGTGCGAAGGCTGGGCGGGTCCGTCGTGGACGTAACGTTTGCGACCCCGGCCCTAGCGCGTCGTGTTCGGGGTTGGCGAGTGCTGGATGATGTGGAGACTCTCTCGGACCACCTCTACATCCAATACGAGATCTCCACACATCCGGCGGCGCCGCCAGCCCCCAGTCCAACCTCGCGAGAGTACGGACCGCGGTGGCAATTGGGTCGTCTCGACAGACAACTGCTGGAGGAAGCAGCGATAGTGGAATCCTGGCTGCCCCAGAGCTTGGCGTCTGCAGAAGACGCCGCCACCTGGGTGCAGGAGGCGTTGTCGCGTATCTGTGACGCGTCAATGCCCCGTTCCGGGCGTCGCTCTCAGCGGCGACAAGTGTACTGGTGGTCGTGGGAGATCGCACAACTGCGTAACACCTGCGTTGGTGCGAGACGCCAGTACAGCCACTATCGAAGACGGGTACAGAAGGTGCAGGAGGAGGAAGACCGACTGTACCAGGTCTATGTCGAGGCGAGGACGCGGCTGCAGGAGGCAATCGGTCGTGCGAAGGGCGAGTCGCACGATCGAATGATTGCGGGGATAGACCAAGACCCGTACGGGACGCCTTACCGGATGGTGATCGGTAGGCTACGGGCTTGGGCTCCACCTCTGACGCAGACGCTCCGACCGGATATTCTCCGAGGGGTGCTGTCGTCGCTATTCCCGCAGCGGGCCAACTTTTCACCACCTACTATGGCCCGCCCTGCAGCGCGAGAGGAGGAGGACAGTGTCGCACCACCGGTGGAGGAGGAGGAGCTCGAAGAAGCTATTCGCCGATCTCGGCACAAGAGCACAGCCCCTGGCCTGGATGGCATCCCCGGCCGGGCGTTAACTCTGGCCCTGAACACCATGGGGCCCAGAGTGCGAGGGCTATTCACTGCCTGTCTGGCTCAAGCCATAATTCCACAGCGGTGGAAGACAGGCAGGTTAGTCCTCATTAAGAAGGAGGGGCGTCCGGCGGATTCAGCCTCCGCCTATAGGCCTATCGTGCTCTTGAGCGAGATCGCCAAGCTCTTCGAGCGAGTTGTAGCGAGACGGCTACAACACCATTTGGAGGGGACAGGTCCGGACCTCTCGGACCTGCAGTATGGTTTCCGCAGTGGGCGTTCGACGGTGGATGCCATACTCGAGGTGAAGTCCCATGCGCAGGATGCGGTTGCCCGGGGTGACGGGATTTTGGCGGTGTCTTTAGACATCGCCAACGCCTTTAACTCCCTGCCCTGGCCTTGCATTAAGGAGGCACTTTTATACCACCGTGTGCCTCCATACCTGTGCCGCGTCATCGGGGCTTACCTGTCCGGGAGGTCCGTAATCTTTCCCGCTCCTGGTGGAGGATGGGAGGAGTACGGAGTGTCGTCCGGTGTTCCACAAGGATCGGTACTGGGACCCATCCTTTGGAACATCGGGTACGACTGGGTGTTGCGGGGCAGCACCTTGAGGGGGATAAAGGTCCTCTGCTACGCCGATGACACGCTGGTCTTGGCGCAACAGAGGACCTACCGGGAGGCGGCGGTCCTCGCGACGGCCGGGGTGGCCGATGTTGTCGGCCGCATCAGGCGGCTTGGTTTGGAGGTTGCCTTGAACAAGTCCGAGGCATTATACTTCCATGCTCCTCGAAAGGGCCCACCACCAGATGCCCATATCGTCGTCGGTGGCGTCACGATAGACGTTAAAAGGAGCATGAAGTACCTCGGACTTGTTCTGGACGGTCGGTGGAGTTTCCGGGGCCACTTTTCATCTTTGGCCCGGGGGCTGTGGAAGACGGGGGGGGCCTTGGCGCCCTTTTTGCCCAACGTAGGTGGGCCGCGCGCCTCGAGCCGTCGGCTGTACACCGGAGTGGTCAGGTCGATGGCCCTCTATGGTGCCCCCGTATGGGCGGACGCCCTGGACCGGCACAACGTCACTCTGCTGCGACGGGCGCAGAGGGTGATGGCCATCCGGGCGATACGGGGGTATCGGACCATCTCCGGTGAGGTGGCGTGCGTGCTGGCCGGAGTCATGCCGTGGGACCTGGACGCGACTGCTCTGGCGTCGGTCTATTGCCGGCGTCGGGGCCTCGTGTCCGGGGCCGCGGCAAGGTCAGCACCACAAGAGGAGGCGCGGGATGCCGCATTGGAGGTGTGGGAGTCCCGGCTGGCAACACCAACCGCCGGCCGGAGGACGATCGAGGCTGTTCGTCCAGTCTTCCGCCAGTGGTTAGCGAGGCGTCACGGCGTCCTAACCTTCCGCACCACGCAGGTGCTCACGGGGCATGGTTGCTTCGGGGGTTATCTGTGTCGGATCGCTGGGAGGGAGCCCGATGCCCGCTGCCACCACTGCGACGACTGCCTCGACGAGACGGCCCAGCACACGCTGGAGGTGTGCCCAGCTTGGGCGTCTCAACGTCGCGCTCTGCGCGACGTCATTGGGGACGACCTTTCCCTGCCGGCCGTAGTCAAGGCCATGGCCGGTAGCGAGACGTCGTGGGACGCGGTCTCTTCCTTCTGCGAGGCAGTGGTGCTCGAGAAGGAGGCGGCGGAACGTGCGAGGGAGGCATCAGCCGAACTCGCTATCCGCCGCAAAAGACCGGGTCGCCGGAGGGCGGCACACGACCGCCGCCTTCCGCCCTAATGAGCCAGAGGGCGGTCAGCTTGGGGAAGCTGATCGCCTACTAACCTGGCCCGAGTAGGCGCGCGCAGGTTGCTCCCGCGCGCTACTCTGAGAAGGCCGTCGAGGGTGACCACACCACCCTTGACTCCGCGACGTGCCGACAGGCTCCCGCCGCCGCGCTTCACGGAAGACTCTAGTTCCCGTGTCGTGCGGCCACAGGCGGTCGAGGAGGAGCACCGTGAGGTTTTAGTGGGTATTCGGACGGCCTACATCTGCCAGTCCGCGAGTCCCCCATAACCCCCGCCCGAGGCCCCCCCCGGCCGGGGATCCGTAAACGGATTTCCTCCCGTTAAAAAAAAAAAAAAAAAAAAAAAAAAAGGTTAGGTTAGGTTAGGTTAGGTTAGGTTAGGTTAGGTTAGGTTAGGTTAGGTTAGGTTAGGTTAGGTTAGGTTAGGTTAGGTTAGGTTAGGTTAGGTTAGGTTAGGTTAGGTTAGGTTAGGTTTTTTTTTTTTTTTTTTTTTTTTCTTTAATTCTGGCAACCTCCATCGTGGTGAACGGAGACGTTTTCTGCTTCAAGTTCATATTTTGACTATTTTTGTTTTATTTAGTTTTTTTTTTTTTAGGGTATCTTTGGTTTTACTTTATTTGTTACGCATTTGACTATTTATCTTGTTTTACTGAATGTTTTATTTGATTTTTATCTTTATTTTTTTATTGTTGACAATGGTGCATTAAAATATACTACTTTTCTATATTTATTTAATTTTATCGTTTTAATCTCTAATTTTGAATAATATTACTATGTCATCTTATTGCTACATGATAACCTATGATAATCAACATTATCTAGGAATCATGTATTAAGTTCTACAGCATATTATTTGCTATTTTCTTTTTCTTGTTTACCTATATAATTATAATTTGATTTAATTTTAAGTGAATGAAAGGTAGGGGAGGTGTGCTGTTTTCGGTGCGCAAGGATGTTTTGTGGTTTCCACTTAATTCATTCCCTTTTCCTCCCAGAATGGTGCTGTTCCCCATTCTGGTCAGGAATGGTTGGCTTATTTTCCTTTTTTTTTTTTTTTTTTGCACGGAAGTTGAAACCACTATGTTTAGCCTGTATTCGGGGACCAATCCGCTGCTTCGCATGTGACCTGAATTTACAAACAATGTGCTGTGCCCAGTAAGTTCAGGCACACATGTTACGCCCGACGTGTGCTCCCAGAGTACACTCCCGGCGCCCAAGTCCTGACCACATACCTCCTTTGGTTGCTTAATGCGTTCTTTACTACATATCCCCGTTACCACTTCAGCAGTACGCTACTGTAGCTCGTGCCAGTGACTCCCAACGTTTCCGGACGGGACAGACTTCACTGAAGGCATTGTGGTCTGTGCGGTCAATCCTAGCCCTAATGCAGTTTTGGCAAGTAGGGGTAACATTGACCGCCAGTACTTCGCACTTTGCCTTCAAGTGAGGGCCCCCACAGTGGCTGCAGACGTCCGCCTCCTCAGTGCAGTATCTCCTCGTGTGGCCATATGCCAGACACCTGGAGCACTGCACTAGGGGCGACTGGTCCAGGACCTTGACTCTCTGCAGGTCCACTCGGAGCGCTCCTAGGTCTGTCGCTCTCCTCCATATTATGGGGGAGACCGACAGCACCAGGTGACTCGTGTGGGGGTTCCTGGCTTTTTTCCGGAACTTGACTTCGATCCTGTCGTCCTCCGTGGCGAGGCCGTCAAATACTTCCCTATTTTGCTTTCGGATCGCCCTGAGCACCTCCTCGTCGGTGTGCACGTTTAAAAGATCTCTCAGGACAATCATGGGGTCGCGATTTTTGACGTCCTCAACACGGAGGCGACAGGACTCGAGTCGCCCTTTAATCTTCTCCCTGTCTTCAAGGGTCTGGCACCCAAGGATAACCTTCTGATCCTTTGCCTTTCGGACCTTCTCCACTTTTACCCACCCTTCCTTCGCGTCCACCGCTTTGCGCACGCGCTCCAGTACGTCCTCCCCTGTCTCCAGATCATCTTCCGAGGAAATGATGATGGAGTGCAGGGCAGGTTGCACCGGTTTAGGCTTTGGCGCCAGCGTGGTAACGCTCGCGTTGGTCGGACATGGGTTTGCGTGCATGGCGGAGTTAATTTGACAGTGCTTGCTTTAACTCCCGCATTTGGTCACTGTGCTCAGCCAACAGCCTCGAGTGGTCCTCAATCTTTTGGGAGAGTTCCCCCCGGTCCTCCCGAAAAGCTTCACACTCGGGCTGTTCTTTGGGAGCCTCATCGCCGTTGAGCTCGCCCTCAAGCTCCTTGACAAGAGCGTATAATCGCTCGAGGGCTTTAGTGACGCCAACCTTAATATCCGTTTTTAGGTTGCGGGAGTTTTTGAGATGAAGTTTTGCACTTGTAAGGCAGGCTTTGGCCTCAGAGGTCCTGCTCTGGTAGGTCATCTCGATCTCAGGGCTGAATTCTAGCCTGGTCCTCACGAGATCGAGATTTTCCAACTTATATGCTGGGCTTTGTAGCATCTTGGGAGGTGCGCGTCAATATATGAATTGTTGGCTGGATATGTATAGGTATCCACCGACGGTTTCTTTTTAAAATCCAATTTAAAATATTTATAAAGTTAAAATAAATAAATACGAAGTTAAAATAAAATACAGTTTGAATAAATATAAGGTTAAAATTAAATAAGTACAAGGTTAAAATTTAAACACAATTTGAATAAATATAAGGTTAAAACTTAAATAAGTACAAATTAAATTTCAATAAATACAATATTTTTGGTTTGGTAAAATTACCAATTTCAGTCTTAAAAAGTCAGTGGTGTAAAAAGCCACTGACAGTCTATGTGTATAAAGAGTATTTTATTGACTATTTTTACGGGCGTTTCAACGTCAAAACCTAGTTAAAAATTGTAAAAACTATATCAAAATAGTCAAAAGTTTTGCCAAGGTCGAGCAGATTTTACCTGCCTGGCAACAAAAGGGTGTGGTGGGGGGGCCTTTTTTTCAGTTTCTCGTGCTCCGATTTGCACGAAATCGGTGTCAATCGATCGGGCTTCGCGATGCCTACGAAACTGTGAGAAATTGAAGACTGAGGGGGAGGGGGGTGAGTATAAAAATTTAGAAAAATTGAATTTTTCAGTGATTTTCGCGTGTAAAAGGCGCGAAAATATGTCAAAAAATTTGGAAAAAAATTTGATAGGTACGGCGCGGGAGGACCTACGCAACGATACCAATAACTCCTCAATCGAAGTGAGGTAAGTCAGTTCAAAAAATTTTTAAAATGTTGTAAGTCAAAATTTTTCAGACTGAATTTTCAGGTGTCTAAATTTGTGTAAATATATTTAGTTTATTATATATAATGTCAAATAGGTCAGATTTATTATGTAAAACAAGTTTCAGCCTGATGTAAGATGTTTTGAAAAATTCAATTTGTATGAATATTTTTCTAAGTCTCTCGACCTTAGGTGGATTTCGTATATCTATGAGACTATATGAAATTGATATTTTCAAATTTTTTCAGTTTCTCGTGCTCCGATTTGCACGAAATCGGTGTCAATCGATCGGGCTTCGCGATGCCTACGAAACTGTGAGAAATTGAAGACTGAGGGGGAGGGGGGTGAGTATAAAAATTTAGAAAAATTGAATTTTTCAGTGATTTTCGCGTGTAAAAGGCGCGAAAATATGTCAAAAAATTTGGAAAAAATTTGATAGGTACGGCGCGGGAGGACCTACGCAACGATACCAATAACTCCTCAATCGAAGTGAGGTAAGTCAGTTCAAAAAATTTTTAAAATGTTGTAAGTCAAAATTTTTCAGACTGAATTTTCAGGTGTCTAAATTTGTGTAAATATATTTAGTTTATTATATATAATGTCAAATAGGTCAGATTTATTATGTAAAACAAGTTTCAGCCTGATGTAAGATGTTTTGAAAAATTCAATTTGTATGAATATTTTTCTAAGTCTCTCGACCTTAGGTGGATTTCGTATATCTATGAGACTATATGAAATTGATATTTTCAAATTTTTTCAGTTTCTCGTGCTCCGATTTGCACGAAATCGGTGTCAATCGATCGGGCTTCGCGATGCCTACGAAACTGTGAGAAATTGAAGACTGAGGGGGAGGGGGGTGAGTATAAAAATTTAGAAAAATTGAATTTTTCAGTGATTTTCGCGTGTAAAAGGCGCGAAAATATGTCAAAAAATTTGGAAAAAAATTTGATAGGTACGGCGCGGGAGGACCTACGCAACGATACCAATAACTCCTCAATCGAAGTGAGGTAAGTCAGTTCAAAAAATTTTTAAAATGTTGTAAGTCAAAATTTTTCAGACTGAATTTTCAGGTGTCTAAATTTGTGTAAATATATTTAGTTTATTATATATAATGTCAAATAGGTCAGATTTATTATGTAAAACAAGTTTCAGCCTGATGTAAGATGTTTTGAAAAATTCAATTTGTATGAATATTTTTCTAAGTCTCTCGACCTTAGGTGGATTTCGTATATCTATGAGACTATATGAAATTGATATTTTCAAATTTTTTCAGTTTCTCGTGCTCCGATTTGCACGAAATCGGTGTCAATCGATCGGGCTTCGCGATGCCTACGAAACTGTGAGAAATTGAAGACTGAGGGGGAGGGGGGTGAGTATAAAAATTTAGAAAAATTGAATTTTTCAGTGATTTTCGCGTGTAAAAGGCGCGAAAATATGTCAAAAAATTTGGAAAAAAATTTGATAGGTACGGCGCGGGAGGACCTACGCAACGATACCAATAACTCCTCAATCGAAGTGAGGTAAGTCAGTTCAAAAAATTTTTAAAATGTTGTAAGTCAAAATTTTTCAGACTGAATTTTCAGGTGTCTAAATTTGTGTAAATATATTTAGTTTATTATATATAATGTCAAATAGGTCAGATTTATTATGTAAAACAAGTTTCAGCCTGATGTAAGATGTTTTGAAAAATTCAATTTGTATGAATATTTTTCTAAGTCTCTCGACCTTAGGTGGATTTCGTATATCTATGAGACTATATGAAATTGATATTTTCAAATTTTTTCAGTTTCTCGTGCTCCGATTTGCACGAAATCGGTGTCAATCGATCGGGCTTCGCGATGCCTACGAAACTGTGAGAAATTGAAGACTGAGGGGGAGGGGGGTGAGTATAAAAATTTAGAAAAATTGAATTTTTCAGTGATTTTCGCGTGTAAAAGGCGCGAAAATATGTCAAAAAATTTGGAAAAAAATTTGATAGGTACGGCGCGGGAGGACCTACGCAACGATACCAATAACTCCTCAATCGAAGTGAGGTAAGTCAGTTCAAAAAATTTTTAAAATGTTGTAAGTCAAAATTTTTCAGACTGAATTTTCAGGTGTCTAAATTTGTGTAAATATATTTAGTTTATTATATATAATGTCAAATAGGTCAGATTTATTATGTAAAACAAGTTTCAGCCTGATGTAAGATGTTTTGAAAAATTCAATTTGTATGAATATTTTTCTAAGTCTCTCGACCTTAGGTGGATTTCGTATATCTATGAGACTATATGAAATTGATATTTTCAAATTTTTTCAGTTTCTCGTGCTCCGATTTGCACGAAATCGGTGTCAATCGATCGGGCTTCGCGATGCCTACGAAACTGTGAGAAATTGAAGACTGAGGGGGAGGGGGGTGAGTATAAAAATTTAGAAAAATTGAATTTTTCAGTGATTTTCGCGTGTAAAAGGCGCGAAAATATGTCAAAAAATTTGGAAAAAATTTGATAGGTACGGCGCGGGAGGACCTACGCAACGATACCAATAACTCCTCAATCGAAGTGAGGTAAGTCAGTTCAAAAAATTTTTAAAATGTTGTAAGTCAAAATTTTTCAGACTGAATTTTCAGGTGTCTAAATTTGTGTAAATATATTTAGTTTATTATATATAATGTCAAATAGGTCAGATTTATTATGTAAAACAAGTTTCAGCCTGATGTAAGATGTTTTGAAAAATTCAATTTGTATGAATATTTTTCTAAGTCTCTCGACCTTAGGTGGATTTCGTATATCTATGAGACTATATGAAATTGATATTTTCAAATTTTTTCAGTTTCTCGTGCTCCGATTTGCACGAAATCGGTGTCAATCGATCGGGCTTCGCGATGCCTACGAAACTGTGAGAAATTGAAGACTGAGGGGGAGGGGGGTGAGTATAAAAATTTAGAAAAATTGAATTTTTCAGTGATTTTCGCGTGTAAAAGGCGCGAAAATATGTCAAAAAATTTGGAAAAAAATTTTGATAGGTACGGCGCGGGAGGACCTACGCAACGATACCAATAACTCCTCAATCGAAGTGAGGTAAGTCAGTTCAAAAAATTTTTAAAATGTTGTAAGTCAAAATTTTTCAGACTGAATTTTCAGGTGTCTAAATTTGTGTAAATATATTTAGTTTATTATATATAATGTCAAATAGGTCAGATTTATTATGTAAAACAAGTTTCAGCCTGATGTAAGATGTTTTGAAAAATTCAATTTGTATGAATATTTTTCTAAGTCTCTCGACCTTAGGTGGATTTCGTATATCTATGAGACTATATGAAATTGATATTTTCAAATTTTTTCAGTTTCTCGTGCTCCGATTTGCACGAAATCGGTGTCAATCGATCGGGCTTCGCGATGCCTACGAAACTGTGAGAAATTGAAGACTGAGGGGGAGGGGGGTGAGTATAAAAATTTAGAAAAATTGAATTTTTCAGTGATTTTCGCGTGTAAAAGGCGCGAAAATATGTCAAAAAATTTGGAAAAAAATTTGATAGGTACGGCGCGGGAGGACCTACGCAACGATACCAATAACTCCTCAATCGAAGTGAGGTAAGTCAGTTCAAAAAATTTTTAAAATGTTGTAAGTCAAAATTTTTCAGACTGAATTTTCAGGTGTCTAAATTTGTGTAAATATATTTAGTTTATTATATATAATGTCAAATAGGTCAGATTTATTATGTAAAACAAGTTTCAGCCTGATGTAAGATGTTTTGAAAAATTCAATTTGTATGAATATTTTTCTAAGTCTCTCGACCTTAGGTGGATTTCGTATATCTATGAGACTATATGAAATTGATATTTTCAAATTTTTTCAGTTTCTCGTGCTCCGATTTGCACGAAATCGGTGTCAATCGATCGGGCTTCGCGATGCCTACGAAACTGTGAGAAATTGAAGACTGAGGGGGAGGGGGGTGAGTATAAAAATTTAGAAAAATTGAATTTTTCAGTGATTTTCGCGTGTAAAAGGCGCGAAAATATGTCAAAAAATTTGGAAAAAAATTTGATAGGTACGGCGCGGGAGGACCTACGCAACGATACCAATAACTCCTCAATCGAAGTGAGGTAAGTCAGTTCAAAAAATTTTTAAAATGTTGTAAGTCAAAATTTTTCAGACTGAATTTTCAGGTGTCTAAATTTGTGTAAATATATTTAGTTTATTATATATAATGTCAAATAGGTCAGATTTATTATGTAAAACAAGTTTCAGCCTGATGTAAGATGTTTTGAAAAATTCAATTTGTATGAATATTTTTCTAAGTCTCTCGACCTTAGGTGGATTTCGTATATCTATGAGACTATATGAAATTGATATTTTCAAATTTTTTCAGTTTCTCGTGCTCCGATTTGCACGAAATCGGTGTCAATCGATCGGGCTTCGCGATGCCTACGAAACTGTGAGAAATTGAAGACTGAGGGGGAGGGGGGTGAGTATAAAAATTTAGAAAAATTGAATTTTTCAGTGATTTTCGCGTGTAAAAGGCGCGAAAATATGTCAAAAAATTTGGAAAAAAATTTTGATAGGTACGGCGCGGGAGGACCTACGCAACGATACCAATAACTCCTCAATCGAAGTGAGGTAAGTCAGTTCAAAAAATTTTTAAAATGTTGTAAGTCAAAATTTTTCAGACTGAATTTTCAGGTGTCTAAATTTGTGTAAATATATTTAGTTTATTATATATAATGTCAAATAGGTCAGATTTATTATGTAAAACAAGTTTCAGCCTGATGTAAGATGTTTTGAAAAATTCAATTTGTATGAATATTTTTCTAAGTCTCTCGACCTTAGGTGGATTTCGTATATCTATGAGACTATATGAAATTGATATTTTCAAATTTTTTCAGTTTCTCGTGCTCCGATTTGCACGAAATCGGTGTCAATCGATCGGGCTTCGCGATGCCTACGAAACTGTGAGAAATTGAAGACTGAGGGGGAGGGGGGTGAGTATAAAAATTTAGAAAAATTGAATTTTTCAGTGATTTTCGCGTGTAAAAGGCGCGAAAATATGTCAAAAAATTTGGAAAAAAATTTTGATAGGTACGGCGCGGGAGGACCTACGCAACGATACCAATAACTCCTCAATCGAAGTGAGGTAAGTCAGTTCAAAAAATTTTTAAAATGTTGTAAGTCAAAATTTTTCAGACTGAATTTTCAGGTGTCTAAATTTGTGTAAATATATTTAGTTTATTATATATAATGTCAAATAGGTCAGATTTATTATGTAAAACAAGTTTCAGCCTGATGTAAGATGTTTTGAAAAATTCAATTTGTATGAATATTTTTCTAAGTCTCTCGACCTTAGGTGGATTTCGTATATCTATGAGACTATATGAAATTGATATTTTCAAATTTTTTCAGTTTCTCGTGCTCCGATTTGCACGAAATCGGTGTCAATCGATCGGGCTTCGCGATGCCTACGAAACTGTGAGAAATTGAAGACTGAGGGGGAGGGGGGTGAGTATAAAAATTTAGAAAAATTGAATTTTTCAGTGATTTTCGCGTGTAAAAGGCGCGAAAATATGTCAAAAAATTTGGAAAAAAATTTTGATAGGTACGGCGCGGGAGGACCTACGCAACGATACCAATAACTCCTCAATCGAAGTGAGGTAAGTCAGTTCAAAAAATTTTTAAAATGTTGTAAGTCAAAATTTTTCAGACTGAATTTTCAGGTGTCTAAATTTGTGTAAATATATTTAGTTTATTATATATAATGTCAAATAGGTCAGATTTATTATGTAAAACAAGTTTCAGCCTGATGTAAGATGTTTTGAAAAATTCAATTTGTATGAATATTTTTCTAAGTCTCTCGACCTTAGGTGGATTTCGTATATCTATGAGACTATATGAAATTGATATTTTCAAATTTTTTCAGTTTCTCGTGCTCCGATTTGCACGAAATCGGTGTCAATCGATCGGGCTTCGCGATGCCTACGAAACTGTGAGAAATTGAAGACTGAGGGGGAGGGGGGTGAGTATAAAAATTTAGAAAAATTGAATTTTTCAGTGATTTTCGCGTGTAAAAGGCGCGAAAATATGTCAAAAAATTTGGAAAAAAATTTTGATAGGTACGGCGCGGGAGGACCTACGCAACGATACCAATAACTCCTCAATCGAAGTGAGGTAAGTCAGTTCAAAAAATTTTTAAAATGTTGTAAGTCAAAATTTTTCAGACTGAATTTTCAGGTGTCTAAATTTGTGTAAATATATTTAGTTTATTATATATAATGTCAAATAGGTCAGATTTATTATGTAAAACAAGTTTCAGCCTGATGTAAGATGTTTTGAAAAATTCAATTTGTATGAATATTTTTCTAAGTCTCTCGACCTTAGGTGGATTTCGTATATCTATGAGACTATATGAAATTGATATTTTCAAATTTTTTCAGTTTCTCGTGCTCCGATTTGCACGAAATCGGTGTCAATCGATCGGGCTTCGCGATGCCTACGAAACTGTGAGAAATTGAAGACTGAGGGGGAGGGGGGTGAGTATAAAAATTTAGAAAAATTGAATTTTTCAGTGATTTTCGCGTGTAAAAGGCGCGAAAATATGTCAAAAAATTTGGAAAAAAATTTGATAGGTACGGCGCGGGAGGACCTACGCAACGATACCAATAACTCCTCAATCGAAGTGAGGTAAGTCAGTTCAAAAAATTTTTAAAATGTTGTAAGTCAAAATTTTTCAGACTGAATTTTCAGGTGTCTAAATTTGTGTAAATATATTTAGTTTATTATATATAATGTCAAATAGGTCAGATTTATTATGTAAAACAAGTTTCAGCCTGATGTAAGATGTTTTGAAAAATTCAATTTGTATGAATATTTTTCTAAGTCTCTCGACCTTAGGTGGATTTCGTATATCTATGAGACTATATGAAATTGATATTTTCAAATTTTTTCAGTTTCTCGTGCTCCGATTTGCACGAAATCGGTGTCAATCGATCGGGCTTCGCGATGCCTACGAAACTGTGAGAAATTGAAGACTGAGGGGGAGGGGGGTGAGTATAAAAATTTAGAAAAATTGAATTTTTCAGTGATTTTCGCGTGTAAAAGGCGCGAAAATATGTCAAAAAATTTGGAAAAAAATTTGATAGGTACGGCGCGGGAGGACCTACGCAACGATACCAATAACTCCTCAATCGAAGTGAGGTAAGTCAGTTCAAAAAATTTTTAAAATGTTATAAGTCAAAATTTTTCAGACTGAATTTTCAGGTGTCTAAATTTGTGTAAATATATTTAGTTTATTATATATAATGTCAAATAGGTCAGATTTATTATGTAAAACAAGTTTCAGCCTGATGTAAGATGTTTTGAAAAATTCAATTTGTATGAATATTTTTCTAAGTCTCTCGACCTTAGGTGGATTTCGTATATCTATGAGACTATATGAAATTGATATTTTCAAATTTTTTCAGTTTCTCGTGCTCCGATTTGCACGAAATCGGTGTCAATCGATCGGGCTTCGCGATGCCTACGAAACTGTGAGAAATTGAAGACTGAGGGGGAGGGGGGTGAGTATAAAAATTTAGAAAAATTGAATTTTTCAGTGATTTTCGCGTGTAAAAGGCGCGAAAATATGTCAAAAAATTTGGAAAAAATTTGATAGGTACGGCGCGGGAGGACCTACGCAACGATACCAATAACTCCTCAATCGAAGTGAGGTAAGTCAGTTCAAAAAATTTTTAAAATGTTGTAAGTCAAAATTTTTCAGACTGAATTTTCAGGTGTCTAAATTTGTGTAAATATATTTAGTTTATTATATATAATGTCAAATAGGTCAGATTTATTATGTAAAACAAGTTTCAGCCTGATGTAAGATGTTTTGAAAAATTCAATTTGTATGAATATTTTTCTAAGTCTCTCGACCTTAGGTGGATTTCGTATATCTATGAGACTATATGAAATTGATATTTTCAAATTTTTTCAGTTTCTCGTGCTCCGATTTGCACGAAATCGGTGTCAATCGATCGGGCTTCGCGATGCCTACGAAACTGTGAGAAATTGAAGACTGAGGGGGAGGGGGGTGAGTATAAAAATTTAGAAAAATTGAATTTTTCAGTGATTTTCGCGTGTAAAAGGCGCGAAAATATGTCAAAAAATTTGGAAAAAATTTTGATAGGTACGGCGCGGGAGGACCTACGCAACGATACCAATAACTCCTCAATCGAAGTGAGGTAAGTCAGTTCAAAAAATTTTTAAAATGTTATAAGTCAAAATTTTTCAGACTGAATTTTCAGGTGTCTAAATTTGTGTAAATATATTTAGTTTATTATATATAATGTCAAATAGGTCAGATTTATTATGTAAAACAAGTTTCAGCCTGATGTAAGATGTTTTGAAAAATTCAATTTGTATGAATATTTTTCTAAGTCTCTCGACCTTAGGTGGATTTCGTATATCTATGAGACTATATGAAATTGATATTTTCAAATTTTTTCAGTTTCTCGTGCTCCGATTTGCACGAAATCGGTGTCAATCGATCGGGCTTCGCGATGCCTACGAAACTGTGAGAAATTGAAGACTGAGGGGGAGGGGGGTGAGTATAAAAATTTAGAAAAATTGAATTTTTCAGTGATTTTCGCGTGTAAAAGGCGCGAAAATATGTCAAAAAATTTGGAAAAAAATTTTGATAGGTACGGCGCGGGAGGACCTACGCAACGATACCAATAACTCCTCAATCGAAGTGAGGTAAGTCAGTTCAAAAAATTTTTAAAATGTTATAAGTCAAAATTTTTCAGACTGAATTTTCAGGTGTCTAAATTTGTGTAAATATATTTAGTTTATTATATATAATGTCAAATAGGTCAGATTTATTATGTAAAACAAGTTTCAGCCTGATGTAAGATGTTTTGAAAAATTCAATTTGTATGAATATTTTTCTAAGTCTCTCGACCTTAGGTGGATTTCGTATATCTATGAGACTATATGAAATTGATATTTTCAAATTTTTTCAGTTTCTCGTGCTCCGATTTGCACGAAATCGGTGTCAATCGATCGGGCTTCGCGATGCCTACGAAACTGTGAGAAATTGAAGACTGAGGGGGAGGGGGGTGAGTATAAAAATTTAGAAAAATTGAATTTTTCAGTGATTTTCGCGTGTAAAAGGCGCGAAAATATGTCAAAAAATTTGGAAAAAATTTTGATAGGTACGGCGCGGGAGGACCTACGCAACGATACCAATAACTCCTCAATCGAAGTGAGGTAAGTCAGTTCAAAAAATTTTTAAAATGTTATAAGTCAAAATTTTTCAGACTGAATTTTCAGGTGTCTAAATTTGTGTAAATATATTTAGTTTATTATATATAATGTCAAATAGGTCAGATTTATTATGTAAAACAAGTTTCAGCCTGATGTAAGATGTTTTGAAAAATTCAATTTGTATGAATATTTTTCTAAGTCTCTCGACCTTAGGTGGATTTCGTATATCTATGAGACTATATGAAATTGATATTTTCAAATTTTTTCAGTTTCTCGTGCTCCGATTTGCACGAAATCGGTGTCAATCGATCGGGCTTCGCGATGCCTACGAAACTGTGAGAAATTGAAGACTGAGGGGGAGGGGGGTGAGTATAAAAATTTAGAAAAATTGAATTTTTCAGTGATTTTCGCGTGTAAAAGGCGCGAAAATATGTCAAAAAATTTGGAAAAAATTTGATAGGTACGGCGCGGGAGGACCTACGCAACGATACCAATAACTCCTCAATCGAAGTGAGGTAAGTCAGTTCAAAAAATTTTTAAAATGTTGTAAGTCAAAATTTTTCAGACTGAATTTTCAGGTGTCTAAATTTGTGTAAATATATTTAGTTTATTATATATAATGTCAAATAGGTCAGATTTATTATGTAAAACAAGTTTCAGCCTGATGTAAGATGTTTTGAAAAATTCAATTTGTATGAATATTTTTCTAAGTCTCTCGACCTTAGGTGGATTTCGTATATCTATGAGACTATATGAAATTGATATTTTCAAATTTTTTCAGTTTCTCGTGCTCCGATTTGCACGAAATCGGTGTCAATCGATCGGGCTTCGCGATGCCTACGAAACTGTGAGAAATTGAAGACTGAGGGGGAGGGGGGTGAGTATAAAAATTTAGAAAAATTGAATTTTTCAGTGATTTTCGCGTGTAAAAGGCGCGAAAATATGTCAAAAAATTTGGAAAAAAATTTTGATAGGTACGGCGCGGGAGGACCTACGCAACGATACCAATAACTCCTCAATCGAAGTGAGGTAAGTCAGTTCAAAAAATTTTTAAAATGTTGTAAGTCAAAATTTTTCAGACTGAATTTTCAGGTGTCTAAATTTGTGTAAATATATTTAGTTTATTATATATAATGTCAAATAGGTCAGATTTATTATGTAAAACAAGTTTCAGCCTGATGTAAGATGTTTTGAAAAATTCAATTTGTATGAATATTTTTCTAAGTCTCTCGACCTTAGGTGGATTTCGTATATCTATGAGACTATATGAAATTGATATTTTCAAATTTTTTCAGTTTCTCGTGCTCCGATTTGCACGAAATCGGTGTCAATCGATCGGGCTTCGCGATGCCTACGAAACTGTGAGAAATTGAAGACTGAGGGGGAGGGGGGTGAGTATAAAAATTTAGAAAAATTGAATTTTTCAGTGATTTTCGCGTGTAAAAGGCGCGAAAATATGTCAAAAAATTTGGAAAAAATTTGGATAGGTACGGCGCGGGAGGACCTACGCAACGATACCAATAACTCCTCAATCGAAGTGAGGTAAGTCAGTTCAAAAAATTTTTAAAATGTTATAAGTCAAAATTTTTCAGACTGAATTTTCAGGTGTCTAAATTTGTGTAAATATATTTAGTTTATTATATATAATGTCAAATAGGTCAGATTTATTATGTAAAACAAGTTTCAGCCTGATGTAAGATGTTTTGAAAAATTCAATTTGTATGAATATTTTTCTAAGTCTCTCGACCTTAGGTGGATTTCGTATATCTATGAGACTATATGAAATTGATATTTTCAAATTTTTTTCAGTTTCTCGTGCTCCGATTTGCACGAAATCGGTGTCAATCGATCGGGCTTCGCGATGCCTACGAAACTGTGAGAAATTGAAGACTGAGGGGGAGGGGGGTGAGTATAAAAATTTAGAAAAATTGAATTTTTCAGTGATTTTCGCGTGTAAAAGGCGCGAAAATATGTCAAAAAATTTGGAAAAAATTTGGATAGGTACGGCGCGGGAGGACCTACGCAACGATACCAATAACTCCTCAATCGAAGTGAGGTAAGTCAGTTCAAAAAATTTTTAAAATGTTATAAGTCAAAATTTTCAGACTGAATTTTCAGGTGTCTAAATTTGTGTAAATATATTTAGTTTATTATATATAATGTCAAATAGGTCAGATTTATTATGTAAAACAAGTTTCAGCCTGATGTAAGATGTTTTGAAAAATTCAATTTGTATGAATATTTTTCTAAGTCTCTCGACCTTAGGTGGATTTCGTATATCTATGAGACTATATGAAATTGATATTTTCAAATTTTTTCAGTTTCTCGTGCTCCGATTGGCACGAAATCGGTGTCAATCGATCGGGCTTCGCGATGCCTACGAAACTGTGAGAAATTGAAGACTGAGGGGGAGGGGGGTGAGTATAAAAATTTAGAAAAATTGAATTTTTCAGTGATTTTCGCGTGTAAAAGGCGCGAAAATATGTCAAAAAATTTGGAAAAAATTTGATAGGTACGGCGCGGGAGGACCTACGCAACGATACCAATAACTCCTCAATCGAAGTGAGGTAAGTCAGTTCAAAAAATTTTTAAAATGTTATAAGTCAAAATTTTCAGACTGAATTTTCAGGTGTCTAAATTTGTGTAAATATATTTAGTTTATTATATATAATGTCAAATAGGTCAGATTTATTATGTAAAACAAGTTTCAGCCTGATGTAAGATGTTTTGAAAAATTCAATTTGTATGAATATTTTTCTAAGTCTCTCGACCTTAGGTGGATTTCGTATATCTATGAGACTATATGAAATTGATATTTTCAAATTTTTTTCAGTTTCTCGTGCTCCGATTGGCACGAAATCGGTGTCAATCGATCGGGCTTCGCGATGCCTACGAAACTGTGAGAAATTGAAGACTGAGGGGGAGGGGGGTGAGTATAAAAATTTAGAAAAATTGAATTTTTCAGTGATTTTCGCGTGTAAAAGGCGCGAAAATATGTCAAAAAATTTGGAAAAAATTTGATAGGTACGGCGCGGGAGGACCTACGCAACGATACCAATAACTCCTCAATCGAAGTGAGGTAAGTCAGTTCAAAAAATTTTTAAAATGTTATAAGTCAAAATTTTCAGACTGAATTTTCAGGTGTCTAAATTTGTGTAAATATATTTAGTTTATTATATATAATGTCAAATAGGTCAGATTTATTATGTAAAACAAGTTTCAGCCTGATGTAAGATGTTTTGAAAAATTCAATTTGTATGAATATTTTTCTAAGTCTCTCGACCTTAGGTGGATTTCGTATATCTATGAGACTATATGAAATTGATATTTTCAAATTTTTTCAGTTTCTCGTGCTCCGATTGGCACGAAATCGGTGTCAATCGATCGGGCTTCGCGATGCCTACGAAACTGTGAGAAATTGAAGACTGAGGGGGAGGGGGGTGAGTATAAAAATTTAGAAAAATTGAATTTTTCAGTGATTTTCGCGTGTAAAAGGCGCGAAAATATGTCAAAAAATTTGGAAAAAATTTGGATAGGTACAGCGCGGGAGGACCTACGCAACGATACCAATAACTCCTCAATCGAAGTGAGGTAAGTCAGTTCAAAAAATTTTTAAAATGTTATAAGTCAAAATTTTTCAGACTGAATTTTCAGGTGTCTAAATTTGTGTAAATATATTTAGTTTATTATATATAATGTCAAATAGGTCAGATTTATTATGTAAAACAAGTTTCAGCCTGATGTAAGATGTTTTGAAAAATTCAATTTGTATGAATATTTTTCTAAGTCTCTCGACCTTAGGTGGATTTCGTATATCTATGAGACTATATGAAATTGATATTTTCAAATTTTTTTCAGTTTCTCGTGCTCCGATTTGCACGAAATCGGTGTCAAACGATCGGGCTTCGCGATGCCTACGAAACTGTGAAGAATTGAGAACTGAGGGGGAGGGGGGTGAGTATAAAAATTTAGAAAAATTGAATTTTTCAGTGATTTTCGCGTGTAAAAGGCGCGAAAATATGTCAAAAAATTTGGAAAAAATTTGATAGGTACGGCGCGGGAGGACCTACGCAACGATACCAATAACTCCTCAATCGAAGTGAGGTAAGTCAGTTCAAAAAATTTTTAAAATGTTATAAGTCAAAATTTTCAGACTGAATTTTCAGGTGTCTAAATTTGTGTAAATATATTTAGTTTATTATATATAATGTCAAATAGGTCAGATTTATTATGTAAAACAAGTTTCAGCCTGATGTAAGATGTTTTGAAAAATTCAATTTGTATGAATATTTTTCTAAGTCTCTCGACCTTAGGTGGATTTCGTATATCTATGAGACTATATGAAATTGATATTTTCAAATTTTTTTCAGTTTCTCGTGCTCCGATTGGCACGAAATCGGTGTCAATCGATCGGGCTTCGCGATGCCTACGAAACTGTGAGAAATTGAAGACTGAGGGGGAGGGGGGTGAGTATAAAAATTTAGAAAAATTGAATTTTTCAGTGATTTTCGCGTGTAAAAGGCGCGAAAATATGTCAAAAAATTTGGAAAAAATTTGATAGGTACGGCGCGGGAGGACCTACGCAACGATACCAATAACTCCTCAATCGAAATGAGGTAAGTCAGTTCAAAAAATTTTTAAAATGTTATAAGTCAAAATTTTCAGACTGAATTTTCAGGTGTCTAAATTTGTGTAAATATATTTAGTTTATTATATATAATGTCAAATAGGTCAGATTTATTATGTAAAACAAGTTTCAGCCTGATGTAAGATGTTTTGAAAAATTCAATTTGTATGAATGACCGCAGTAATGTTGTCAGCATTTTAATTTTTCCCTAAATTTAGGAAAACAATTAAATTAAAAATAAGGTTAATTTACAAATATTTTTACATTAAACATGTAAAAAACTTAAATTAAAAAGAAGTAAAAAGAAAAAAAAATAAATAAAAGATTTTTACTCTTTATAAAACAACGATGACAAATTTCATCGTATCTAACCTGATACACAACAACGTTCGTAGGGAACAGGTTCATTTTCATGATGATATAATTGTGAACTATATTGATGATTGCCACGTGATCTTCATTGCCTTTTGACCACTGAGCTTCCCATGTGTGTCGTCCTACAGTAAAAAAATATATCAGTAGACAGTGTAGACGAACAAAGCGCAGCGTTTAACCCTGTTCAACACGCTTTGCCCGATATACGATATTTTGCTGACACTAAAGGACGTAATGTCTCCACACTGGATTCTCTATCCCCACTCTGTATACATATATATTTATATATTATATTATAGAACTGTCTATAGTGAGAATCCTTGTAAAATTTTAAAACAGGCTTTATTTTTCTTTTCTGCACTATCGTAGTCTTTCCCGCTACTTTGCACATATCCACTTCCACAGGTTGACTGGAAGAGATCTCTTTAGGAGATAAGTCCGCCTATTGTAAACATTGTTTAATACTGTTTTTTTTTGTATTTAAGTGCAATAAAGAACACATTAATTTAGAAATATTAAGTTTCTCGCTATAGTATCACACATATACTTGGAATAATCTTGGGAACCTAGTGTACTAAGAAAGACACTCAGTTCCGTTCTCCAATTTCGCCGAATTAAAGGCATTCCATGTTGAGGCGCGTAACACAACGCCGCCAAATTTGTTACTAAGGTGAAATAAAGAAAATATAAAATATTTCCAATTTGTTCATTTCCGGAGTGGGGATCGAACCCAAAATCTGCAGTGTTTACAGTCACACGCTTGTGCCTCTGTGCAACGACAGGGCTCCATGATAATTTATAAATCATATTTACCTATGAAGTGATTCAATAAAGGATATTTATGTCCAATATCAGTCAGTATTGAGACAGTATGTACTGCGTTTAAATGTGCCACATCAGCTCCATTCTCTGGTATTTCCTGAAAAAAAAAGACATAAAAGCATAAAAGTTTTTAGTTAACAGTATAAAAAAGATTTTGAGTTTCGCATCTCAACACACAATGCCTCAATTCGGTGGAAAGTTGGATTGGCCTTCAATATAATCGTACCCAACGACTATATAGTGTAATATTTTATTATGTAGATATATAAATAAACTTAAACTCATAACTTATGACAGTAATATGTTCGAAATACTCAGCTTCACGCTGTATCCCGCACATAGGGATAGGGTAGGCAGAGGAAACATGGGAACCTATGGATGAGACACTCCGTTCTGATCTCTGAACTCAACGCCACATCTGTTCCAAATCTTACCTGAATATGAGCATTCACTGTAAATTCGTTTCTACCCCTGTACCCCCAATTCTTGGATTCTTCGCACTCTTTCACCTTCCATTGCGGCGGTAGATCGTCCACGTGGTACCAGACCCAAACTGCCCCATCTACCTCCATTGAGGGGTATGTTTTTATGGCTATGCCCTTTGGAACTAGAAATATCACAAAAAAAACTATTAAGTAAAATAATATTTTTACAATTTTTAATTGTTATACCACACTTACAAATATAACCATGTAATTAATATCGAATATCCACAGGGCCACGGCCCACAACAAACAACCTTCTAAGTCAAAACAATCAAAAGATATAAATTTCATATTTTGTCCCTCAAATGGAATCAAAATTATTAGACAAATTTCCGTGGTCCTACAGCTATGAAATTTGGTATGTATGAATTAAAAATCAACAATATAAAACTTTATTTATGTCAATTTAATATTAAATCAGTACAAATTTCCTCACATTTACTTTGTTAACTTTAATAACATGTTGCCAGTGACCTACAATCCAGTTCGACCGTAGGATAGGTTTTCCTGTAGAGTAACACTAAGATATAATGACTAAAAGAATGTCAGGTGAGTCCGCTAGTTTAAGACGTATATCTTTTCAGCTTCACGCCGTATCCCGTACATGGCATGGCAGGCAGGGGAAACTTGGGAACTTTATGGTTAAACACCTTGGTCCGTTTCCTAATTTCCACCAAATACGGAACTCAACGCCGCGTTCGCCTTATTTATATAGCATAACTAAATACATCAAACTAACCTGAATCTGCCCCGGGAATAGTAACACAAATACCATCAGCTCCAAATTTCCACTGATGGAACGGGCACTCTATACAATTTCCACATACAGTTCCGCCTATAGCTAAATTGGCACCCAAGTGAGGGCAGTACGCGTCCACTACCCTCGCAATACTGTCTTCTCCTCTGTAGACGCAAAGATTCAAGCCTGAAGCAAAATTTTTAAGATTAAAAAGTTTGTTTAATTATAACTTATATATTAAGGTGGTTGTAGCTCAGATTCCTACTTAGGTACCCCTGGCTAATTGTGATATTTAATAGTTTTAATTTGTAAATTTCCAAAATTCGGGATGAAAATGTTTTATCACTCCCATATGGCCTACTTACCCTTCTGTATGCCTGTGGTTTTTACCTATTTACAGTGTCGATAGATCATTTTAAATATAACCAATGTTTTTTTTATTTTTAGTAAAATTTTCACAAAAGCGTATTTTGTTTTAGTCTTTTCAAATTAATTGTTCACTTATTTCCCCGGCCCAAAACTAATCAGCTGTGTTGTGTAACCTAATAGCGGTGTTGTGTTCCACCAAAACCTCACAATATCTTCGATTCTAAGTGTTTACGGAACATCTAAGCAACCAACAACACTAGGTTCATTTTCCAATCAACAACTTAATTTAAGAAAAAAAACGTAAGCAAAATAAAATAGCGATATTTTTTTTTTGCTTTTAAAAAAACTCAAATCAAATTAATAATGAAACACATATGGTTCCTCAGGTTCTTTAAGGTTCCTGGAAAAGCGTGAGACTCCTTAAAAACTTACCCAAAGCGTCAACAGGTACAACAGAACCAATTTTCAACTCTCTGCTCTCCGCTAAAGCGAACCAGCCATTTGGGAATGGTGGGGGCAGTTTACTGCCAAGTTTTCTTATTTTCTGTGCTTGTATTATGTGTAGTGATCGATCTTTGAGAGGTAGGTGTTCGAATCCAACTTCTGAAAGTTCCTGAAAATTATTATTTTTGTATAAAAATTTTTTCAAGTTAAATGTTTATCAGCAATGATTATCACGCTTTATTCCTGATAACACGTTCAGATACTTTCATTTTTTACTCTCCAGTGGCTCAAGGTGCGACTGTAAACGGTACAGGTTGTGGGTTCGATCTCCACTCAAGGAAATTAAAAATAGATAAGAAATGTAATTAATATTAACACTCACCTTTACATATAACACTGGACTGAAATACGACTTATATAAAACATAAATAGTTAACAAAACTAATAAAAAAAATAACAACGACCCAAAATGCTTAGTAGCTATGTCGAGGACACTGATAATTAGAAAAAATATAGAGTTTAAAATTGTGAAAACGTCATGAGTCAAAAGTTTTGTATCTGTGGTGTGCTTGTCGTTTTTTGTAAAAAAAATCATTATTCGACGCCATATTTGTTTTTTTTTACTATTGAATGTTATTTATGTCAACATTTTTTCTTTCTGTAAACAAAAAAAAAAAAAGATATAATACAATAATACAACAGTTAAAAAAGTGTGTGGAAATTAATTGTCTTTTGTTTTTAACTTCCTACATCGCTGTGTCTGATCATATAGGCAGGCATAGGGAACCTAATTTTAAGTTAAGTCTCCTCATTCCCCACATACCGCCCATGAGCATATTACAGACCTTTTCCAAAAAAAAGCTTTGACGTTAATTTTAAATAGAATTTTTCTATAAATGTTTTTTTTATGAAAGTCAGCACTAAACTATTTTGTTATGCTAGCTCGGGAACAGGTTATCTTTACACTAGGTTCCCAGGTTACCTCAATGTACCCTACTACACAGCGGAAAACTAATAAGCCACCTTATTTTCAAGCTATTGACGTGTTGAGTGGTTGAGCTATAGCTCGCTCTGCTTGTTACCATCAAGAAAATTAAACATCCTTTAATCGAACCTAAAACTACCACTTTTAGCTCCCAAACCACGATGGCCTCAATATAATTCAATATAATCGCTGCTTTAGTAAACACGTGTAGTTCAAATTTCGCTGAAATAACAAGGTCAAGTAATATGACCATTTACCGTCATGTAAAACCTTCTAGGCAGTTCATGGAATTTGCAGTTTAATTCGAAGAAATAATGTAAAATGATCTATGCAAATGTGAATCTAGGCTATTGTGTCGCAGGTATTGAAATATAAACACATCGGTCCTGAGTTCGATTCAAGCTGGGGGAAGTTGATTTGACTTCGCTCTGGATACGAGGCCAAGCGCGGCGTAGAGCTCCGCCACTCAACAAGCAATGAGTCAATTTTAGCGGAAAGTGTGGATCAGAATGTAGTATCTCCACACTAGGTTTATACGTTTCCTCCACCTACCCTGCAATTTGCGGGAAAAAGCGTGCAGCTAAAAAAAAAAAACGCTACTTTCTGTTGACTGCGTTGACTTAGAAGTAAAATTTTTGCTTCTGCAAGAATTGTAGATTTAGAACATTTAAATCTTGGATATTAAAAAAAATATTGTTTTAAAATTTAAAGCGCAGCGTTGAGCAGTACTCAACACGTAATGATATCGAATCGTAGGCAAAAAGTGGGATACGGGACGGAGTGTTATACCACCAGGTTCCCAAGTTCCCACTACTTACCCTGCCAAGTATGGGATACAGCGGAAAATTTTAACTTAAAACAGATACAAACTGAAAAAGTGCATGTATCAGACTTGTACATCTAGGATTCCGTATCGTTTTACAAGCGTATTATTCAGGGGGCCTCGTCTCCAGTAGTATAATGACAATACTTAATATAAAATATAATTTGTTTCTAGATTTTTTTATTTTTCAATTTCAAAACAAGATAATTAGCAATTTTTTGTTCGAGGCCTGTCGTGGCGCAGCGGCACTACTGGTGACTGTAAACGCGAAAGGTGTTACGTTCGATCTCCACTCGAACAAATGAATCATTAAATATGAGTGATCAAACATTTTCAAATTAAATATTTAATGTTTTCATTTCTTCGCTCTGGTAACAATGCAAACAGCGGCATCGAGTTCCGCCACCAACCACTGTACAATGTCTCAAATTTAACGAAAAGTGGAGATCGGAACGAAGTTTCTTAACACTAGGTTCTCAAGTTCCCTCTGTCTATCCCGCCGTGCGTGGGATACAGCGTGAAGCTGAGTGAGAGAGCTATTTTTTCTATTTTTTTTTTGTTAGTAACAATTCTGTTTTTAGTTCTATTGTTATGGATATATAATATCTAAATACAAAATTAAAGCCTCTCCAATTTTTCAAAGCAAATATTTCATATATTTCATATTTTCTTTGGTAAGTTTTACGCTTTGGTAAAGAGGTGAAGTGTGGCGTTGAGTTCTGCCACTCAAAACGAAATGTCTAAAATTCGGCGGAAAGTCAGTGAAAACTGAAATGAAATAGAGTATCTTAACACTAGGTTCCCAAGTTCCCTCTGCCAACCCCGCCATGTGAGATACAGCATGTAACTGAAAAAAGAGAACAATATATAGCTATTTAATTAAACACGTTAAACTCCGTAGGGGATCTCCTTTAAAGGGCCGTACTTCCGTCGTAAGACCCAGGTACTAGGTGCTCTGAGCTGTTTACAGTGAAACGATACATCAAGCGGTTAATTATAGCGGTACCTAACGCCGCGCTCTGTCAATATCAAGTATAATTTGTGGTACCTATTTTTGATAAAAATTGTATGCAAATAAAATCTTGACAGCTTATTTTATGAATGAAGAAGAACGTGCTCAGGTGGTTTGGGCACGTCGAGCAAATGAGTGAAGAAAGAATGGTAAAAAAGATTTATGAAGGAAAAGTGAGTGGTAAGAGAGGGAGGGGGAGACCTCGGTTGACCTTCGAAAACACAGTATCTACGATACTGGAGGAAGGTCACGTGAAAAGCATGAGGACCCCCCGGAGGGCATGTATGAAGAGGTTGATGACAGTGGACGAGGCGAAAGAGGTATGCCGAGACCTTAGCGTGTGGCGCTCCGTACTCTCTGCCTACCCCGCTAGGGATATAGCGTGAAGCTAAGTAAAAGTAAGTACTGATTATTTTATATACGTTACTATGTTATAGGTCTATGTACATCTGTGTTTTTATGCTTAATTTATATCCCGACGTGATAAGAGGAGTATGGAGCCTGTGAATTTGTCTTTTGCACTCTATCTCCTGACTGAATGTACCGATTTAAGTGCGATTAATTCATTCATCTTGTGGCCTTGCCTCACGACAGATCAAGCTTTATTCATATTATTAATTGAACGATCTAGTTCTAAATCAGCTTCACGTTGTATCCCGCACATGGCCTAACCATAGCAGGAAGAGGGAACTCGAGAACCTAGTGTTAAGGCACTCCGTTTCACTTCAGTTACCCGCTTTCCGCCCAATTTGTGGCATTGCGTGTTTAGTGGCGGAACTCAACGCCGCGTTTTGCCGTATACCAGAGCGAACAATTGGAAACATTAAATATTTGAAATTGTAAATATTAAATTTTTCATTTTCTCGAGTGGAGATTGAACCCACAACCTATCGGTTACAGTCACATGCCTGCGCCACGACAGGCCTTGCGTTTTAAGTCATTATTAAAAATAATATTAGATACCTGCAAAAATATATCCTAAGTCCTATTTTAATATCTTTCGGCTCTAAAATTCCTATAAAAAGCCATATTTTCCTTCACTTATTTATTGAAACAAGAGCGAAAACGTAATATATGTATATAAATTATATCACCGCTACTGTGATTCATTCTATAGGTATTGTTTTCAGCTCAAGTTGGAGTCGAATCTATAACCTATCGGGTTTACAGTCGCACATTTATGTCTCTGCGCCTCGATAGACTTCACAAAGAACTTAACTTTTTAACTTAAAAATAAAAAAAAAAACAATTTCAAACAACTTGTATAGAAAAAAAATATCACCAAAAATACTCTATTTTTTCAGTGATTCCATTTAGCTATACTACATTAGCCTTTATTAATGTTTAGATACTCCGTTCTCCGCTTTCCGTTTAAATTAGGAACATTTTGTGTTGATTGGCGGAGCTCAACGCCGCGCTCTATTTATATAATATTTAATAATAAAACGTAATCATAACTTACTGTAAATAATATTCACTATAAACAAGTCACTTGGCGTAAAGCTCGAAATAAACTGACCATCTTAGAAACGGCCCGACCGTTTTTAAGTTATACATTATATTTTATTCATGACTTTGAGAAAAAAATATTTTAAAATGTATGGTTTTTTTTTTCAATTTTCCTATTTATATACAACGTTGGTTAATATCTATAGGTGGGTGTGATGGGTGTATGTTTGAACATGTTAGACGAAAACCGGTGAAGCGTGAGGCGGAGTTGAACACCGCGGGTTCCGCATCTATGTCAGGGTTGTAGGTGAACGGGATGTCTAACTTAAAATTTTGACAAACTAAAATTTAAGGTTGCACAGACTCATTGAATTTAGCCATGAAATAAACTACGAATATAAGTTTGTAATGGTTCTTCTTACTCACTCAGCTTCACGCTGTATCCCGCACATGGCAGGGTAGGTAAATGGAACTTGGGAACCTAGTGTTAAGTCACTTCCGCTTTTCACTTTCCGCCGAGTTTAATGGTTTTTTATATGAAATATCTATTTTTATTTCAGCTTCACGCTGTATCCCGCACATAGCAGGGCAGAGGAAAATTAGACCCCATTTTGAAGACACTCCGTCTCATTTCCCACGTTTCGTTGTATTTGAGGCATTACACGTTGAGTGGCGGAATTCAACATCGCGTCTTGTCTTTTTGTCGAAGATAAGAAATGAAAACATTAAATATTTAACCTGTAAATATTGAATATTTTGTTTCCACAATTAGTCACATTTGCAGTCACACGTTGTGTCTCCTCGCTACGACAGACCTTAATACAAAAACCTATTAATTTTTACGTTTTAGAATTTTCTTATTATTATTACTTTTTACTGTAAGTTCTCATTTTGTGCCAAATTTCATAGCTTTGTGTCCACGGGACGTACCCTATAAGAAATTATTACATCGTCTGATTGCATTGAATTATAACCATTATTTTATCTGTGATATTACAGCTTACTAAATTTGATACATCTGTGCAATCTCGCTTAAAATTTCTCGACAAACTTACAGACTCATAAAGAAATTATTCTATAAAACTAAGTGACCTTTTCGTTTGTGGAACGGAACCCTAAAAAATTACTTTACACTACATCCACATCTGACTGTCCCCAGAAATTTCTTTCTGCCCCATGAAGAAAGAATTCCTCCGAGGATAAGTACTATAGAGTTTGGTCGGTAATTATATGAGAACTCGAATGCTTATCCAGAAATTATAACCTCGAATGGGTTCCATTATTCAGGCTCAGGTTCCATCATCAGATCATCTCTGTAATATATATAAATATAACTACCGAGGCCTGCCGTGGCTCAGCGGCACAAACGAGTGACTATAACCGACAGGTTGTCGGGTCGATCCCCACTCGAGGAAATGACATATTAAATATTTTTAATTTAAATATTTAATGTTTTCATTTGCGCTGGTACAAGGCGAAACGTGACGATGAGTTACGCTACTCAACACGCCTCACTTCAAATTCATCGGAAAGTGGGGACCGGAAGTGGAACGGAGTGTCTTAACACTAGGGTCAGAAGTTCTCTCTGCCTACCTGCCATGTGCGGGATACAGCGTGAAGCTGAGTACCAAGTTTGATGATGATACAGCCTTTACAAATAGTTCAGAGTACCTAAAAGTGAGGCCTTTCTAAGCGTAGGGACACAAGAGTGTGACTGTAATCATTATAGGTTGTGGGTTCGATACCCACTCGAGAAAATTTAATATTTAATCATTTTTATTTCTTCGCTGCTGTAATGAGAAACCATAGAATTTGAATGATAAGAAAACTGATTGGAAATGAGCAAAGTTGTGTCTTAATGCTAGATTATTATATTTTTTTGGAAATTGGAGAAAATATGTCTTAATAAAAATATTAAGAATTATTATTCTTATAACTTATGTATATATTTATACTACGAAAGGAGCTAAGGCTTCCTTTTACAGTCTACTTTATTACATTTGGATGAAAAAGAAGAACATTCTGGAACTAGGTACAGTTTATTTTATGGGGGCAGTAAGCAAACAGGACAGAGTCTGGACATCACACTCATTCCAAATGATCATGGAATGAACTGATTAATATAGCAGTATTAATATGATCAGTTACATTCCATGACTATTCCATGATCGTTGAAAAGCAATCAGAACAGGTTTTTCTACACCAAATGCTAAAAGTGTTGTAGGATGTGTTCGGATCTCTTAAGTCGAGTGGTTTTCTAGACACTTCTGAAGAGTTCCACTATTGAGGCCCTGGCTCCATCATCAGACCAGCTCGATGATACCATACTATTATGTTGTAGCATAAGCCGTGTATGGCTGCCACTTTAAATATAACTACACTAAAAGGTTGAAATTGTATTTCTTAGATTTTTTTCATAGTTAGTTCCATAATTACAAGAAATATTAAATTGTTATTAAATTGCATGTACGAAATATATTAATTTTATTTAATCAACCTTTGTGGCGCAGCGGCATAAGCTTGCAACTGATAGCGAAACAAGTTGTAGGTTCGATCCAAATGTGAGAAAATTAAATATTTTATATTATTATTTTTCTTGCTCTGATTTGCCTCTCTCTTTCTACCCTGCCATGTGCGAAAAAGAGCGTAAAGCCGAAAAAAAAAACGACTTTATAAGTCAAGATTATAACAGTTAAATATTTTAAGAAAATTTAAATTATAATTACAATTTGGAGGTAATGGATGTTTTTTTTTTCTCTTTTTTCTATGTATTTTAAATAATAATGAATAGACGCTTCAGTTTTTCTATGATAATAATTAACTGATAAAAAAATTAAATAATATTTTACGTACATAATTGCCGTTTCATTTTTGTATACTAATGACTGAATTTGTTCCAAATTCATTTACAAAATCATCATTAACAATTGCGTGTTAACTGGCGCAACTTAACACCGCACTTTACCTTTACTTTTAAACGAAATTAAAATATTTAGTTAAGGACAGTGTAACGCAAAAAAAATTTTCTTAATCAGAGCTTTCGTTAGATTTACGTGTTTACTCAAAAAAGTTCAGCTGAAAACTTTTTAAAAAACGTATAAAAAAATTGTATTTGAACCCGTGGATCTTGGAAACCGTTTAAGTGCTCTGACCACCTAAGCCATACGTTCTTATCTAGCTGCGTTAAAACAACTGGTTTGTGTCGTCTTCTTACAAAAGTTCCGCTACACAAAGATTTTTTTTTTAAATTATTTATTAGCAAAAGATAATAATGCAAAATATATGAGAAGTCAGTCAGAGCATTTGGATGGTTTCCACGAGGAGCAGGTTCAAATCCTGCGACATCAACAACGGATTTTTTCTTTCATAAGAGTATTACTTTAAATTTACAAAAAAATAAACATCTTTATAATATTAATATGAGTTGTATAGACATATTTGTATAATAAAAATTAAGTATCCTAAATGACATAACAATTTATTATACACCAGTCGTGGCGCAGACATACAACCCTGCGAGTGTAAATGCGACAGGGTGTGGGTTCGATACCCACACGAGGAAATGAAATATTTAATGTTTTAATTTCCTCGCTCTGGTAACTGGAGACAAAGCGACGTTGTGTTCCGCCACTTAATATGTAAAGAACGGAGTGTTTTCTTTGTATAAATCGGTAACTGATCACTGTCTGTACATAAAAGATATATTAAATAACATATTTTAGGGGACGTTTATTAATGGTCCAAAGAAGTGACTTTTTTGATTTTTTGTCTGTTTGTCTGCGCGTTTATACACCCTAATCTGAGAAACAGCTCATTTAAATCTATTAACTTTCATATAACATATGGCGTTTATTTTATTTAACCGATTTAGGTTAAAAAATTAAAAAAAGTAACAAAATCAAAAAAAGTCATGTTGAAATATTAAGTTTGACAAAAATGCTTTCACATTTTTATTAGTTTAACAGAAATTTCTGTTTTCAATATTGTCTTAAAAGTGATCATGTTATCCGTAGTTGAAATTATTTGTAAATAAAATTGCGTGATACAAGCAAGCCAAGCGGGTTGCTAGTCATAAGATAGGAAACTGCTAGGGAAACAGTTACAACAAGTTGATTGAATAAAAACGAGTGTAGATTAGTGTTTTTTCACGCACATGGCAACCTTTTCACGCACATGGGAACCTGGGAACCTAGTAGTAAAACACTCCGTTCCCCATAAGCATTTCCGTTCCACACTTTCCGCCAAATTCTTGTGGTATTACGTGTTGAGTAACAAAAGCGAAGCGAAATCTAATGTATGTTTTACTAATGTCTGTTTAAATGTTGCTTTTTAACTAATGTCTGACTATAGACGTATCATTATTATAAAATTTTGTTTGATGTTTCGAGGTTGACAAGGTCATCTAGCCAGGCTTAATTTTCAGAAAAACGAGCGGTGTCAGAACAAAATCAACTTGGTTAGAATCTAGGATTTTCTCAATCATTTTTATTCTCCTTGGTTATAATATGTAATAATTGACTATATATATTCTCCAAAATTCCAAAACATGGCATTTATAAAAAAAATATCGAGCAATTAAGTTGCTTATGTAAGGCTAGTCCTTACTTCTCCTTATGTAAGAAGAAAGAAGAAATATTTAATAGTTGTTGAAATAATAAAGAAAACGCCCGGGGAAACGTGAGAACCGAAACCACAGCCATCGTTTCAGTACACAAGTACACATCAGTACAAATAAATGTTATATAGTACATATAAGATATTTTTTCTGCGCAAGCGCAGTCCAAAACATGAAGGCAAAATAATTTAAGCAAAACAAGAAACAAAGTATGTAATATCATGAATTTTGATCATTTTGTATCCCCCCGAGCATCTGTTAACGAATATTAAATCTAACTGTCCGTCAGTTTATATATTTATATATTTGACACTGTTTTTGTAGACCGTTACCGACGACGCCATGTTGGCGTGCGGATACACGCTGCGTAACATTTTTTGAATTATTGAATTATATTGTTTATTTTAAATTTATTATTTTTGTTAAGTTCTTATTGTTTCTGTTGTTTTTCAATTTTCGTTTATTTATTGATTTTCTATAATTTTTTATTATAATTTTTCAACTTCTATAGCGGTACGACATGTTAAGAAGACTTTTTTTTTTAAAAAAATGGCTTACTGCAACAGATCGAAAATCTCTGAGAGTCGCAAGGTCGGCCTCCACAGTCCATAATCTCGTCAGTGGACTCAAATTTAAACAACCTTTGAAAGTTTTCAAACAAAAAAATATAGTATAAGTACCTATGTGGGTAGTAATTTAAAACGTATTTTTTTTACCAAACAAAGATATTTCTCTGCAATTTGATTGATATCGGCTCGAAAGGCCGTGATGTTAATTTGGTATAATGGAATCTCGGTGTTTTGTTTTTCAGAGTCACAGTAGATGAATTAGCGGAGATTTTTGTTAGGCTTGTTGTGGCACAGGGCCAATACGGCGTGACAATAAGGCGCGTAATACTTTTGTGCCAACACAACACATAATATTCCTAATTCGACTGTTTTAGTTTCCAAGTTTCCTCTGCCTACATTGGTAAATACAGCGTGAAGCTATATATAATATAAAACATAACTAAAAGGAGGAAAATACACTTCAGATAGGTATATTTAATAAACTAATCCTACGAAACTCAAATTTGTAAAGCATTATTTGCTATAATTAAAATTAAAAAAAAATAAAAAAATAAAATAAAAGACATCCGTGTATCCAAACGTTTGCATAAAACGAAACGCCCGAATACATGATATATGATTGTTTTGCGTCAATCGTTTTGAATATTTGCCTCTTGAGCAACCGCTGGCCGTGAATTCCACTTTAGCATACACTAGCTGTGTCTACAGGATTTACTTGAATCTATAATGGAGAAGTGACTGAACACTACCTTCTCCTTTTAACCCCAAAAAAGATGAAAGAAAATTGAAATATGATTCAAAATGTTAAAGCTTATGTAAAGACGTTATGGCGCAGCGGCATGTCTAACTGTAAACATGAATTTCATGGGTTTGATTTTCATTTAAGGGAATGAATTAAATTGAATTCCTTGTCATTTAACACGTGATATTTACAAAAAAATTGCGGGAAGTTGGTAACGGAGTGTTACTACTACGTTCCTTCTGCCTACCCTACTATGTGCTTAATATAGCTTGATCCTTTTACAAAAGCTTAATTATGTAAGAGACTTCCTATTTTCATTTTACTTTACTTATAAGACAACGCGCGGCGTTAAGTTCCACAATATCAAATTCTGACATTGATAGTCGGATGTAAAGTTCAAAATATCTTAGAACTACTTTCTGCCTAGAATTTAGGAAAACGAATCTTATTTCTCATAAGTTGGAATCTCTAAGTAGTATTCTCTAGGTAGTAACATCTCGCTAGGTTATATTAATGAACTCGCATAATAGTCAAGATTTTGGTTTGTGGCGGAGCTTAACGCCACTCGCTTTATATTGAATTCTGAATTTTAAGTAATATTATTCGAAATAAGAAGTTACTTGCTTGAATTTATGAACGGTATTCAATTTACCACCAGTTTACGAAAGTTACTGCCTCAAAACTGAGCAAAACCAACGCATAAATCAAAGGGTGATTTTTAATAGTTAAATTATTTGCACTAACCGCCGTGTTTAACGTTTTTTTTATATAAGGTACATGACAGGGTACGTGAAGGGAACCTGGGAACTTAGTGTTAAGACCTCTCAAGTGGAGAAGTCTTCGAGTGGGAATCGAATCCACCTCAAACCAATATATGTAGGCAACTTAAATGAAACATCAACTATCATCACAAAACGCAACAACGCCACAAAATGTAATATACAGATATAAAAAATAAGCTCCAGACAATGTTTTCTTAAAAAAACTTTTTTAAATATCTACCCAAAATAATAAATATTTGCCGGACTTTTTTTCACGTGTCTACAAAAGATGGAAGGTCAGATGATTTTAGCATATATATTTATTTATGTTTTCCAGTTTCCGTGTGCCCGTAGGGTTGGCTACGTTAAATGAGCGAAAATACCTAATGGACTAGTTCCAACTTTCTATACATTGTGTTTAAAAAAAAATGTAGTGGGTTCTACATTTTAGGAAAAAAAATACTTGATATTTTTTCTTCTTCAAATCATTTTAATTAATTCTAATGATTGTGCATGATATAACATTTTTGATTGAAGGTATTAACACTAGTTAGGGCTTTTGAATTTTTTATGGGACATAGGTGTCCCTGTGGCCTCAAAAGGTACTTACAAAAATAAACTTTGTCTCTTTAATAAAAAATTAGGGAATTGTAATAAATAAATTAATTGCATTGCCTACTCTGCTATGTACGGGATACAGCGTGAAGCTGAGTGAAACTGAGTATAGAAATATAACACAAAAATTATTTGTACTGCTTTGCTTCTTGATTTTAGATAGATAAATATTAATACCTACCCACCCCCGGCATTTAAGACCGGCGTTAAGTAGTGGCTTTGGCTACTGTGTCGCATTAGGTAATGTCGGGCCCAGGTGTCCATCCACCTTAAAAGACGGCAACGCTCCTGTAGCTCTTCTGGAGTTACACGAGGCCGTGGACGACGGTGATCACTTATCATCAGGTGACCCGTACGCTCGTTTGCCGTCTCTTCCATAAAAAAAAATAATCTAAAAATAATTAATTTAAAAAAACACAGACCCGCCACGTTTCTTGCGCCAGTTGTTCTTAGACATGAGGCATTAACTTTAGTAACCCGGTGGAAAATTATCAGTGACAATATATAAATAAAAAGTTTTTTGATTTTTGTTTGGAAGTTTCAAGCACAGCTCCAAAATCAAAAGACTTAGGTTGGAAGTATAACACGACATTTTGAACTATTAACAATAATCAATATACATCAAGTTCAGTTTGAACCGATATAAATATTCTACAATTCCATGACCCATTAACTTGAGGACGTTTAACAGTGCAAGAACCGTCGTCCTCTGGAGCTATTTCTGGTCTGGGAGAAATCTCTTTGTAACTGCTTCGGTCTGGGATGGTTCATATCTATCCTGCCATATGCGGATAGACTCTTTTCTAACTATTCCTTTGTTATATGACAGTAAAATTTTATCATAATTTTGAAAGCAGTACTTGAACGTGCTGCTATTTTTGCTAATTCGTCGGCACGTTCAGTCTCAGGACTTCTCACTTTATCTTTTAATTTCAGGATAAGAATACTTCTCTCCATGGCTCTCTGACGTCTTCCAACCGTCCGCTTCGTCAACCAAGTTTAACAGCCATTTGTTACGCAGGGGAGAACTTTGATACTATCTTTGATACTTGTATCAAAAGTTTTTTTTTTATTTCTATGCCTAACTCCTTGCTTTTCACAATTCTGTGCACGTCTAAAGAGATAACAAAAAGAATTGCTACTTACTTACTTACTTACTTACAAACAGTAGTATATTTTATATTTACTGGAAAATCGTGAATTCTATAAAGGAATAAGCATTATGATACTTGTTACTATTATGAAAACAAGAGATACAACAACCATAGTGACATATTTTTCCGTACAAAGCAGCTTATTTGGTCTTAATACTAGATCCCAGCTGTATTCTACCAGTAGGTTTTTTGATAACTTCAATAGAAAAAGAAAGAAAACACAATTTATTACACAACCCTAACAAAAATATATTTTTCAAGCAAATTTTGGAATAAATTGGGTCAAAAGGGGTCACACCAAGAAAAAATACACAAAGATCTCTTCCGGAGAGAAAAAAATGAACAAACTATGCTAATCCAGAAGGTTTACAATAAATATTTTATTTATAAAAAAAATAATGCCACCATATTGAATGAATATGAATGATATTCACTAAGCAGTGAAATCACTAAATGATAATATACTTCATGCTCTTAACGCTCCACATAAAAAAGGGCGGCGTTGAGTTCCGCCACTTGTCACGCTGTCTCGAATACTAAGCGTCTCGTTTAACCAATAGGTTCCTTCTAACTACCTTGAGATATGTGGACATAGTTTGAAACTGTAGTTATATAAAATTGTAAATAATTAAAATTAAAATAAATGTACAATTCAATTAAAAAAGAAACCCCGACTCAAAAAATCACATTTTTTTCTTGGCAAAGTGCTGGTTTCTCTTAAACTGCTAATCAGATTTTCACACAACATAAGTAGGAACCACCACGATGAAAAAGGCTTTCGATATTATATATGATATTCAGAAGACCTAACACGTATGGTGAAGGCGTAGAGTCTGTTGATTCTACGGTATTTCTCGGTATCACCATTGACTCCCAAATTACAGTAGGGACTTCACATTGATGGGTTGGCGAATAGACTGAGTCTCTGCAGCTTTCGCGGAAAAAAACGGCTAGCCTTGTTTACTTCGATAGTATTATGTCTTACGGCATTATATTTTGAGGTAATGCAGCCGGTATTATGTCAATCTTTGTCTTCCAGAAGCGGGCTATCCGCGCAATCTATAACTTAGGCCCTAAGGATTCTTTAAGGGAAACGTTTAAGGAAATTAACATGCTCATCGTTGCAGCTCATTTTGTTTTTAAAAATGTTATATATGTTACTAAAATCTACTTCTGCGTTTATTAAAATCGGTGATGTATATGTCGGCGATACGCCCGTATTTTCATGTGAGAGTTTTTACAATTAAAACACAATATTTAATATTTTCAATTTAAAAATTGAATGTTTTCAGGCATGTCGTGGCGCAGCGGAACAAGACTGTGACTGTAACCGACAGGTTCTGGGTTCGATCCCCAGTCGAGGAAATGAAATATTTAATATTTTCAATTTAAATATTTAATGTTTCATTTCTTCGCTCTGGTAATAAGGCAAAGTGCGGCGTTGAGTTCCGCCACTCAACACGCAATGCCTCAAATTCGGCGGAAAGTGGGGCACGGAAGTGGTACGGATTGTCATAACACTAGGTTCCACTTCCGTTCCCTCTGCCTACCCTGACATGTGCGGGATACAGCGTGAAGCTGAGTATGAGTATAAACTTCATGTTTTATTATATTAACCTAAAGATGGCGACGGCGCCACTAACAGGATACGCAAGATTTATTTATTTATACAAATAAAATGTGACTCAAAATAATTATATTCATTTCAATTCGTTTCACTTTCAATATTTAATAATTTTATTTTAACAATTAAGCAATTATTTAATATTATGAAACTTGAACAGTCAATACAGTATTTATTATAAATTAATACATTCAAATATATTTTTGTGTGATTCCGGTTTAGAATAGTATCACCCTGGTACTGATGGTGTCGTAAGAGGCGACTAAAGTACGTGTGGTAGAGTCACGTTGCTAGTAATGGCAACACGCATGGGTAGACTCGACCGGATTATTACCACCCCCGACATTTAAGACGGACGTTAAGTTGTGGCTTTGGTCACTGCGTTTCGCATTAGGTAATGCCGGGCCCCGGTGCTCTTCCACCTTAAAGGACGGCAACTCCGGGACTCCTGTAGCTCCTCTGGAGTTACTCGGGGCCGTGGGCGACAATGATCACTTACCACCAGGTGACCCGTACGCTTGTTTGCCGTCTTTTCCATAAAAAATAAATAAATAAAAAACAAAAGGTTCTTCATAATATCAATCTTAAAAGTATAAAATATTTTTAAAAGCAAAACAACATTACCCTATGATTTGCACACCTATATACATAATATGAATACTAGAAATAGGCTTAAACTTAGTGCGCCTGTACCTTCATTGCATCGAGCTATGCTATTTCACATTTTAAAAAAGTTGTGAAAAGACGTTTGTGTGTTAAAGGTTATCACCAGCTTAACGATTTTATAAATGATAACACGCCTTGGTAATAAAATGCTCGCTCTAGGCTATTTCAAATGTGTTATTGTCACTTGTAAAATTTGATAGAAAGAAACATTTTTCGCTGAGTTTCTTTCGTCGGTTTTATTTCAGGTCTGAGGCAGTAACGTTCGTAAACTGGTGGTTAAATGTTTGACGTTCAAAAAATTAAGCTTGTAATTCTTATTTTGAATAAAATATTTGCATATAAATTTTAAATTTCATGAAAAAAACTCAAAAGGCACTCAAATCAATTTATTTATTCAGTAGCTATAGTTCCACAGACACCGACAGGTCTAACGTGTAACATCGAACGACGAAATGAAAACATGAAATAATATTTAATTTGAAAATATAAAATATTATTTCAATAAGAGCTGTAAAAAGAAACATAGCAAAACTATTTAAATAAAAGCTGTAAAAAGAAACTTAACACTATCATTCCAAATTCGGCGGAAAGCGGAAAGGGGACGGATTGTCTTAACACTAGGTTCCCAAGTTCCCTTCGTTTACCCCGCCATGTGCATGATACAGCGTGATACTAAGAAAAAGGAACTTAAAAACATTGTACACATCATTCACGACATTAAAAACCATTTACATCATAAACAAAACGTTTACATCACACCTAAAACAGGTGATCTATTTGTCACGGAAATAGCCTTTTCTCGATTCTCGAGTCTTCGTGTTCTAGATATTGGTTATTTACGCGAAATCTTTTGTGCTAACATTTGGCCTATTTTAGACTTAAAGCATATAAAACTTAGTTGTTAGTTTGTTTCTACGAAAGTATGTTACCGGCAAGTATTGGGACACGTGTAAACTTTGTGATTGGTGTGCCAATGTTACAATTTTTGTTTTCAGTATCACGCTGTATCCCGCCAATGGCAAAAACCTAGTGTTAATACACTCCGTTATATTCCTCACTTTCCTCTTATATTGAGGCATTCCGCGTTGAGTGGCATAACTTAACGCCACGCTTTATCTTGTTACCAGAGCGAAAAAATGAAAACATTAAATATTATAAAACTATAGAGTTCATTTGGTTGAACAAACTAATCTCAGGAACTAGTTGTTCATATTAAAAAATATATCAATTATTTTAAAAATATATCGGTGTCATGTCTTTTACTTTATATTCTTAATATATAATTTTTAATTTATGTTATTTTTTTACGGTTTTTAATTAATTGTTGTGGTATTTGTACAGTATTTCGCATAAACCATGATCAAATGTTTATTTCTACATTACATAAGTAAGTTAAGGATTAAAATAGTTTTATTGATTTTTTTTCAGTTTCACGAATTATCCACACTCCGATTGGTTCCCTAGTTTCTGCCGAATTTCAGTCATTTCGTGTTGAGTGGCGGAACTCAACCCCGCGCTTTACCATGCCATCAAAAATTGAAAATATTAAATATTTCATTTCCTCGAGTGGGAATCGAACCCACAACTGCGTCATGACAGTCCCAAAACAAATTTGTCAACAAATATCATCAATATTTTTACCCGACTGCGTGAAACTCTATTTATATCACTAATCCTATTAAAATAAAAGTGTGAGTGTTTGTACCTATGGATGTTTAATCCATTTTCACGCAAACACTACTGAACGGATTTAGGTAAAACTTCACAGTGACATAGTTTATACATCAGAATAACCCATAGGTTATAACTTAACTTAGCTTCACGCCATATTCCTAGCGGGATGGGCAGAGACAACGGAGCGCCGAACTCTACGTTATCGGTATACCTTTTAACGTCGTCCACCGTGATCAACCTCATCATACCTGCCCTCAGGGGGGTTCTCTTGCTTTTTACGCGACCTTCCTATAGGACCATCGATACTGTGTTTTCGAAGGTCAACCGAGGTTTCCCTCTCCCTCTCTTACCACTCAATTTCCTTCACAAATCTTTTTGCCATTCTTTCTTCACTCATTGGCTCCATGTGCCCAAACCACCTGAGCACGTTCTTCTTCAAGCTCGCTGTGACATCCAAGCACCTACATTCTGTGTATCTCTTCATTGGATATGCGATCAGCTAAACTGACTCCGCGTATCCTACGAAACATCTCTACAGTATTCATCTTTCTGACTTTTTTCTTCTGTAATAGTCACGTTTGCTGCTGCTGTATAATCGCGTCGCTACCAATACTGCACTGTGTACGGCCAAACGTTCGGCTATGCTGACGTTTCGCCGTTTTAACAATGTACCTAAGGCACAGTTGGAACTCTTACCGGCAGCAATACGCTTTTCCACATTCATTTCGAATCTTCCGTCTCTGCTAAACATACTTCCCAAATATACAACCTTATTAATTTTTTCTAATATCCAATCATTTATATTGATCTTGCACTCTGCCTTTTCATCATTTCTTTCAAACATTAGACTTTCTTCTTATTCGCATTCATGTTTAGACCATTACTGGCACATGTTTCTTTAAGAATGGTAGCTATTGCCTGTAACTCGCGTCCTGATGATGCAGTCTTACTGCATCATCAGGACGCATGCACTGCATTATCCGCGTACAATTAAGGTACTTTCATTCACTCCCCTGTCACTTTGTCTCACTTCTTAAAGACAGCTGTCCAAATACAAATTAAACAACCAAGTTATATAGCGAAATCTTGTTTAACACCATTGCTCCAACTTGCATGCAGGCTGAGGGATCTCTGGAAGCACAGAAAACTTTTTGGTTTACTGCGAAAGTAAATTCCGTGATTATCCGGAGAGAAAAGATTTCCTCGCCGTTTGGAAGACAAATAGCATGCTGGGTAGCGGTCCCTAACGCCCCATTGGTCTCTACTTATCACACCAGGGGGACGCACTGGTGCGCGTCGCTTGCGAGGACGCCCTACCAGTGCGCGCTCGTATGGTGCACATCGTGGCGGATGGAACGTAGCAGCCCTCTAGAGGGCTGCCAGGGCTCGCTGTTAGCAAGCTTTCCGTCGTCGATGGAATTTATGTAAAGATTTAATAATAATTTAAGCGGGCAAAGCCGCGAATTTATTTTTCAATCAAATATAATGTAATAGGTCCCAATTGGTGATCCTGATAATTTATACCTTTTTAAATATTTTTTAGTTAGTTTATAGCCAGATCGCGTATTCAGTTTTCAGAAGCGATAAATTTCTAGGAATTAATCCCGCGGGAACTCCGGGATAATAGGTAGCCTATATGTTATTCCGGGCCTTCAGCTACTTACATGCCAAATTTAATGGAAATATATAGTTCAGTAGTGTTTGCGTGAAAGAGTAACAAACATCCATACATACTCACAAACCTTCGCATTTATAATATTAGTAAGATTCTTCGATCAATAAAAACTTTTAAGGAGCTTTGTAAAATTTAAATAAGTCCAAACTGTTTTCTCTCTCTCAGCTTCACGCTGTAACCCGCACACAGCAGGATAGGTAGTCCCTACTTTCCGCCGAATTTTAGTCATTGCGTGTTGAGTGGCGGAACTCAACGCTGCGTTTTGGTTTACCAAAACGAAGAAATGAAAACATAAAATATTTAATTTGAAAATATTAAATATTTCATTTCCTCGAGTGAGGATCGAACCCACAACCTGTCGTTTAAAGTCACACGCTTAAGCCGCTGCCGCTGCTCCACTCAAACTGTTAATCCTAATAATTAAATTTTATAAATATTTTTATTTAGATACAAAAATATTACAACTTTCTTTGTGATATTTGAATCTACTGCCTTCGTAAACTACGTTCCCACTATACTAATGGTATCTAATCTTATGACAAAAATATATAAATTTTCCTCGTTTTGTTTATATTTGATCGTTTCTCTGAATGAGGTGGTGAAGTGCTCCAGATTTTTCTATACATATTTATAAGCTACCGTTACGTGGTTTTTGGCGCAGCGGCATAGCGGTTTTCTGTAAACACGACTATTATAGGCTCAATTCCCATTCAAGAAACAATGATTTTCATTTTCTCACTCTAGTAACAAAACGCGGCGTTGAATTTCTCTGAATATGGACAGTGCGTGAGATATGGAGTGTTAACCCTAGGTTTCATGTAGTGTTATATGCGTGATAAAGCGTGAAGCTATACAAATTTATTTAATTGATATAGGAAACATTTTTCTTTAGTAATCCCCCTCATAGCCGCGTACGTAGTGAGACCAGATCTAAATAATTTATAGAACAAAATCAAGGAACTTCTTGGTAAAAAACTCCATCTCCACTAAGACACTGCCTTTCAGCAGAAAGAAATCAATGCAAGTTGAATGTCAGAACTCAATGCCGCGCTAACCCTCGACCCCAGAGATAAAATATTTCACTTCCTCGAGTCGAAATCAAAGTAAACGCTTTAAACCCTGCGTAACGACTGGTCTCCGGTTGGTTTCTTTTTAATCTTTATTATTTTCTGTAGCTGTGTCCTATATGTCCATGGTATACCGAGAGATCCTTGTGCTATGACATTCCGCTCTCCTCACTTTTCATTAAATTTCTGATATATTGCTTGTTGAGTGGTGGAACTAAACTGGGACCAGAATGTGGAAATAAAATTAATTCATTAAATATGAATTAAGCCTACTACCATCGCGTTTACCGTCGAGCTTAAAACTAGCTGAAATTTAATATGCCACAACGGCCTCTAATTTTTAATATATATATCTCAAATTTTATTTATATATATATATATATATATATATATATATATATATATATATATATATATATATATATATATATATATATATATATATATATATATATATATATATATATATATATATATATATATATATATATATATATATATATATCTCAAATTTTATTTATTCTTCTTTAATAATGGCTCTTCAAATACACCAAAGAACAGATACGTATTTCGCATTGTCTTACAATGTTTCTTAAGTTATCGTCATAACAATGACTGTGATTATTCATTCAAGTTTCTATTACGCAACAGTACTTATAATTTCAAACTAATGCCCAAGGAAATGACAACCTTCAATCTGCCCTAAGTCCTACATCCAAAATTTCTGGTGCTTTCTGGTACCCTGTTCCTGACCTATTTCTTCATTATACACGTGTCTAAGTTTATCAAGAAAACAATATACATCTCGTTCACTCAGTGTATTTACGCGTCTCGTTCTAGCCCATTTAAAAAAGTGGCACATTTGAATTATTCAAGATTTTTGTTTAAGAGCACCCTCGAATTTCGAGGAAATGATTTCAAACGGGAAAACTTGCGGTGCAATGTTGCCTCGACCCGATTTTGATTTCTTAATTCCTGAGCGAAGTGACTGTTAGGTCCCGTTTTGTTTTTTAATAGGAGCTTCCTGCGTGGTCTTAAGGAAATACAGAAAAATAGTGTATTGCTTACCTTATTCTGAGTGAGTAAGTACTCACCGCAGGTTTGGGGGGTTCAATCGAAAATATTAACGTGAGTCTATGAGTATAGGCTAGATATAGTTAAGATTCTTACTATGATAAACTTCTAAATAGTTCTTAATACCTAATTGAAGACAAAAAACTTTGAGAAATGGACTATCCACACACATATGTATATCCTGGAGACATTATCCTTCATCTATTGCATTTACAGTCACACAATGAATCTGGACATCTTTGTTTAGCAATAAAATATAAAGATATTCTTTTGATCTTGATGAGTCCTGTTGTGACGCAGGGATACAAGCGTGTGACCTGATCATGTAATCCCCATTAGGGGAAATTTAATTTTTATTATTTTAAAATTTAATATTATGCAGCATTGAGTTTCCCCACTAAACCCGCAGTGCCTCAAATTCAGCGAAAATGGGATCGGAAGTGGAACGGAGTGTCTTAACAATAATCCCGCACATGGCAGCGGGAACTAGGGAATAGTTCACGCTGCCATGTGCGGGATTCTCTTTACTCTTCACTCACTTATTCACTCTTTTTCTTTTAAATTATTTACATCAGTTTTTGTTTATCTTCTAAAGTTCTCTCAAATTAAAAAAAAATTATAAGATTTTCCTTATATTTCATAATAGTAGTTTTCCTAATTGACCTAGAACTTAATTTTTTAGAGGGATTCGTCGGAAATCTCTATATATAAATTGTTTTTTATTTCTAAGTGACTGAAGCCTGTCACTCGGTAAGGAGCGGCGCAGGGACACAAGCGTGTGCTGTATACGCGACAGGTTGATTTGATTCTCCCTCGAGGAAATAAAATATTTAATATTTACATTTATTCGCTCTGGTAATAAGACAAAACACTGCGTTGAGTTCTGTCACTCAACAATGCCTAAAATACGGTGGAGAGTGAGAAACGTCTTAATGGGAACGAAGTATCTTAACAGTAGGTTCCCAAGTTCCCTCTGCCTACCCTGCCATGTGCGGGAAACAGCGTGAAGCTGATAAATGATTGACTGATAGATAATGTATAGACAACACTATTAGACTTGGAAAATTACATATAGGGAGCGTAGAGGAATCTTAAAGCTCGTGTAAAATAAGATGACAACATTAACATTGTGTAGTTATATTTTTCCTAATTTTATTAGTAATAAAAAAAATATCTAGTATCTATAGTATTTAGTTAGATTGCAAATTTATATTTAGAAATTTTTAATTTCCTCGCACTGGCGAGTTGCTGTTCGAGTGCGATGTTGAGTTCCACCAGTTTCGCCACTCAACACGGAATGCCTCTAGAATTTGGCGGAACGTAGGGAACAGAACGTATCTTTATGGGAACAGAGTATCTTGGCACTATCCTGCTCAGAAAGGGAACCAAAGAGCCCAACTATTCGGCTATACATCGTGAAGCTTATAATTGTATCGTTAATTTTATATAATATAGTAAATATCTTTTAAATTAACTTAAAGCTACTTTAGAACCGGCGAGAAATTCAACAGCTCTCCCATATTTTTTTTTTCTTTATTTATAAACAAAATCATGAGATTTAAACTAATATGACAGATAGTAGTTATAAAAAATATGAGTTTTTGTATATTACCCTCAAATAAATTCCATACAATTCCACAGATTACGTAACATTTTTAATTCATAAAAATTATTTATATTCTGTATTTGTGTATACATTACACCCTATTACGTATACGTACGTCAAACGATCCATTTAAAATTCAATAGAAATTCAAATGTTTTCTTAAAAATGTTTTAAATGCTGAAAAAAGTTTAGCTTTTACACACGTGTTAGTATTTATTTAAAAAAAAAAAACTGGACACAATAACGTCATGTTAGGGAATTGGTGAAACTGTTTTTTTTTAATTCCCTACATAAGCAGGGTAAAAAGGGGAACCTTAGTACTTGGACCTTACATACGTACGACGTACGTACGTACGACGTACGTACGGTACGGGGTACGTACCCCTTACCTTTAAATTTTTATGACATTGTATGTTGGGTTACGGAACTCAACGCCGCCAGAGCGGAAAATGAAAATAATTCATAAAAACGGTTATATACTAGCCGTTATAATATAGTTGTTTAAAATAAGAATATCAGTATGACTGATAATACTGATAGTGTACGGTAACTGACTAGTAAGGAAAGTTCTAAATTAAACGCAAGCAATATATTAATTTTTTTAGCAATATATTTATTTTATTATTAAAGCAATATATTTATATTAGAGGCGCAGGGGCACAAGCGTGTTACTGTAAACGTGACAGCTTGTGGTTAGTTCCCCAATTATAGCTTTTATTTCTTCGCTCTGGTAACAAGTTGCAAACACGCAATGGCACTATTACAAATTTGGAATTGTCTTAAAACACTCAGTTCCCTTCTTCACTTTTAAGACCCAAGTAGGGTTCCAAGTTCCTTCTGCCCACCTTGTCATGTGCGGGATACAGCGTGAAACTGAAAAAAAAAATTAAAACCCACCTGCCTTGTTTACTATTCTATGTTTATTATTCTCAGCTTCTAAAATTGCGGAATTCAACGCTGCACTTTATTTTATTACCAAAGCGAAAATAATCGGATATAATAATAACCATCTGTAATGAGTATTTACTGTATTTAATTCCATATATTATTTAATGCTAAAACTTGAATTGAACATTGCAGGGTAGATAGAAAAAATCCAGAGTTAAATTACTCCGATTCCTTCGCACTGATAATTTATATAGACATTGCGTGTTTAGTTTCGGAATTGAACGCCGTTTTGTGATGTTAATTTAGCTATTTTATGACGATAATATAGTAGTAGCACTAAGTAGGAATCGAACTCTGAACCAAAGCGATATTGATTTATTGCGCCACGACTGTCTCTAAAATAGAATATATTTTGCTTAATAATACACTTTTAACCTTCCCTTTAAACCAATCGAGCTGAAAATTTAAAACAAAAACTTAGGCATAAGACTGAAAATCGTTTGCACGTTAAAAAAAAGTAAAGGAAACACAAAATGGCGGACGTAACGCTATAAATATGGCGGCGATCTGTCACTTGAGGCAGTCGCGAACGGGGCTCGTTCCGCCAAAATTCGGAGTGTCCACTCGAGAAATTTCTTTTTAGAAAAAAATGAGTGCGCTCGTGTTAATTGCATTTCTGATATTCATTGTTTATGTAAAATGGTTTTCACGGAAAACCATTGTTTGGAAGAGAGTGAACAAATATGGAGAGAATAGAGTAGAGAATTTAAAAATGGCCCCCGGTCCGACACCGTTCCCCGTTATTGGCAGCATGCATTTGTTGGGCACCAGCGAATCACCCTTCCAGTCTTTTACGAAATTATCTAAAAATTATGGCAACATTTATAGTATAACTTTGGGATCGGCGAAGTGTCTTGTAGTCAATAATCTAGAACTGATAAGGGAGGTCCTGAATCAGAATGGCAAATTTTTCGGTGGAAGACCAGACTTTTTGCGATTCCACAAGCTTTTCGCTGGCGATAGAAATAATTGTAAGTATTTATAATTATTATTTATTATATTTATACTTACTGTAAGCCCTACGATTGTGTCTAATTGACACTTGAAGAAAGGAGGAGAAGCTTGCTCTGGTTAGAAGAGAAAGCGCAATGTAAAGTTTCATTTAAAGCACTGTCTTATAAAATAAACGATATATGGGTAATTATGTGACTGCTAATTTATCTTTACCACCCCTGCTAAATGCGGGATAGAGCGTGAAAGCAAAAAAGGGAGAAACTCGTCGCCTAAATGACTTCAACACTCTCTCTAAGTTAGCGGAAGTGTTATCACCTTTTCAACAACGTTATTTAATCTAATTTAATTATAATTGAATATAAAAAGACAAATTAAAATGTATGAATTAATTTAAAATATCCAGTAACAATCACGCACGAGGCAGGGTAGGCAGAGGGAACTTGGGAACCTAGTATTAAGACACTCCGTTCCACTTTCGTTCTCCACTTTTCGTCGATTTTGAGGCATTGCGTGTTGAATGGCGGAACTCAACGCCGCATAGCAGTCACATAGTTACTCATACATCCCCTGCCATGTGCGGGATACAGCGTGAAGCTGAGTATGAGTATGAGTAGAAATTACTCAAAATAATATATACATATGTACTCACGTATTTATTGCTGTATTTGAACCCCTTAACACGTCCTTATAACACAGATACTAATTAAAAACTGGCTTAAAAAATATGACATAATATATGATATGTAACTTAAAGCTTGCATTTGAGCGCACAACTATAAAAGCGATAGGTGATGTATTCGATCCCTACTTGAGCAAATGAAATATTAAATACTTTTTTTATTCGCTCTAATAACAAGGCAAAACGTGGGGTTGAGTTTTGGAAAAAACGGGGAACGTCTTAACATTAGGTTCCCATGTTCCCTCTGCCTACTTTGCCATGAGCCGAATTCGGCAAGAAGCTAAAACCATTGAAAAGCTTTTTTGGATTAGGTTTATACAGGTGTATTGAAAGTTGGAAAGATTAAAACATTTTTTTTTCGAGTTTTGATGTTTCGAGTTGAGTTGCGCTAATAAGAAGGATTTTTTCTGTTTCCGTCGAAAAATGGAGAACTTATACCTTTATTTCTTTGTTGTCTTTTTCTATCTAGATATTAAATTGAAACTTATTATTTTCATGTTAAAATTATTAATACACATACATAATGCTTTTTGATTACTGAATGATTGATAGATTACATACAGCCATTGCGCGGCGTAGAACACCGCAATCGCTTCATAGTCTACGCATATGAATATCATGGTTTCAATTTTACCATAGTATTTTTAAAACATTTAAATATTAGTGTCCAGTATAGGCAGTATCACATTCGGGATTAGTTAACATATTTAAATTATATAAAACATAGCTGATACATGATTATTAAGTCTATTCAACAGATTTTAATGCGGTTTTCACTAAATGAGCGTTATTTAAAAGAAAACTTTATACCTATATCTATACATATAATAAATCTATAACTGATCTAAATAACATCTTATAGGGGACGTTTATTTATATAGTAGGGCACAAAATAGTGATTTATTTGTCTGTTTGTCTGTGCGTTTGTACGCGCTAATCTTAGAAACGTTCGGCACTTCTAGTTTCCAGATTTAAAGCAGTTCTCAATATAACCTTTCTATTGGCAGCCTTTCTTCAAAATTTAGGGTTTGTGTCATTTAAAATGGGTTAATAAATAAAAAAGTTACGTCGATGTAAAATATTAAAAAAACAAAAATTACTACAAAGTTTATTAAGATATATAGAGCTGAAAGCTTATTTTTCAATGTACATAGATATTGTCTTAAAAGTGATAATGTTATTAGAACAAGAGAGTAATTGAGATTAGTAAATAAAATAATTCAAGCGGGCGAAGCCTTGTTTTTGGATGTGGATGGAAATTGTGATAATGGTTGTTTGTTTCACTTTCACGCAAAAACTACTGAACGATTTTAGATGAAGGCCTGTCGTGGCGCAGCGGCACAAAGCTCTGACTGTAATCGACAGGTTGTGGGTTCGAATCCCACTCGAAGAAGTGAAACATTTAATGTTTTCAATTTAAATATTTAATGTTTTCATTTCTTCGCTCTGGTAACAAGGTAAAAGTGCGGCGTTGAGCTCCGCCACTCAACACGCAATGCCCTAGATATGAGTATCTTAACACTAGGTTCCTATGTCCCTTCTGCCTACCATGCCATACGGGATACAGCGTGAAATTAAAAAAAAAGATTAATTTGTTTTTTTTTTTTTTTTAATATTATTATTATAAAACATCAGTTATTATTAAACAAAAGTTCTTCACACTTATAGTTACTTTGTACCGAATGTTACTATGTCCATGATTACCTGAAACTTTATTATGATTACAATTTTTGCGAAGAAAGCGAAGCGAAGTCGCGAGCGATCACTATATTTATTTAGCTTCACGCTGTATCCCGCACGTAACAAGATAGGGAACCTTAGAACTTAGTGTTAAAAGACTCCCTTTCCAATAATATTCTCTACTTCTTCTCCACACTTTCCACTGAATTCTGGAGGCATTTGAAATTGGTCAGTAGTAAAATTCAATGCTACGCTTTGGTTTTTTACGAGAATGAAATAATCGAAATATTAATATTTCATTTCCTCGAGTGAGCATCGAACCCACAACATATGTTGTCGCGTGTACAATCTCACGCTTGTGATCACTCAATTAACTAATAGAAAAATATATTACAAAAATAGTGCATGAAACAAGCCTTAATTTCGGCGGAAAGTCGGGGAACGGAAGTGGAACGGAGTGTCTTAACACTAGGTTCCAAAGTTCCCGCTTCCTACCCTGCCATGTGCGGGTTACAGCGTGAAAGTGAGTGAGAGTGACTGAGTGTGTGAAACATAAACTAAAATTAAACATTAAAAAAATATTTGAAAAGAAATATTTAATTTCTTCGAGCGGGGATCGAACCCACGACCTGTATGCATTTACAGTCGCATGTATGGCGCCACGATAGGCCTCATTTTTTTTAATGTAGGATATATAAAAATTGCCAGACTATCTAAATGACCTACAAATAAGTGTTTGTAATTTGAAGAAGGTAAAACTAAGTTTGGTCCAAGTATAAAAAATATATTATTTTATTAAAAGGCTTCGCCCGCATAGTTACTTTTCCTAGAAAAATAGAATATCTAACATAAAAAGACCTCCAGTGGCGTAGAGGCACAAATGTGAGACTGTATATGTGACAGGTCGCGGATTCAATACCGACTCGAGGAAAATAATTATTTAATACATTTATTTTCTTCGTGATTCCGCAAATTCAGCGGAAACAGAGTGTCCTCAATGAAAACGGAGAGTCTCAAGTCACTTCTTAATTTTTTTATTTGCCGTCAAGAAATCGCTTACGCCTTTAAATTAACACCGTTTTGAAATCTGACACAACTATTAAATGCGTAGCGCCATTTAAATAGATAACTGACATGAAATTAAACTATTATAAATTTGATAACGTTCAACTGTAAGACAACGGTTGTAGGTTCAATCCACGATAGAATTAAAAAAAATATATATATATTTTCGCTCTGGTAAAAAGGCAAAGCGCGGCGTTGAGTTCCAACATTCAACACAATGCCTCAAATTCAGCGGAATGTCTTAAGACTAGGTTCCCAAGTTCCCTCTGACTACCCCATGTGCAAGCTGAAAAAAAAAATCAATATTAGTTACTTGCGGTCAGAAGTACTTTGGGTTCAAAGTAAACTCTCAACAAAAGCTGATCTATAGTATATTTCCCAACAACGAGAATTGAACTGACGACCCATTTAGAAGTCACGAGGCCACTAAAAATTTTAGTACTGACTGAGCAAAAGTAAATGTTGAAATTTAACACTTATAGATTGTTATTAAATTTAAAAGCTTGAATAACGTAATATGATAGTTTCCTGATAATGCGATTTACTTAATTAATAATTGAGGCTATCGGGGCATATTGGAACATCTTGATGATTGCGGGTTTGGTCTAGCGGCGGGTTTTAACTCTGCATTTTGTCGTTTGATTTCATTGTATCCCACAGATACAGAGCAGGTAGAAGGAATCGAGAAATGTAGTGTTGAAACACTCAACATTTGGTGAAATTTCCTTCCGCCGATTTTTCGAGGAGAAATTTCACATTGAGTGGCGGCACTCAACGCTGTTAACCATGTCATTAGAGCGAGGAAAATGAAAATATTAAATACTAGCGACCCGCCCACGTTTCGTCCGACCCGTACGTTTGAATTTCACTATTTCACTAGCCAATTTCAATCTACTCTCTTATTTTAACTCTAGAAGGATAATCTACGTCCGCGAGACGTGTAGCGAATAATTTTTTGTTTTTTACTTCTTTATTATCAAACACATTGCGCTGGCTGCTTTTGTCAACTCAGTGGGCATCCGAAGCTAGCGCAACGTGACAGTGGCACAGCGTTAAGTACTCTTAAAAAAATAATTTTAGCTATGTCGTACGTCCGCGAGACGTATGATTATGTTTTATGAAAGTTTTGAAAGTTTTTTGAAATTATTGTTGATTGTTATTTACAGATACTTATTGTTATTCTCATATATTTATTATAATTATTTTATAATGGCAAGCCGAAAAGTGTCAAATATTGGAATATTGGTCATTTTAAGATATATACATTGTCAACTAAAATTTCAGTTAATTGAATAAAAAAAATGCAACAATTCTGTTGAATTTTATATTTTAAATTGACGAAACTCTTTTATATTTTACCAATTTAAATATAAAAAAAAATTGCAATAACACACAATAAACAATTTAAATATTAAATATTTAAAAAGGTTGTCAAAATATAATAGTGAAATATGCATTTAATTATGGTTTCTGAGATAATCATGAACAAACACACACACAAACAGATAGACAAAAATTTTAAAAATCACTAAGTTGGGTCCCATTACATCAATAAACGTCCCCTATAAGACGTTATTTAATATATATTCCACGTACATACAGTGGTCGGTTACAGATTTATTATAAGTATAGATTTCATTACCTCAAGCGAGAACGAACCCATATCCGGTCGCGTTAATCCACATGCTTAGCTCCTAACAAAAATCGAAACAGTCTTTTTCCGAATAGTTTTTTATAACCAAGTTCCTGAGATAAGCGTATACAACAGACAAACTCTCCAGTTTTAATATATTAGTATAGATAGAAGAAAAGATAGAAATAAGAACTCAATAGTTGAATAAAAATCAATAACAAAATATGTATGTTGTTGACGTCAGTACAATATTATGCATACAAAGGTACTTATGCTTGCGCATATATGGAAAATGATCGACTAAAATAGAATGGTTTCAGAATATGTTTAATCTTAAACCTCTTTGAAGATGTATTGAGAGATATTTAGTGAAAGGAGTGTTTATAGCGATTTCACGCTGTATCCCGCATGCGGGTTAGGCAAGGCTATAAGACACTTCGTTCTTAATTTCGATGGGGAAACGGAACGGAGTGTCTTAACACTAGCTTCTCAAGTTCCCTCTGCCTAACCTTCCATGTGCGGGGTACAGCGTGAAAAACACTTGCTCAATATTTAGTTTAGTTTTGCTTTAATGGTTTTTATGGAAAAACTTCGTTGAATTAAAAATTGAAAGCTAAGAAAAGGTTACATTTTTTCAGCATTAGTTAATGCGAGGCATTGCGTATTGGGTAGTGAAACTCAACGGCGCGCTTTACCTTAAACTCGGAGCAAAGAACTGAAAATATTAAATATCTCATTTAAAATATCATAAATTTAACTCCTTCGAGTGGAGCTCGAACCCACAACCTTTGTTGGTTTTACAGTCACACACGTATGATGTGTTGTACATTTTTATAATTTTTTTAAATAATATTTTTATAACATTGTTCAAATAGTAGAAAATGCAAACATGTCGTTGTTGTGCAACGACATGTTTGCATTTAAAATAATTGCAGGAGACACAACTTAACATTTTAATAATCTTTCGGCTTATATTCATATATTTAACTTTTTAAAAAACGATATTACAAAAAGTCATATTATAATTATTAACTTAATCTCATTTAAATCTCCTAATAAAGTATTTTATTAAGAATATTTTTTCTTTGTTCGCAGCATTGGCGCTATGCGATTGGTCGAATCTTCAGTTACGTCGTAGAAACCTGGCGCGGCGTCACTGTGGCCCAAAACAGCACACCGATAATTTCTCAAGAATCGGTACTGTTGCTACCTTCGAATCTATTGAGTTGGTCCAGACCCTGAAGCATATGACCAGAACATCCACTAATGCCATAAATTTGAAGCCCTTACTTATGTCCACTGCTATGAACATGTTCTCCAATTACATGTGCAATGTTAGGTTTGATACCGAAACTGATACAGAATTCCGGAAAATTGTAGATCATTTTGATGAAATATTTTGGGAAATCAATCAAGGGTATGCTGTTGATTTCTTGCCATGGTTGGCACCATTCTATAAAAAACATATGGATAAACTCTCAAACTGGTCACAGGAGATTCGTTCGTTCATTCTGTCCAGAATTGTTGAACAGAGAGAGACTAATTTAGATTTAGAAAGTCCTGAAAAAGATTTCTTGGATGGTTTGTTAAGAGTACTTCACGATGACCCTATTGTCGATAGAAACACAATAATTTTTATGTTGGAAGATTTCTTAGGAGGACATTCATCAGTTGGAAACTTGGTTATGCTTTGCCTTACCGCTGTTGCCAGAGATCCAGAAGTAGGCAAAAAAATCAAAGCTGAAATTGACGGAATCACTAAAGGCAAGCGAGCCATTACATTAGCTGATAGAAGTCTTATGCCATACACTGAGGCTACAGTCCTAGAATGCCTCAGATACGCCTCATCACCCATCGTTCCACACGTTGCCACAGAGAATGCTAACATCGCTGGCTATGGGGTTGAAAAAGGAACGATTGTCTTTATTAACAATTACGAATTAAACACATCCTCTAAATACTGGGATGAACCTGAAAAATTCGATCCATCTCGTTTCTTAGAAAGAACCAAAGTGAGAGCGAGACGCAACTCCCAATGCGATTCTGGAATGGAGTCAGATGGAGAAAGATCAGGACCAATAAACAGAGTGACAGAAGTAGAAAAAGAAGTAGTTAGTGTTAAGAAAAATATCCCTCACTTCTTGCCTTTCAGCATCGGTAAAAGAACATGTGTAGGACAGACATTGGTCACGACAATGAGTTTTGTCATGTTCGCGAGTATCATGCAAGAGTTCGACATTGCAGCAGTAAATAAAGAGGACTTAAGACAGAAACCAGCATGCGTAGCTCTGCCCAAAGATACTTACCACTTATATCTTCTACCTAGAAAGCACTGAACTCATAATGTTAGAACATACCCACCCAATTTTATTTGTGTTCAAATTTAGGAACGAAATATCGAAATCTTACCATAATTGTCTAATTATGGTCTATTTTTCTTACTCCTTGGACACTGGTCCATTTCGGACTTATTTTTCTTATGCCGGACCTAAAGTTTGGACGCAACATATTTTTGGGATCGCTCAAAACTAATTTATTTGAAGAATAACTTATAGTGGGACAAGAATGATGGGATATATAATTTAGAGCGGATCTCCCGTGAGCTTGAACGGGTTCTCGCAACGGATCAATTAGGATTATAATGAAACGACTGTATTTGTCTGGCGGATTACGATTATATTATTAAATGAAATGAAATGAAATTCTTTCGCATAATTCTATTATATTTAGATTGTGATATAAAATAAATGTTACTCATATTTTTAAAAATGTGTTTTATTTTTGTTTTTAACAGTGTCAGTAGTCACAATTGTATATGATACAAATATAAATAAAATAATAAAAAAATGAATACAGCTTAGAATTGTGAGGCCTGTCGTGGCGACGCGGCACAAATAGCTTGTGACTGTAAACGATAGGTTGTGGGTTCGATTCCCACTTTAGGAAATAAAATATTTTCAAATTAAATATTTAATGTTTTCATTACTTCGCTCTAGTGACAAGGCAAAACGCGGCGTTGAGTTCCGCCACTCAACACACAATGCTTTAAATTTGGCGGAAATTGGGGAAGGAAAGTAGAACGGAGTGTCTTAATGAACCTGGGAACCTAGTGTTCCCAGGTTCTCTCTGGCTACCCTATCGTGTGCGGGATACAGCGTGAAGCTGAGAGAGTGAGTAAGTAGTAAACAATAATAGACACGAGCTCAACGCTGTTTCCCTCTTGAATAGACAGTGTTAAGATAATATAAGGTTTCGGATAGCAGAAAAGGTTAAGACAATGGACTGAACTAAGATAATAGCTGGTACTAAGGTAATTTACAGTTTTAAGACTATACACAGTGATAAGATAGCGACACTGTTAAATCAGTAGAAAGTTTAAGTGTAAGACTACAAACTGCTTGTTTAGTGATGGGCCTTAACATTGTGCTGTGTACCGGAGCACGGAAATGAAAATAATTACTTTTGTCAAATGATGATCGATTAAATAAACATTGTGTTTGTAGCTAGACGCTGCTATTGCACTGAGTGGGTCTCAATATGAAAGTTTTGTGTGTGTGTGTGTGTGTGTGTTGTCCACTTTACAGGAGATTGAATGTTGAAGGGCTTAACTGAACGTCGCGCATTGTTACAACAGCGTGGACAAGATGATATTGAATATTTCTTTCCTCCCGAGTGGGAATCAAAGCTATAATGGTCGTCGTTTACACAGATGAACGCTTGGAGTGCTTCGATCAAGACTCATTTCAATATGAATATAAAATATGTATAGGATATATCATTATGCGTAAAGCCGAAAAAATGTATAAGTGTAATCAAGTTAATTACTATTTAAAATCAACAGGCGTTGTGTCCGTTGCTTAAAATTAAATGATAATTCAAAGGTTCTCAAACTTTATTTGATCAAGAATATATCGTTCGTGTTAGCAGGGATCATTATTTAAAAAAAATGTCATCAAATAGAAACACGCTTTTTCCGTTTAAAATCAATTGCGGACCATATTTCGTTTGTACTGACCAGGGTTGGTCCACGGTCAACTAGTTGGGAACCATTGTGCCAAACATATCATGATCCTGGTCTTTTTTTTTTTTATCGTGAGGAAACCCTTTTACGGGTACGCCACCCGAGTGGGGACTCGAGTGGGTTATGTGGGACTAATGGACCGGCAGATATAGGCCGTCCACACTACCCACTAAAACCTCACGGTAATCCTCCTCGACCGTCACAGGCCGGGGCTATGGGTGCCATGGATTCGTCCATAGCCTCGGCGACGGGAGCCTGCTAGGCACGTCTCGGAGTCGGGGGTGGTGGGCCACCCTCGACGGCCTGCTCTGAGTAACGCGCGGGAGCAACCTGCGCGCGCCTACTCGGGATGATCCTGGTGTAGAATATTATTATTAGGCATGGATAAAAGAAATATTCGTCTACGACTTTGTACATTTTTTTCTAATGGAGTTTATCTTTTCGGATAAAGGTATAGAGAATTATAAATATAAGAATATGGGTTTCCTAATTTTTCAGCTTCACGCTGTATCTCGCACATGGCAGGAACGGCTGGAGGAACTCGACTGGAGAAACTATTTTTAATTTATATATTGAATTACACTTGGTCCATATCCTTTTTAACACGATTTTAATACGTTGGGGTGGGTTAATGACGGAATCTTTGTGCTTATTCTCACCAGTTGGTAAAATTTTGATCAACTTTAAGTTGATTAAAGTTGATCAGACTTTTACAAATCAGCAGATTGAACTTTTCACACGTCTCAAGGGCCAATAACAATGCAATAATTCGATCAAAAATTTACATTATTCCTATTAGAACCAGTCAGGGTTCATAAATCCTTTATAGATCCTCTTCAGTAGAGTATGAGGAAAAAAATACGACAAGCTTAATTGCTAATCAGACTGAAAAGGATAAAATTGTACATAAAAAATGGGTAATTGATCATGATTGATTGTTCGACTTGCTACTATTGTAATATGATCTTTTCTAATTAAAAGTTTTCTACTTTTTTTTAGTTTGATTAGCAATAAAAGCTAATATTTTCCACAAACTCAGGTATTGCGTTGTATGCTGTCGTATAAGTGGCTTTCATACTTCCTGCGATGGTTTGTCCGCTATAGTTATGAGATATCGCAGCTTTTACCTTTTTAACATGCTATATATTTTATATACCACAATTTTTGCCTCTTTAAGGAATTTGTAACAAGTATGGTGGTTGTACTTGCTTTATTGCTCTTGTTGGTTTTGATCGGGATCTTATAGTCGGAACTTCCGCTGATGTCTTTGTGAGCTCCTTGAGCACCATCATCTGCCTATCATCCGGCTAAAATTTTAAATTTCCAAATAAACTCTATACGATCACACATAATTATGGTGCTGCAGGTGACAACTGAATGTTGTTTTCAGACTTTTGGCTTTGTCTTATCTTTCAGAAAACAGTATGCAGCAAATTTCGGACATTCCAATTGAGAGATTAGATATATAGATAGATAAACTCTTTATTTCATACAAAAATGATAATAATAATAATATAGCAAAAAATTAAAAAAAATACACAAACATTTTACGCATAGAGGTAGTATGCAAAGTAAGGCGATCTTATTATCACTATTAGTGACCTCTTACAGGTAACCTTTAACAAAAACAAAATATTAGAGGAAATCTTCGTAGTGCATAAAATTATAAAGAGTGAAAATAAATAGATGTCATAAATAGAATTAATTTAAAATATTAATAAATATTAATATATATCCCGCACGAGGCAGGATAAGCAGAGGGAACCCGGAAACCTAGTGTTAAGACAATCCGTTCCCCTTGCGTTCCCCACTTTCCGTCAAATTTGAGGCATTGCGTGTTGAATGGCGGAATTCAACACCGCGATTTGCCTTATTACCAGAGCGAAGAAATGAGACATTAAATATTTAAATTGAAAAAAAATAATATTTCATTTCCTCGACTGGGGATCGAACCCAGAACCTGTGTGCTGCGCCACGACTGGCTGTTAAATATATAAAAAATATATAGTAAGTAAAGAAATAAATAAGATAAGATATAAATAATGCATATCATAATATAGATGATAATTATATACATTAACATTTCATATAATATTTTTGTTGTGCCAAAAAGTAACGAGAAGTGTTTCTTGATTCCATTTCAGCAGCTCCACGTCCTCGTTATTCTGAATGCCAGTTCAACATTTAGGGAGAATCTCTTCGTAATTGCTCCTGTCCGGGATGTCTCATATCTATCCCGTCATAAGTGGATAGATTATTTTCTATTCATTCCTTTGGCATATCACAGTTCAATTTTATTATAGCTCTGAGCATGGTGTGACCTGAAGTGGGATTTTCTAATATTTTCAGTTCCATCTCAAGTCGCTTTAAATGTTAACTATTCGTTTGTCGCTGGCTGCTACATTTTCTATCGCCCTGGCTGAAGCATAAAGTTCCAACTGGAAGACAGTTTGAATTCAGACTGAATTTTTCACAGTTTATCCCTTTATACCCTTTCCTCCATCCCCATCGTGACAGCTGCTCCCATTTTCCCCTCGATTTTACTACCAGTGAAAATCTGAGCACCAGGGCCAATTTGAGAGCAAGCCACCGTGCATCTTCAGGCGCTCTCTATATCTAGTGAGATCAGTATTACGAACAGTTCAAATTTCAACTTGAATGATCTTAGATTGTACAAAGCGTCGTCGATGCTTCGCTGCGGCATAAAACGATATTGATTAAGATTTAACGTCGAGAGAATATATCATTGTATTCGTGTGACCGGGAGCTTTCCAGCTAGCTTTGCAAGAACAAGAAGAAGGCCTATAGGTCTCAGTGATTTTAAAGCATTGTAATCATCTTTTCCGGGCTTTCTTAGAGTTACGACGTGAGTATTAGATGTTTATAAGGATTTGATGTATCTGTGTCATTATTATCACACTTCTCTCATGTGTGGTAACAACATATTTAATATTTTCAAATAATTAAATATTTAATTTTTTTATTTTTATTTTATTTTATTTAATCAAAACTTAAAACTATCATTACAGGTGAAACCCAATTCGACAGCAAAGCACACATAAATTAATTTACAAAACAAATAACATATAAAGCTATCCTTGTGAATTCACTCAGCGTACAAGTAAAAATATCCGTCTCTTCCGCTACAAGATTGAGAGTGCGAAGCGCCCGCGTCAGTGGCGCCTCGTTCAATAAATGAGTGCGACCATGAGGTACAACTAGCAGGTGAGGCCGTCGTCGTCGCTGCACAAATTTGTCCGGCACACATAAGCCCAATAAAGATAATATTTCTGCGTGATGTACCTTACCTCTAATTAAATTAAATAAATATAGCAGAAATGCGAGTTCCCGCCTCACACGTAGCTCGTTGTATCCCACCATGCCCAACACAAACAAAGTTGAGTACATAAGAGGATACAAAGGATATACTCCATACAGTCTAAAATATAAAAACCATATAAATTTGTTTTGTGTCCGCTCCAACATAAGACTTTATTTGTTCTCATGCGTATAATGTTTTCATTTCTTCGCTCTGGTAACAATGCAAAGCGCGGCGTTGAGTTACGTGACTCCACACGCAATTCCTCAAATTCGGCTGAAAGTTGGATACAGAATGGAGTGTTAAGACATTAGATACCTTCTGCCTGCCGCACATGACAATACTCGATACAGCGTTAATCTGAAATAATTAGGTATTACTAAAAAAATTATATACAAATGTTATTCACGTTTAACTGACAATAATAATTGATTGTTCGTGAGTTTCTTTACGTGAATTATCGTTTAGAGTTCCGTGAAACAATAAATACAATACCTATAGGTATATATGAAGTCTGTCGTAGCGCAGGGGCACAAGCGTGTGACTGTAAACATAACAGGTTTAATATATGTATTTATATATTAATTTTCAATTCCTTAAATTCAAATTCAAATTCAAATTCAAATTCAAATTCAAATTCAAATTCAAATTCAAATTCAAATTCAAATTCAAATTCAATTCAAATTCAAATTCAAATTCAAATTCAAATTCAAATTCAAATTCAAATTCAAATTCAAATTCAAATTCAAATTCAAATTCAAATTCAAATTCAAATTCAAATTCAAATTCAATTCAAATTCAAATTCAAATTCAAATTCAAATTCAAATTCAAATTCAAATTCAAATTCAAATTCAAATTCAAATTCAAATTCAAATTCAAATTCAAATTCAAATTCAAATTCAAATTCAAATTCAATTCAAATTCAAATTCAAATTCAAATTCAAATTCAAATTCAAATTCAAATTCAAATTCAAATTCAAATTCAAATTCAAATTCAAATTCAAATTCAAATTCAAATTCAAATTCAAATTCAAATTCAAATTCAAATTCAAATTCAAATTCAAATTCAAATTCAAATTCAAATTCAAATTCAAATTCAAATTCAAATTCAAATTCAAATTCAAATTCAAATTCAAATTCAAATTCAAATTCAAATTCAAATTCAAATTCAAATTCAAATTCAAATTCAAATTCAAATATTTTTATTCAAAATAAGAAGCTACAACTTCGTTTTTTGAACGTCAAACAATTTACCACCAGTTCACAAAAGTTACTGCCTCAGGCCTGAGAAGAACCGGCGAAAGAAACTCAGCGGGACATGTCCATTCTTTTTTTTTTATCAAAAACTTTACATTATATAATTAAGTGACAATGATACACTTGAAACAGCCTGGAGCGAGCCATTTTATTCCCTTAACACGCAACACCTCCAGAATTTGTTGAAAAGTGGGAAACGTAACTGGAACTAGATGTCCAGGTGCCCTATACAGGAGATATGGACTTATTGTGATATAGAAGGAACCAGAATAAACTAATAATAAAAAAAATAACTGATAACTTTAAAAAATACGAGTAGCTAATTTTTTTTTGCTGAATTTCTATTGAATAATACATAAATTGCCAACTTTATGTTTAATTTATCGTTATTACTATGATAACTACAGAAGCGTGAACAAGGCCAGTGCTGCCAAAAAGAATTGTATATACATAGATAATTATTCCGTACGGGTGTTTGTCAGTGAAATTATAGTAAATAATAAAAAAACATAAGTACATTTAATTGTTACTCAGCTTCACGCTCTATCCCGCACGTGGCAGGGTAGACACAGGGAACTTGGGAACCTAGTGTTAAGACACTCCGTTCCACTTCCGTTCCCCACTTTCACTTCATTGTTGTTTGTAAATATATTCGAACTCCCTAGACGGTGCTCCAAAACTATAGTATATCAGAAAGTATCAGAAATCAGGATATATAATAAAATTTATTAACACTTTTACACTTAATTCAAACCGTTACTCTTCTTTAGTATCCTTACTATTAATTATATTTTTTTTAGCTTCACGCTGTATCCCGCACATAGCCGGGTAGGCAGAGGGAACTTGGGAACCTAGTGTTAAGACACTCCGTTCCACTTCCGTTCCCAACTTCTCATAATAATATCTTACGTAAGAGAGTAAACAAAGAAGTTATCTGCACAATTTTAATTTTTAGATTCAGAGGTTTCGGCTGTACGGTGATATCTGAGTGTGTCCGTTATTTCTATCTTACTTAACCTGTATGTCAAAATACCAAATATCATAGCAACGCTTATATTGGGAAATTCGACGCTGCTAGAGATTGTGATCAAAAGCTACTAAATATTGAAAATAGTACTTAACGCCGGTTTTAAACGCCGAAGGTGGTAATGATCCAGTCGAGTCTAACCATGCGTGTTGCCATTGCTGGCAACGTGACTCTCCCACACGTACTTTAGTCGCCTCTTACAACACCATCAGTACCAGGGTGATTCTATTCTAAGCCGGAATAACACGGCATAATCCTCGAGGCCTGTCGTGATGCAGGGGCACTAGCGTGTGACTGTAAATGTGACAGGCTGTGGATTCCATCAACACTCGAGGAGATTAAATATTAAACACTATCATTTTTCCCCTCTGGTAATAAGGCAAATGATGGTGTTGATTTCCATCACTCACATTCAGTAGAAGTGGGGAACGGAACAGTGTCTTAATACTAGGTTCCCAAGTTCCTTTTACCTACCCGGCCATGTGCGGGATACAGCGTAACGCTGAAAAAAGAAGGATCTTTGGGATGAAATGCTCAATTAAGTCTTGAGTGACTGTTAATGTTTGTTTTTAAATGAAGATATATCTATGAAAAAAAACACGAGTAAAGACATTGTTCGAATGTATATATAAAATATATATAACATTCTTTATATGTCATAACTAAATAGAAAACTGATAACTTAAATTAATACTTTGTTTGTGGTGATAATGAAGAGATCCACTTTGCAAAAGGTATTCTGAACATATATAATTTAAGATAATTAAGTAATCAGCTTTACACTGTTACCCACGGATATGAAAGTGGGTAGAGGAAACCTAGTCACCTAGGTAGTGTAGTGTAAACACTCTGTTCCCACAGAGACACTCACGTTCCCAACATTTCACCGAATTCTAAGGGTATTAAATGTTGAGTGGCGTTGAGATATTTGATAAAATACTAAAGAGCCTGTTGTGTGTGGTTACGAATTATGTAGGACTGTCGTTGAAGATAGAAAATGAACCGAAACGAATTTACTATACGTATATTTAAGTAATTAGGTAGTGTTACAATTAACTAAGTCTAAGACGCGACAATCTGTTCGATGTTAAAACAAAAAGTGAGTCTCTAAAGTCTAAATTATAATGAAATTACTGTAAACGATCGCGTTTCGAGCTTGAAGGTTCGATCCGGACTCGAGAAAATAAAATTTTATATATTTTGGTTTCTTAGCTCTGGTAACAAAACAAAGCGCGGCGTTAAGTTGCGCCAATACGCAATGCCTCATGTTAGGGGGAAAGTGGGGAACAGATTTTTATTGTTGAGGAACGGAACGGAACGGACTACCTTAGTACTAGGTTCCCAAGGACCCTCTCTGTACCCTGCCATGTGTTAAATATGACCCTGCGCCACAACAGTCCCACAGAATAGAAAATTGTTATATATTTGTGTGATAGCAAAATTTGTATGAGTTAAGAGTATAGTTTTTTTGTTTCATTTCATTCCATTTTCAAGGCTTCCTCTAGTTGACAAACCACGGCGTTTAACTCCACTCGTTTAGACTGAAACCGGAGAAAAATATGACACACCGAGCTTAAGTTGCTTAATATATTTCTCGTATAAAAACTCTTACACGTGGAGGTTTGAATATAAACGATCACGTGAACAGGATTTGCGTCAAAAATATTTCATAGCTAATTTAACGCTGAACAGTGTATGTAACATTTGTACAAATATTGACTGATAAGCCTTCAATGGATTCTGATATTAATTGAAAATGTTTCAGAATTTTGTAGTAAGCTGTCGCCGGTGCTTTTCTTGTATGTATATTATATGTCCTATTTCCTCAAGGTCAAGTTGTGGTGCAGGAGTATAAGCGTGTGACTGTAGATATGACAGGTTATGGGTTCGATCTTTACTGAAGGAAATTAAATATTTTATATCAATAAAACAATGAGTTCCGCCATTCAACATGCAATGCCTCGAATTAGGCGAAAAACGGGAAACGAAAGCGTTTTAGTGAGAACGGAGTGCCTTAACACAACGTTTCCAAGTACTTTCTGCCTATTCTGCTTTTTGTGGAATAAAGCTTGAAGCTGAAAAAAATATACTTCTTAGTTTAGCAAGACTATTTTGGTGACTTTTTTTGGAGGCTGTCAGTCACCACAAAAAAAGTTAGGTTCATTCAAGATTTTTTTATTCCTTGCACTTTCTATGTTGAGTATAAAAACTAACTAAATCTGTAAATTATTTACAACTGGGATTATAGTTTGTACCAGATTGTCACTAAGCCATGTGAGCTACTCCAGTAGTCCATCCAGAACTTCCTGTGTGTGTGGGTGTGACACTATTCAAAATTAATAATATCCTCGATACCACCGAGGTTTAATAGCTATAGAGCGGAAATAAAGTAGTACCGAAGACATGCATGTTGATATAGATAAACAACATCTTTAAAACTTATTTTTTTTGTCATACTTTAATTAACGTGCAGATTCCCTTAGTTATGAAGATTAGAAGTGCACTAGCGATCGAAAATCGGAACCCATTCTAAGGGTATCAACCAATAAAATAACGAAAATTATTTTGTAAAAATAACGAAAAAATAAATAGTTTCTTTAGATATTCTGTTTGTTTGTTACAGATTATTATATTATGCGGCATAAACTGCGTGTCGATATCCAATGGTTTTATATCTGGCCATCTTGGCGTGATGCTTCGCGCACTAAGAAACAGAGAAGACGAGATTATTTTGAATAATAGTGAAATTTCATTCTTAGGTGATTGTGTTTTTTTTTTTTTTTTTTTCAGGTATGAAGATGTTATTAAGGCATAGCGTGGCGATGCGTTTCACCACTCAACAGATGTTGTTGACAGTAGAGTAGCTTTTGGGACCATATTATATATAACTGGCACTAAGTCATGCCCATTAGGGATGTAAAGCTAAAAATAATTAAAAAATATATCCTCTGCTACTATTTTAGTAGAATAATTTGTATACCAGAATAATTTGTGGTAGCTAGGCGCAAAAGAATTAATTTCTTTTCAGCTTCACGCTGCATCCCGCACGAGGCAGGGTAGGCAGAGGGATCCCGGGTACCTAGTGTCAAGACACTCTGTTCCACTTCCGTTCCCCACTTTCCGCCAAATTTGAGACATTTGCGTGTTGAGTGGCGGAACTCAACGCCACGCTTTGTTTTGAAGAAGGCAATTAAGGAGGCATAATTTCTTTATTAGTCTATGTATATTTCTTATTACGTATCAATGTAGACAGTCGAGGCCAGTTGTGGCGCAGGGGCACAAGCTTCTAGCTTAAATAATAAGTTTCCATAATTAAACGGAAATTGGAGAACGAAAATGACTCCATAACTGGAATGTCATAACGCTAGGTACCCAGGTTTTCTCCGCCTACCGCATATACCAATATGCGGGATATGTTGTGAAGCTAAAATAATGTATGTCAATTAGTTTTTTATGAAATTGTTGATAGATACTAAACGTGTTGATAGATTTTCATGATTCTTCCGTCAATCGATCTTGTGAGTGATTTAATGTACTACATATATATTAAATAAAAAAAATATTAAAAAATGGGTCTCGACTGTTAATACTTATATTATTCAAATAAAAAACTAATTTCTGTTGACCTTTTTTTAAAAGGATGAAAAACTTTTACAAGACATTTTTTTTTTATTACTTAGATAAATAGACTTTGGATTTGGATTTAAATAACGTAGCTAAGTTTATTGTTTTTCTTTTTATATTTATTTATTTATTATATATTTCTTTTCAGCTTCCTCTTTTTATTTGATTGGTACCTTTGGGTTTTTGGTGGCTGCAATAATATCGGACAAAACTGGTAGACGCTGGTCTTTCATCATATGTGCCAGTTTAAAAGTTTTACATTGGATAGCCTTGTACTACGCCGTCGACATTGTCATGTTAATAATTGCAAGAACTATAGGCGGAATTGCTTTTGGAGCTTTATTTGCTCTGAAAATTTGTACCACATCAGAATTCGTATCACCAGACTCTAGAGGAGTATATCTTAATTTAGTATCAACGTTATCTCCAGCTGTTGGCAATGCTGTAAGCCACGCTCTAGGAAATTCAGGGCATTGGAAAACCATTGGTCTTTTAGGTATAATACCACCAGCGATTGCTATAATTTTAGCCTATTTTTGGGTGGAAAGTCCCCATTGGTTGGCTTCTAAGGGACGTTACCAAGAATGTGAGCATGCTTTCAGAATATTACACGGTAGTAGTGACAAAACAGAACAAGAATTAAAACTGCTAATCCAATTAGAGAAATCAAAGTTAACAAAAGCTGAAGAAACACGTTCTAATAGTACAACTAAAACACTCTTCGCAGCTTTTAAAAGAGGATATTTCTGGGATCTTATGTTTTTGAGTGTTGTCATTTATATGTATTTAACAGCAGCTGGTAAATTAAGCTTTAATGCTCTAGCTGTTATAATTATAGAAGAAATGACAGGGACAGCAGATGTATTTTTGTTCACGTTAGTTGTGGATGTTTTTATCATAGTCGGTTCTTGTATATCATGTGTCTTAATTACCAGAATGTCCATGAGGAACATGCTGTTTACCACTAGTTTAGTAGACATAAGTATCTTGATACTCTTAAGTCTGTGCATGTATTTTAAATCGAATCACCTAATTTTACAATGGACTTGTATCATATTATTATCTTTTTACTTTTTAATTTTAAAATCAGGGCCGTATCCAGTGTTGGAAGCTTTGATGGGTGAGATATATCCTTTGGAGCTAAAAATGCATTTTTTCTTTATAACAGGCATCTTACTATCCACATTTTTGTCATTAAATATTTTACTTTTACCATATATAGTAAGTTTTATAGGTTATCACGGGTTATTTATACTAAATGCTATGATAATGTTACTCAGCTTATCATATATCTGGTGGAGATTGCCAGAGACTAAGGGTAGAACTTTGCAAGAGATTGAGATATTTTTCAAGACTAAATCTTTTAATAAAATCGAGGATGTACTTAGTCAAGAACAAATAAAAGCTTTAATTTAATTATTTTGGCTTTTTTCTTTCACTCTTATCAGTTATTATTTCAGGATTTCTTGTATAACCCTCGACCGGGCCATTGCCATCCCCCGTAATTAAAATCGGTGTTAAGTAGCACTGCGTTTCGCATTGGCTTATGCCGGGCCCCGGTGCCCATCCATCTTAAGGACTGGCAACGCTCCTGTGGAGTTACAAGGGGCCATGGGCGATGTTGATCACCAATAGGTGACCCGTACGCTCGTTTGCTGTGTCTTATCCATAAAAAATATATATTAAATGTTTCATTTCCTCAAGTGAGGATCGAACCCACAACTTGTCGTTTAGTCACACGCGCTACGACATACTCAATAATTTATATTGTATATCTATATTATATGTTATGAATAGGTATAGTATTTTTCACATAGTTTAAATGTTGATTTTGATTCTTTAATGTCCTTGTACATTTTTTTATAATTATAAATAGACACCTTCAAACATTATATTCTTTTTGCCATAAATTATGTCGTTTCCATTTCGTAGTTTGACTTTCTATATATTTTGCTTTTTTGTAAATGTAATGTTTATATGTATGTATATTTTAACTTGAAATTTTCGTTATTAAAATACAACTACAATATTCATAGGTTTGATAAATGTTTAGGAGTCCTATTTTGTTATATATTTTTTTAGTTGTAGGAAATCATAATTAAATAATATTTTTATTAATTTGTTTTGTGCTATCAAAGTATCCAAATTTCTCTTTGAAGTGGAACCCCAAAGTTCGATTAAATTATCAATATTTACGTTAATAAGGTAATTATATGTAATGTAAATAAATTTACGTGGCAAGCAACATGCAATGATTCTAATCACTCCCATTTAGTTTAGATTTTATTTTATATTTTGACTTTTCCATGTCATTCTGCTATCGAGGAGCAATTATAAATATTTTTTAATAATTATTAATATTTAACAGTATTTAAAGGGAAATCTTTTTATTCTTCGTAGCAAAACAATGTAGTTTGATTTGAATGCGTTGACTATGAGTAAACCTTCTTGAGCTCATTTATTGTAGTTTCTAAATTAATTCAGTAATAGAATAGATTACTACTTTATTCGATGACAGAATTAATTTAGAACTATCTGCGTATAAAGATACATCGCCATGTAAGTTGATAAGAAAAATCAATGGACCTAACATTAATCCTTGTGGGACTCCGTATGTAACAATTTGGGGACTACTTTGTGTTTCAATTACTCTACTATCTGGATTCTACTCATAAAAGCATGTAATTAAGAAAATACCAATTAGTACTTTTTGAAAGACCTTAGAATAGCTCCAATGATGTCAAAATCTTCCGTCTTGAATGCTTTAGAGAAATCTAATAGAACAAGTACAGTATTTTACCAATTATCCACACTATATCTAACGTCTTCGCATACATTATTTGTTAAGTGCTTGTATTTGTATTTACTATGCTAAGGATATTATTGTTTTGTAAATACACATGTCATCGCTCATGTACTACACGTTCAGGAACTTTAGAGAAAAAAGGAAATATGGGAACTTACATATTATAATGAAGGTAATGAATCGTAACAAAATGGATTATAAAACGACAAAAATATGCTATCAAAAATTATATTGTAAAATTATCAATATTTGACATTACCTTGTATGATAAAGAACCATAATAATCTAGGTTTTTTTCATCTTCACACACACATCAAGTTTGGAAGAGGAAACCTAGCAAAACACATTACATACATTCCCTTATTTTTGAGGTGTTGCGTGCTGAATAGCGGAAGCTATATTACTATAGCGCCACACTGTTTATTATTTAGCAGAGCACAATTTATTCCCACGAGTGAGAACGCTATTTAGGGATGCTATTTTTTTTTTATTTGTATGTAGGTAAGGGTACAAGAGTGCTGTTATAAATATGACAGATAATAGGTTTGAGGAAATGAAATATTTAATATATTTATTTCTTCGCTTTGGTAACAATGTAAATCGCAGCGTTAAGTTCCACCACACAAAACGTAATGCCCCAATCCCACGAAAAACGTCACATAAAAATCTGTTAAAGGAAATGGAATATCTTAACTCTAGGTTCAAAAGTTCCTTCTACCTACGTTTCCATAAGCAGGATACAGCGCTAAGCTGAAAAAATGTAGGCAAGTACTTATAAAAGTGAATCACAAGTAGATTTTTTAATTTGACATTGTGATAGGTCGAAATATATGAATATATGGAATTTTCGATGCATCTAAGGTTGTTTTTCCTCTTTTTTTATATGTTTTAAAATTCAAATTTTATTGTCGTAGGTAATGGTCGGCATAAGTATGTATTGATAAATGACTGCCTTCAGAATATTTTATTTTTGTTTTATGTTCACATTTTATTATTATTATTATGTTTCTCGGCTTAAGTTCTCGGGTTCAAAACCGAACCCGGTCCTTTGGAAGGCTTGCGTGGGGACACAGGTCCAACACGTAGAGGCCCCTTCGAGAATATTAAAATAATTTGCTGTGACGCATTAGCCGCGATCCATCTCTGAACAACCAGAGGTAATTGCCCAGAGATGGTCTCCGGATAATGCGTAGAAACTATATAAAATATGAAAAACTAAATTGGGTCTATGGAATGTAGTTTGGATGTTTCGGGAACTGGGCTATTGGAGGAGACTAACGGACGTCCGCCTTTTCAACGTCTCAAATTGAATGATTGGCGGACGGTGACTCGCCTCCCACTAGATGGGCCCCCACAAAGCGGCGTAGTGCCTCGGGCGCAACATCGGCGTGGTCGGCTAAGGGTGTAGAGAGGTGTGCACCGGTTTCACCATCACGAGAAACTCGTGAGCGGGTTTCCCCGTTATTACGCAGATTGAGCACTTCCACCCTTTCGAGCATATAGCTCTTGCGCTCCACTCTGCCGGCCAACAAAGGCAAGCCAGAGGTGGGGGATAGATTACAATTCCCCTCTGGAGGACTCAGGTCCGTGGGGTCGCCACTCCCCAACAGCTCGCCACAAGCTGCCCTGCGGGTTTATTATTATTATTATTATTATTATTATTATACAAAAATAGTAATGATCGTGGCCTATCGTCGCCCAGAGTGTACGTGGTAACAAGTTGTGGGTTCGATCCTCATTCGATAAAAAGAATTAATATTTAAAAAAAAAAATATTTATCCGCTCTGGTATCAAAGCGCAGTATTGAATTTCTGCAAAAAAAAAAATGGAATTATAGTGGCGGACACTATGGCCATATTGTCTGTATCTTGTTTAGCTAATACATTAATTTTATTACCTTCAAGAAGGAATAAAATTAGTGCATGAGATTAAATAATGCTCGCTTGGAAAGCCTATTGTGGTATAAACATTTACTTTTTCAGCAAATCTACCCTCCGAGTTGGCGGTAGCTACATGTAAGACTGTCACTACAGACATTGTAACTTGACGGTTCAAAAGTGAATGTTATTGTCTAAACTAATAAAAATATTATTAGATTTTATTTTTTATCTTAGGAACCTACTCAAATTCAAATTCAAATTCAAATATTTTTATTCCAAATAAAAAGTTACAAGCTTCATTTTTTGAACGTCAAATAATTTACCACCAGTTCACTAAAGTTACTGCCTCAGACCTGAGAAGAACCGGCGAAAGAAACTCAGCGGGACATGTCTTTTTTTTTTTCAATTAAAATTTTACATCATGTAATCAATTGTGACAATGATACATTTGAAATAGCCTGGAGCGAGCATTTTATTCCCAAGGCATATAGGTACTGTTGAGACACTCCATTTCCAGAATGTTCACCGAATTTTGAGGCATTGTAAGTGGATTGGCGAAGCTCAACGCCGCGCTTTGCCGTAATATCAGAGCGAAGAAATATAAATATTCAATATTTCATTTCCTCGGGTGGGGTTTGAGCTCACAACATATCGTGTTTAGGTCATTTATTTGGTTGTTTCTTTACACTTAAGACATAGTTCAAATAAATTGAAATTATTAATATATAAAATAAATATATTTAAATCCTTCTTAATTGAGCTCTTCGACGTGTTCGCTCTGCTTCGACTCACAAAGCTTAAGCACCTTCCTGCGCCTTGGCTAATGGATGACAAAAAGAATATTATGGCAAAACGCAACTCTGCCAAATCGCAATATAAAAGAAATGCTACTGGAGAAATCTTTAATAAATTAAAAAAACTACAGAACCGGTGTAATAAAATCTGCAGGGCTGAGAGATATATATATATATATATATATATATATATATATATATATATATATATATATATATATATATATATATATATATATATATATATATATATATATATATATATATATATATATATATATATATATATATATATATATATATATATATATATATATATATATATATATATATATATATATATATATATATATATATATATATATATATATATATATATAATATATATATATATATATATATATATATATATATATATATATATATATATATATATATATATATATATATATATATATATATCTTGATGCCTTTATCATTATATTTTGTATTTTTTTTAATATATCATAAATTAAACTACAGTCACTTGTTCCATACCCTTTTTTATCTTATTATTGCATCCCATTTTCTTATCGTGTATATTAATTACTATTATTTATATACATAATCAATATATTTTATAACAAAGTACTATTTTTAGATTTAAATTATTAACATTTACTTAGGAATGAGGTGTATTTTAAACCGCAAATACCACTCAGTGGGGTTTGAACCCCATGACACCGTCACAAATAACGGGCAAACAAAACGGCGAAAGTGATTGGATTCGTTTTAATAAAAAGAAGAAGAAATTCAAGGGTATGCGAGGGACCGCCAATGAAGACTCGGGAATGAAATTGAAAGCTGCTGACATACAAGTTCCTTTGTATATTTATAATATATCTAAGGAAAATACATATAACAATATATTTATGATAAGACTCAGTTAAATATAGTACCGGAAAAAATTAATATGAAATCTTCTAGAGATTACAACTCGTTTAATTTTTTTGTACCACGTAGTAAGTTGTCGCTATTTATGGACAATAGCTTATGGCCAGAAGGTATATTTTACTTTAGAAAATATTATTTGTTTACAAATAGAAAAAAAACTTCAGTAGATCAACATGAACATTCAAATGTGTATGGACCTAAGAAAAATCATACGAATAATTCGCTAAAACTTATTAGCTTCAACTGCAAATCTGTAAAGCGTTCTTTGGAGAATGTGACGAAGTTATGCATTACTGCAGACGTCTTGGCACTGCAGGAAACATGGCTGCTGCCACATGACCTCAACTTTCTCAGCACAGTGCACGATGATTTCGAGTGGACTGGTACATCGCCAGTGGACACGAGCGCCGGTATTCTCCACGGCGGACCATACGGAGGAGTGGCGTTATTGTAGCGTAAGAATGTCTTTTCATCGATTTGTATAGTGAATTGTGTAAGTACGAGGCTGTGTGCGGTGAAGTGTCAAATAAGTGAGTACATTATATTATTTTTCTCTGTGTATATGCCAGTTGACTGTCCGGAGAATGTCACTAAATTCTCTGAATTTCTGAGTGAAATGAATGCAATTATTAAAGACTGTAATATTAATATAGTTTTTATGTTAGGTGATTTTAATCCTTATCCCAATGAATTATTTTTTAATGAATTAACGCTTTTTTGTAAGAAGCAGTTTTGGTCTTGCGCAGATCACGAGATGTTATCGTGTAGGAACACAGATACTTACACTTATACTAGTGACATTAAAGGATCTTTACGTTGGCTAGACCACTGTCTTACAACTAGGTTGGCTAAAAATTATATTAAAAGTATTAATATTTTAAATAAGGTATCATGGTCTGATCATTATCCGTTGGAGGTTGTTTGTTCAGTACAGTTTTAACGTACCAATTCTGATAGATGAGTCCAACCAACTTGTGGAATACCATATGAGGAGATGCGAGACGCGCGTAAAGCTTTTAAAAATAAACTTAAATGGTGTCAAAATAGAGAACAACAAATACAAATGGATATCCTGTCAACAGCGTATCAAACTAAGAACTTCGGTAAGTTTTGCCGACATACTAATGGACTGAATGCACGGCCGAGCCAACCTGTCGAGGTGGGGGGAGTTAACGGCGTTGAAAATATAGCTAATATGTTTAACAATGAATTTATAATACTGCCTAATAATGTTAAATGTAAATTGTACAAAAGTGATACAAAAAACATCGTGAATAATGATACAGACATGTATATTTTTTACTCTTTCTTCTTGTTGAAGTCAATAAAGTAATGCAGGGTATAAAAAGGAGAAAATCGCCAGGTCACGATGGCTTGAGCATCGAGCATCTGAGGTACGCTGGTGTACATCTTGCCAGTGTCCTCAAATTATTATATAATATTTGCTGTAGGCACAGGCAGATGCCCAGATGATATGTTAAAGATTGTGGCAGATAGATCATATTACAGGCCGATATCCTTGGCAACAATAACTGCTAAGGTGCTGGACGGTCTGCTTGACACACATTTAAATTAATCAAATAAATTACATGATGCACAATTTGGTTTTAGAGACTAAACTTTCAACAGAAAGTGCAATACTGTGTCTTAAGCAGACGGTTCAGTACTACACTGAGAGAAAAACACCAGTATTTGCATGTTTTTTTGGATCTCTCTAAAGCTTTTGATATGAAGTACTATGGAACAAATTCAAATTTTACTCTAATTTAAATTTCAACTTCATTGATTTCTTTAAATATTGGTATGAAAATCAAACGAATGTAATTCAGTGAGGTAATGCTTCTAGTGTCCCTTATAAATTGAAATGTGGGGTAAGACAGGGGGGCCTTACATCGCCTAATTTATTTAATTTGTATATAAACCAACTAATTGAGAGGCTTAACAGAGCTGGTGTAGGGTGTTCAGTTTATGGCATTTCCATGAACAACATTAGCTATGCAGATGATATGGTTTTGTTAAGTCCCTCAGTCGGTGGGCTTAAATTTTTTTTAAATTTGTGAGGATTGGGCAGAGTTAAATGGACTCAGATACAATAGTAAAAAGAGTGTTTTTATTTTGTTTAAGGGAAATATCAAAAACCCTTGCTATAAGCCAACGTTTCAAATAAATGGTGTTCCTCTGAGACAGGTGGACAGCTGAGTACAAATACCTTGGTTACGTAGTAACTGAATGTCTGACTGACTATGGTGATATAGAAGGGCATTGTCAGTGCGAGGAAACATGTAGGCTCGCAGATTTGAGCATTGTTCAACGCAAGTAAAGTTAGCTTTGTTTAGGGCATACTTTTATACATGCAGCTTGTGGTCTAACTTTACGCGACGTACATACAATGCCCTACATATTCAGTACAACAATGTGCTGAGGGCGGTGCTAGGGAAGCCTCGGCATTGCAGTGCATCGACGATGTTGGCGGAGGCAGGAATAGATGATTTTATGCAATCATGCGTAAGCGCGTCTCCTCCATAATCAATAGATTCACGAGCACTATTAACACTCTCCTCAGCAAATTGGCCTATAAAATGGAAAGCCCCCTGTAATAATTTGCATTTAGTAAATAAATAAACCTTGTACTAACATAGGTTAAGCATTGTACTAACAAAAATTATATAGACTAAAAGTCTGAAATAAAGAATTATTATTATTATTATACTAATTTGCACATCAGGCAGACACATGTACTACTAATATAAAATTAAATTATTAATATAGCTTAGGTTTGATGGTGAGGAATTTTATACAAGGATTTAGGGGCATGATTACTATGGTGGATGAGGTGACCGCTGTTGTAATACCATCTTTAAATTGTATTGGATGTTGAGTTTTGTCGTTGCTTGCCGAATTGGCGTTTACATCCACAACAGTTGCGCATCCAGTTTCTCTACCCATCCCTGGCTGATCGGAGATTTTTTCTCCTCCTGGGTAAAGGTGAGGTAAATAGTGTGTTTTATATTTTTAGGCAATACTGTCATCTTGGTATCCTTTATAGAGAGAGGAAATTTTGCCTGCCATCACTATAGCTCCAAAGTGGTTCATCAAAGCTTCGTTGACTATCATGCGGTTACCTGACGGATTCACTTTGTGCTCTGCTTACCAGCATTAAAGCCATAGTGTGGTTTTCACTTTTAACCAAGTTCCCCCTATACGAGTTTGTTCCACGTATAGCTTCCGTTGTACATGTGATGACTGTATCCCTATCTAGACTATTTTTTTCTAGTTCTATAATAAAGTTTTATAATTTCACTGTCTTTACGGTGAATAATTCACTATAACACTTGGTCATACACAAAGGAACTAAATTGATACACAAATGGAAACCAAGAAGGTAATAAGGGAAATCTTTGTTTGAGGTATTAAGGAGTTAAAGGCAAATACAGGAGAGAGTACAGAAGGATAAGTTCATGATAATTGCGTCGATGTTTCGTGGTCAACCATTGAAGTCGAATTCGATATTGAGTAATATGGTCATATTTTCTCAATCAGAATGAGTCTTATTGCCAGGTTTTGAAGACGTTTGAGCTTATTTAGCAATTGTTGTGACAAATCTAAGTAACAGGAATCGCCTATGCCGATGGGACAGAGAAGAGATGATGCTAAGGTTATTTTAATTTTGACTGGCAATAAATATTTCCACTTCTTTAGCTAAGTAGGAGCAAATACCTTGCAGCTTAACTTTGCTATTTGAGGACCCTGATACCCAGATTCCAGGTACTAATAGTGCTTAAGTTGAGATCGACTTGCTATATAGCATAGGCAATATCATCCACCGCCGTAGTCACATAAATCTGCAAATCATCAGCATAAAGTAGGACAATGTTAGCAAAGGAGTTTATAAAGGTGGAGATAAATAATGGAGAAAGTGCACCACCCTGATGTACTCCAGTCGATAATATGAGAACTGTGTAGGTAAGAAAGTAAGAATAAAAACATTCAATAGCGTTTAGTTATATAATAATAGATTTAAATACGGCTAAATGAGTATCAACATCAATAGTGTTAAAAGCGTTAGAGAAATTTAATAGCCAACACACAAAAGATTAAATAAATATGAATTCGCCCCTTTGGTAAACTATGGTAAAATCTGGTTTGCCGCGATGAAATTATGTATGATTTTTTGTCACTTACATAATATAGGGTCCCCACTTTTCGCAGAATTTGAGGCGTTGCGTGTTGAATGGCTCATATTTCATTAAACACACACACACACACACATACACACACAAATTCACGCATATACACACATAGGCACATTCACAAGCACACGTACATACTAAATTATAGTTGATACTTTATAATTAGATTATATTCTTTTGTTTCTGGTTACACTCACGTATTTTTTGTTTTTTTTTTACTTGTTGTTTTTAATTAAATGTACTAAACAGGGAAGTCACTAACTCCTAAAACACAGTTTATACTTATTTAGGAGTTAGTAGCCCATAAAGCTGTAATTAGCAACTTTGTCAATAAATATATTTTTTTTTATATATATATATATATATATATATATATATATATATATATATATATATATATATATATATATATATATATATATATATATATATATATATATATATATATATATATATATATTTTTTTTTAAAGTAAAAGAAATACACTGTAAGAGGAAATATTGTAAAATGGGTTTTGCACCAGCACGGAAAATTCGATGATAATACAAAAAAATGTATCGCACACACACACACGCGCGCGCGCGCACGCTCTTGTACACGTACAAGTACTTGCACACGCACACTTATACACATCCATAGCATGCAAGTTTTGCTTATAATGATTACCAGTACTTATTATATTTTTATATTGTATGTGTTTGTGTTACGCTTATTTTTGTTTATTTTTAGTTATTCTGCTATGGTTTATCACTTAATCCAATGTATCAAACAGAGTCACAAGCTCCTAAAACTTAGTGAGTTCTTGTTTGGGAGTTAGTAACCCATAAATGCTTTTATTTTATTTTCATGAAATGACAAAGTGTAGCGTTTAGTTCCGTTATTTAACAAACATATTTTTAAATCAAAGGAGAGGGGGGAGACGCAGGGGGAGGGGAGTGTAACCACTAGGTTCCCACTAAGTTATCTATCTGTTGAAAATGACATTAACATTGGGTGGTTGAAAAAAGTTGCGGGCAGCAATTAGCTTATAAAAAAAAACATTTTTGCAGTTTTGTTATGCTGTATCAACAATCTCAGCTTCACGTTGTATCCCGCACGAGGCAGGTTAGACAGAGGGAACCCGGGAACCTAGTGTTAAGACACTCCGTTCCACTTCCGTTCCCCACTTTCCGCCGAATTTGAGGCATTGCGTGTTGAGTGGCGGGACTCAACGCCGCACTTTGCCTTATTACCAGAGCGAGCCGAGGAAATGAAATATTTAATATTTTCAATTTAAATATTTAATGTTTCATTTCTTACATTAAATATTTAAATTGAAAATATTAAATATTTCATTTCCTCGGCTGGGATCGAACCCAGAACCTGTCGGTTACAGTCACACTCTTGTGCCGCTGCGCCACGACAGGCCTCTACACACATATATTATTATGTATCAACAATCTATACACATATATTATTACTAGCGAAGCCCCCAATAAATATATTGAAAATTTAAATTTCAGCAAAATGTATATAACATTTGTAGTAATTATGTCGAATTAAACAATTTAAATTGACGTACCTTTTTTATTTATCAACCGTTTTAAATGAAACAAGCATTGAATATTGCCAAAATATAATAGAGAAAATAGCATGATTATAAGTATAAATTGTGCGGTAACCTGATTATTTTTTTTATGACATACATACATACATATGTACGTTCATTTTTCCGTACCAGATCATTTATACAGCTGGCCGCCGTCCGAGCAAGTAATGACAATAATATCTCGTAAGGTAAGAAATTAGTTTTAAATTAATTTTTATCGGAAGAATTATATTATTATTTTAGATTTTTATTATTTTAGGTTTTGTTTAGGCCTGTGGTAGTTTGTCGTTGGAGGAACTATTGGTTGTGGGTTCCTCATTACTTAAGGAAATACAATATTCAATATTTTCATTTTTTTGTTCTGGTAACAAGGCAAGGGGCGGCGTTGAGTTCCGCCGCAAACAACAAAAAAAGGAGTGAAAGACAGTAGGTTCTAAAATTCCCTTTGCTTCCTAGCCATATGTTGCATATACCGTGAAGCTGAAAACAAAAATTTATATATTTAAATTTTGTATGTATCAATTTCCAGGTGCTAGTAATATGCGGAATAAACTCAGTGTCCATAGGCAATGGATTTATCGCTGGACATTTGGCATCTATGATACGGTCTTTGAAGAAGAAAGATGACATTGCTTTAGAAGATGGTGAAATTTCTTTTTTAGGTAAGATTGATCTGGTTTACATAAGTGCTTTGTGTCAGTTGCGTGTATTTTAAGCCGTAATATGGAGAGCCCTGTCATAATTAACTCCCCTGCTCTGCCATAATAAGCCCATCATCACCATATAATTAACTCTATAAACCCATTAGTTATGGATGTATATATATATATATATATATATATATATATATATATATATATATATATATATATATATATATATATATATATATATATATATATATATATATATATATATATATATATATATATATATATATATATATATATATATATATATATATATATATATATATATATATATATATATATATATATATATATATATATATATATATATATATATATATATATATATATATATATATATATATATATATATATATATATATATATATATATATATATATATATATATATATATATATATATATATATATATATATATATATATATATATATATATATATATATATATATATATATATATATATATATATATATATATATATATATATATATATATATATATATATATATATATATATATATATATATATATATATATATATATATATATATATATATATATATATATATTTTTTGCATATTTGCATAATTATACGAGTATATATTTTTTTTTTTGTGAAGTCAGACAAAAAAGGTTAAACGCCAACTTTAATAATGTGACTAGAAATAAGTAAATTAATTATTCTCAACATGGAATAGAAGTTAGAAATCTAAGTCAATTTCGTTTAAGTTTCTTAGCACGTACGATATGGGCTTTCAACATAACTATGTCCAGGTTTATCTTAAGATATATTTTTTGAGAGACTACTCTACTGAGATCTTCGAGAATTGTTTTCAGGTCTTCCAGCGAGTCATACTACATCATCAGTAAAACACAGAACTGTAAGGCACTCGCCATTGGTGTTGATGCCTTACAAGTACAGAAGCTTTAAATTATTCTTCAACTAAGCAGTAAACAGTTCCGGAGAAATAACATTTTACTGTCTCCCCACAACTCAGTTTGCTTGCTGTTAAATAGGATTAAAGCTCTAGTTCTGTAATCAAACCGACATAGCGATGTTTTCGTACACATACTATTTCACCTTCGTTTACTTGGCATATTTGGATTCTTGGTTGAATCGATAACTTTCTTATCATATCTCTTAATGTGATCTATGTTGCTTATTGACTGTCGTCCACTCTCAAAAGTTCCGCAGGAATTCCGTCACTACCCATGACCCTGTTTTTTTTTCAGTTGTTTAAAAGATTTGATTCCGTGCTAGCTGTACCAAACACTGTACAGTACAGGTAAGTGTCGGGTAAGATTGGCTCTGGAATCTTAAGCCAATCTATCAACTGGTGTTTGTATACAGTAAAACTATCCACAGAAATTATTTTTCTCCCTCAAGATTTCAACCTAAGCGAAGCGAGCAGCTTTCAGCTTTGGTAGTTTGGTTCGGCTAGCAAAAAGAGTTTTTTTGCGCTCGCAACTTTGGACCCTTGGTCCTGTTCAATTGCTTTTTAATATGACTCGTATTAGAGATCTGTCTATTTAGTTTAATGTGACTAATTGTGTTTTGTGTAGTTAATGTTTTATAATTTTTTTCTGTAAGTAATTTAAATGTAAATATTTTGAAAAAATAAATGTCTTTAACAGTAAAAAGATATTTCCGAATGTTGTGCACGAAATAGTAGCAGTGACATGAAGCAATTTGCAGAGCCCGTTGTGTCAGACCATGTCGAAGGTTTTGGTGATATATTGCTGTGTACTATCCTATGGACGAATTTGGAGTAAAAACGAGTGGTGGAATCTGAAACGAACTCTTCGCTTATTAACAGTTGCTTTGTTTCGACTATTTCTTTTTATCTGATTAGGATGACCCTAGAGGGAAAGTATACACAGCTGAAGATTGGCGGGTTTGTTAGACTTGTAAATGACTAAACCTATGACTATTGCTTACTTCTTACTTCTTACTACTTGGTAGGGCAGGAGCAGCCTACTAGGAGAGCGTAAAATATGTGGACCATTAAAAAAATGAATTGAATCGGAAGGTTCTTCAGTAGAGATATTGTCGGGTGTCTTCCTTATTAGAGATATTTTCGGGCCCTAGGGCTATTTTGGAATTAACTCAAATGATTCTAGACCCCGCTCACAGCATCTTCGTCGACGGCGTCAACTCGAAGGGTTGACGGTCGACAATCCCAAGACTCGCTACTGAGTTGTTCAAATTGGAATGTGACTTTTCTCCTGAGATTATAAATTTATTTCCGTTCGAGCACATGTCGTGTCCATTTTAATCATATATTTGTTGTCTCTTGGTAGTTTGTCGTTTCGTATTACTAAGTCACGAATACTAGGTTTTAGAAAAGAGAATAAATGCGTCCATTATCGAGAATGCCAACCACACTCTCTAAGTGACTAAGCGGCTGTTGACCTGGATTGGTCTTTATATCGTCACCATGCGGGGAAGGGCGAGTTAGGCAAGAAGTAATTATGTGCTTTTATCGGCGCTCTTGAAATGCCGACCACACGTCGATGCTAGCGATCCTATGCGGGATCTATACCATAATATAAGCCGATTTCTATGTCAATTGATACAATGAACTTTAAAATAAAGGCAAAGTATCTGTAGAACTCTAGCGCCAAAATAATTCTAAAAACATTATAAAACTAAGCTCAAAAAAAAATGTATATCGCAAAAAAATGGCGCTTATACATATATTATACATTAGCCTTTCAATTGTCAGGGTAATTTCGGCTGCCCTTACTTTGATAAAATATAGAGACCAGTCGTGGCGCAGCGGCACAAGCGTGTGACTGTTACCGACAGGTTCTGGGTTTGATCCCCGGTCGAGGAAATGAAATATTTAATATTTTCAATTTAAATATTTAATGTTTCATTTCTTCGCTCTGGTAATAAGGTAAAGCGCGGCATCGAGTTCCGCCACTCAACACGCAATGCCTCAAGTGCTGCGGAAATTGGGTAACGGAAGTGGAACGGAATGTTTAACACTAGGTTCCCAAGTTCCCTCTGCCTACCCTGCCATGTGCGGGATACAGCGCGAAGCTGAGTGATAGAATATAAGCGAATGAAGTGTCTTAAAATTAGATTCTCTTTGTTGTATGTATATATTGGAAGATATAGCGTAAAGTTATAAAATGATCTATTTTTTATAATTCTTAATATGTATATTTCTTTACTTTCAGCATCATCAGTTTACTTTCTCGGCGTGATTGGTTTGGCATTAACAGCGATTGTGTCTAACAAAATCGGTAGAAAATGGTCATTCATAATATTTTCTACACCAATGACAGCTAATTTTATAATTTTATATTTCGCCCAAAATATGACTGCACTTGTAATATCTCGAGTTTTGGGAGGTATAGCGCTAGGTGCATTATTTGCTTTAAAAATATGCACCACTTCGGAATATGCGTCACCCAATTCAAGAGGACTGTATCTTAATATGATAAGTACTTTAGCACCGTCTGTGGGAACAGCTATCAGTCACACATTGGGTAATATATGGCATTGGAGAGTCGTTGCATTGGTAGGCGTAATACCATCAGGCATAGGTATTATTTTGCCATATTTTTGGGAAGAGAGCCCCCATTGGTTAGCTTCTAAAGGAAGATACGAAGAATGTGCTGATGCATTTCGAAAAATACATGGAAAAGATGACAAATCTGAAATTGAGCTTCAACTGATGATAAAAGTGGAGAAGATGAAATTAAAAAATGCACAAGAAACAAATTCTGTTGCCACGATTCAAAAGATATTAATTATATTCAAAAAGAGATATTTCTGGGAGTTAATCAGCTTGAGTATTCTCATACAGACTTACTTGACTGCTGCTGGAAAATTAAGTTTCAATGCTTTAGCCCTTGTTATTATTGAAGATATTACTGGAACACCCAATGTGTTCTTCTTCACGTTAGTTGTTGATGGATTTATCCTAACCGGTGCTACTATATCATGTGTTTTGATCACTAAAATGTCTATGAGAAATATGTTGTTTACAACAAGTATTGTAGCTATCGGCTTATTAGTTATACTAAGTGTCACTGTTTATTTTAAATCCTTAAATTTTTGGGTTCAGTGGCTTAGCGTGATATTATTATCAGTATATTTCTTAATATTAAAATCGGGACCATATCCTGTTTTAGAAGCACTTTTAGGTGAAATCTATCCTCTAGAAGTGAAACTATTCTGCTTCTTCATTTCTTGTTCAATTTTATTTGGAGCCCTGTCTTTGCATATATTTTTGTTACCATATATGGTAAATGCTATGGGATATCACGGAGTGTTCTTCTTAAACGCTATAATAATGTCTTTAAGTCTTTTATATATTTGGTGGCGATTGCCTGAGACGAAAGGAAGAACATTACAAGAAATCGAATTATATTTCAAAACTAAAACTTTCTGTGATATTGATGAACTAAATAATGAACAAATAAAAACTTTGCTTTAAAAAGTGTAATATATTTCAATTTTTACCCTACATATAAAAGCCTGTAAAATTTTGGCAATATGTCCTATTTCCATATCATTTTTTTTCAGCTTCACGCTGAATCCTGCACACGGCAGGGTAGGCAAAGCGAACTTGGGAACATAGTGTTAAGACACTCCTTTCCTCCTTTCCTTTCAGAGAATGTATACTTTATACTAGATTACTTATTTTTTATTACAAAAGAAAAATATTAACAATATTGTAATCATTGGGTTTTGTTTAATGAACTTTAATAGTATAACTGTTATGGACGCATGTAGAGAGATTGTTCTGAAAAGATCTGGCGTCAAGTTGGTTACATTTACATGGTTTGTTAACAATATTGTACGAAATGTAAATATTAAGTGTTTCTGTAGATTAAATAATTTTTCATGCTCAAAATAAAAAAAAGGTGTAAATTAGTAAATATATTTTTGTGTCTTTGTAAATTTTAATATATATTATTACGATACTATGTTATACGAAAAGAAGAGATGACACTAGGCTAGTCTAAGATGAGCATGGGGCACATTGTTAGTATGTGTCTGTGAAATCTTGTAAGGTGCATTTGACCTAATAATCTATCTAATCATTCACTCACTCAGCTTCACGCTGTATCCCGTACACGGCAGGGTAGACAGAGGGAACTTGATAAGACACTCCGTTCCACTTCCGTTCCCCAGTTTCCGCTGACATTGAGCGCGGCCGACTTGTAAAAACTACAGGCTGTTTTTTCATTGACAGATTTAAATTTTCACGCAAGAAATTGATAAGCTCCGCAACATTTTTTGTGTGGAAAATAACATTAATGTCTATACTTAAAATCAGTGGTAATTTTATCTCTACTTTACCCATATATGTTCCTCCGACCGTTGCTTATGGAAATAATGTCCGTTTTAAAAAAAATAAAATGTTGACTATAGCTAACTTCAACTTTTTTCGTGACGGTGTGCGCGCGCACCGTAAAAACTTTAACTCATAATTTGTCCCTATCGTGCCAAAAGAAGGTTTAGTTGTATAAACAAATAGCAAAAAAAAAGTCCTAGTCTAGGACCTGTTCTGGTTACTGTAAATCAGAGGAGAACCCAGACGATTGGCGAGGTGTAATCATCGTTGTTTTGTGCTTTTGTAGACTTGGAAAAGGCGTTTGACAGGTTTGCAAGAAAGAGATAATGGGAGATACTGCCCCCTTTCAATGTGAGCAGACCTTTGCTAAAAAAGACTACTGCAGTATTGTTACTAATGCTGATATACGGCAGCGAAACGTGGGTATTACAGAAATAGAATGTAAGAAAGGTAAATACTGTGGAGATGTGATTTCTTCGTAGGATATGCAGAATTAGTTTAGCTGATCACATACCTAATGAAGAGATACATAGAATGGTAGGTATTAGCGTGGAGGTCACAGTGAGATTGAAGAAAATCGTGGTCAGGTGGCTCATGATTCCTATTTGTGATCTTTGTTTTGCTCTTTAATATCTTTATTATAAACACTTCGTAACTCAACGCCACGCTTTGTCTTGTTACCAGAGTGAAGAAATTAAAATAACAAATATTTCATTTTCTCGAATGGGGCTCTAACCCAGAACCTGTAGCTTTTACAGGCATACGGTCACCCTACACCACGATAGGTCGAAAAATTCACATTGAAAATTATAGCATGGGTAATATATAATGTATAGCAAGTTGTACTCGAGATATAAACGTGTACGCATTAGTTGGACATTTTATTTAAATACTTTCTCGAATATAACACGTAACTGCTATACTAAATTATTGCTATTCTATACGCTTAGGCGCTGTCATAATTATTGTTAATTACCTTTAGAGAAGTATTCTTTATTATTTACTTTCCGGGTGCCTATCACGTGAGGGTGAGGAGCTCTGAGCTAGGCAGAGGTAACCTGGGAACATAGTGTTAAGATATTCTGTTCCCATTAAGACATTTTCGTTCCCCACTTTATACTTACAGTAAATGTAAAAATACTTAATATATAGTCAGTGAGGTCTAGGTTCCCAAGTTTCATCTGCCTACCCTGCCATTTGCGGGATACAGCGAAAAGATGTAACAGCAACAACATATTCTTATCTATCACTAGTGACTTTCTTTTTATGGAAAGACGGCAAACGAGCGTACGGGTCACCTGATGGTAAGTGATCACCGTCGCCCACGGCCCCGAGTAACTCCAGAGGAGCTACAGGAGCGTTGCCATCCTTTTAAGTGGAAGAGCACCGGGGCCCGGCATTACCTAATGCGAACCGCAGTGGCCAAAGCCACTACTTAACGCCGGTCTTAAATGCCGGGGGTGGTAACAATCCGGTCGAGTCAGCCCATGCGTGTTGCCATTACTGGCAACGTGACTTTCCCACACGCACTTTAGTCGCCTCTTACGACACCATCAGTACCAGGGTGATTCTAAGCCGGAATCACACGGCATGCACGACTTTATTAAGACAGATAGTTCATACAAGCTCTAATAATCTGTTTACTAATTGAATTGTAACGTTATCTTCGATGTTAAAAAAAACGTATTTTATTGTTTCTTTGGATTTAGACCAAAAAAGAAATACATCTTATTTTAAACATTATCGTATCGTAGTGATAATTAGTTTGTATGCACGATTATCAACGCGTTCGGTTCGCACTTAGGGGGCAAGACAAAAAAAAACGGAAAGATCAACAAATTATAATCGATCGATTTCAAGCACGATTCTGGGTAATATTAGAAGAGTTACGGGTCAGTTACCAGCCTTTGGAATTGTGAGGCGCGTCATTAAATTATATCAACCTGAAATTACTTTCGTTCATTATTTTTAAGATTTTTTTTTTTTCAGGTTATCAATATATCACATGGTAGGGTAAGCAGTGACAATTCAAGTTTTCATTACAATACATTATTTCCTAATTTAACGTCAAATTTGAGGAAATGCGTGTTAAATGGCAGACCTCAACGTCGCGTTTTGCCTTTTTACCAGAGCGAAGAAATAAAAATATTAAATATCTCGTTTACTAAATTTAAAATTAAATATTTTGAGGCCTGTCCTGGCGCAGCGGCACAAAGTGTGACTGTAACCGACAGGTTCTGGGTTCGATTCCCAGTCGAGGAAATGAAATATTTAATATTTTCAATTTGAATATTTAATGTTTCATTTCTTCGCTCTGGTAATAAGGCAAAAACGCGGCGTTGCGTTCCACCACTCAACACGCAATGCCTCAAATTCGGCGAAAAGTGGGAAACGGAAGTGGAACGGAGTGTCTTGACACTAGGTTTCCGGGTTCCCTCTGCCTACCCTGCCTCGTGCGGGATACGGCTTGAAGCTGAAAAAAAAAACAAATATTTCTAAACGTTGCACGATTTGTAGCCGCGCCCTCTTGGCGAAGTTATACTAAATTTAAAATAAAAATCGGTGAGGTTCGCCGATTTTTTTTAAATTTAGTATTTTCCTTTCCTAATTGTGGAATAGTACTTTAAAAAATAGTAAATATATTTCATTTCTTTGAGCGGGTATCGAACCCACACCCTGTCACGCTTCCCTCCCTTGGCCCCAATCTGCTATCTGTAATGATCTTACACTACTATTAAACTAAAAATACTTCGGCTTTTATGAATACGTACGTACATGTTAAAGGAAATATAGACAGTAAAACGTAGTCACTATCGGTGAAATACTAAGAAAAACACTGTGAATCACTGTGTTTTGGCAAGTATCCTAGATTTTGTTGGTGCGGCAGTAAATTTGGCATAAGATTAACGATTTACAATTAACGAGTGGGTATGTGATCACAGATTCATTTTTCATTTAAATTGAAACTAAAATTAAATTTACGTTATTTTTTTTGTTTAATTTTGGCAAAAATAATAGGCAAAGGAAACTTCAGGATCCTAGTGTTAAGACACTTCGTTTTTCAACTTTCTGTGCAATTGTCGAGGCGATGCGTGTTTGGCGGAGTTCAACGCCGTCCCTTGCCTTGTTTTATAAAGCGAAGAAATAAAAATATTAAATATTGAACTCCGTAAAATGGCCTGAAAGTAATATGCTAGAGGCTGTCATGGCGTAGCGCAATAGCTTCGAATTATTAAAGTGACGGTTCATTTCTTGGAAAGATTATATTTAAATTATTTTTATTTTAATTTCATTCAATTAACTTCACGCTGTATCCCGCACATGACAACCTTGTAATATGCGGGATACAGCGTGAAGAGAGAACTTTGAAACCTAGTGTTGAGTAAGACACTCCGTTCCCAACTTTCCGCCCAATTTGAGGCTTTGCGTGTTAAATGGCGGAATTCAACGCCGCGCTTTGCCATATTATCAGAGCGAACCGATGAAAATATTGTGTTTATATTGAAAATATTAAATATTTCATTTCCTCGACTGGGCATTGAAACAACACCTGTTGCGTTTGAGCCCCTGCGCCACGACAGCCCTTGTTAATCAGTTTAAATAAATTAAAGAGTACTTTAAACGCCGCCACAGCCTAAATTAGAACTACACACATTTTTCTAAATATAAGACCATCATTCTAACATAAATTGTAACTAACAAAAACATACATAAATTTGTTACTACCGTTCATATAATTTCACTTGGCATCAGCATTCCGTTCGTTTTTATATAGAAAATACAGAAATAATCTATACATATAATAAATCTGTAACTGATCGCTGTCTGTTCATGGAAGATATATTAAATAACATCTTATAGGGGGTGTTTATTTATGTAGTAGGGGACAAGATAACATTTTAAAATTGTTGTTTGTTTGTATGTGCATTTGTACGTGGTAATCTCAGAAACGGTTTACCAGATTTTATTTATTTATTTATTTTTATTTGGGAAAGCAAACGACTACAGATTCAAGAATACAGATTTTAATGCAATTTTTACTATATATTTTGGCAACCACCTCTCAACATTTAGTGTTTTATTTAAATCGGTGAGTTAATAAAAAGTTTACATCAATTTAAAACATTTAGTTTGTTAAAATTACTACAAACTTATAATTCAGTTAACTGAAATTTCAATGTATAGATATTGTCTTAAAAGTGATAATGTTATTAGAACAAGAAAGTAATTTAGATTGCTAAATAATATAGTGTAATTCAAGCGGGCGAAGCTGCGGGCGGGTCGCTAGTTTTGACATGAGCTCGTTAACTTCAAACGATCTATTAAAAATCTAATTTCGTGGATCAGTTTAATTCCACACGCTGGACAGAACGCTGGGAGCGGAGAGTTTAAACACTGTATTTTCCCTGTCTAATCGGTTCTGTGGAAAATCAAAACTTCGTTCAAAAGTTCAAGTAACACAAGACTGAAAGGACACACATTCAATTTCTGAAAAAAAAATACTGGTGTTTATGACCGATTAACTTAAATTTTATATATGTGACGGTCCTACAATTTAGACATGTCGTGGCATGTCGTGGCATAGCGTCACAAGTGTGTGACTGTAAACGATAGGTTGTGGGTTCGATCCCCAGTCGAGGAAATGAAATATTTAATATTTTCAATTTCAATCGAGCTTGACCACCACTCGAAGAATATATTTTTATATTATAGCTCTGGTAACCAGGCAAAGCGCGATATTGAATTAAATTATATATTTTTTTTATTACTTCAGGTGGGAATCGAATTTAAAAAAACTATCGCACGTTTGTCACAGTAAGCATGGGCACAGGTGTGTCAGTGTAAACAGTGTTGTAGGTTCGATACTCTCTTGAAGAAGTAAAATATTTAATATTTTCAAATTAAATATTTACTTACTCTTACTCTTACTCAGTTTCACGCTGTATCCCGCACATGGCAGGGTAGGCAGAGGGAACATGGGAACCTAGTTCCGTTCCGTTTCCCACTTTCCGCCGATTTTAAGGCATTGCGTGTTGAGTGGCGGAATTCTACACTGCGTTTTGCCTTTTACCAGAGCGAAGAAATGAAAACATCGAATGAAAAAAATTAAATATTTTAAATTGAAAATATTAAATATTCCATTTCCTCGAGTGGAAATCGAACCCACAACCTGTCGGTTACAGTCACACGCTTGTGCCACTGCGCTACGACAGTTCTCTGGTAACAAGACAAAGCGCGACGTTGAGCTCCGCCACTCAACATGAAATACTTCAAATTCGGCCTAGGTTCCCAAGTTCCCTATACCTATATATACCTTGCCATGTTCAGGATACAGCGTGAAACGGTAAAAAAAAAAATAGTAAGTAGTTTCGTTTATATTTTCCAATTATTCACACTTTAACCCGTAATTATAGTGATTATGGTAATTAGCTTTCATGATGAATCAATACTAAGTACCTTGGATTTCTATGAATCACAAATGAAATAATTAAGCGCGGCGTTGAGTTTCGCCACTCAACACGTGGTTACTCAACACTAGGTTAAATATTTGTAAATTTTTGTGCGTGTGGTAGAGTCACGTTGCCAGTAATGGCAACACGCATGGGCAGACTCGACCGGATTGTTACCACCCCCGGCATTTAAGACCGGCGTTAAGTAGTGGCTTTGGCCACTGCGTTTCGCATTAGGTAATGCCGGGCCCCGGTGCCCTTCCACCTTAAAGGACGGCAACGCTCCTGTAGCTCCTCTGGTGCTACATGGGGTCGTAGGCGACGGTGATCACTTACCACCAGATGACCCGTACGCTCGTTTGCCGTCTTTTCCATAAAAAAAATATATATATGACAAGTCATGATGGAACAAATGAATGGAGGAAATACCTACCAGTACCTTGTGACTCATTAACATTAAAAATAATGAATAATTAAATACAATTATATGTTATATAGGTTTATGAGAATGATGATATATAAAGTATACGATGAGATTAATTGTAAGTTACGTTTATACTTATATGAGGTCTGTCGTGGCGCAGCGGCACAAGCGTGTGACGGTAAACTACAGGTTGTGGATTCAATCCCCATTTGAGGAAATTAAATATTTAATATTCTAAATTTAAATATTTAATGTTTTCATTTCTTCGCTTTGGCAACAAGGCAAAACGCGGCGTTGAATTCCGCCACTCAACACGCAATGCCTCAAATTCGGCTGAAAGTAAGTCACGGAAGTGGAACAGAGTGTCTTAACACCAGATTCCCATGTTCCCTCTGCCTAACCTGCCACCTTCGGGATACAGCGTGAAGCTGAGTGCGTATATATAAGGTAGGTTCCCATGTTCCCTCTGCGTAACCTGCGGGGTACAGAGTGGAGCTAAAACAAACTATTCACGTAAAGAACTTGTTGCCAAGTTATTTCTATGCCTTTTATAATTTATTACAGTCTGGTGTGTTCACATCATACCAAAACCACTAAACTATATTTATCTTCTTTTTGACAAAGAAACCAGTTATATTGAGAATAAACTAATGAAATGAAAACAAAAATAACGCTGCTTCAGTCAGTATTCTACGGTACTTCCTCGGAGATAGACGTCTTGTCAATTTTGTAAGTAAATACAGATCTTTTAATTTTTTTCTTCACACTGTATCCTGTATAAAGGAGGGTAGAGGAAAGCTGGGAACGTAGAGTTTAGACACTACGTTTTCCATTCAATGTTTACTTTTTTGAACATTGCGTTTTAAGTGGCGGTACTCAACGCCGCGCCTTTGCCTTTGCCTTACTACTATGGCGAATAAAAGAATATATTAAATTAACTTTCCTTGAGTGGATTTTTTAATGTTATTTTCCTAACTTAGCTAAATGGCAATAGCTGTTTTTATATATTTTTGTCACAGTTTACAATTATTCAAGTATAATTTGACATTAAAAACAAAACTCAAGGAGATATTAAAAAACGGAGTGTTTCAACACTATACTCTCCTGTTGTATAGGGGATAGAGAGTGAAGATGAAAAACAAAAGAAAATAATATTAATATTTTTATATATAATTTTGCTTGCAAATAAATTAGTTAATCATATTTATCATTCTTTTTATAAAAAGGAAAGCGCAGCGTTAAGTTCTACCACTCAATAGTCAACATGCAAAGCTTTAAATTTGGCGGAAAGTGCAAAGCGGAAGTGTTTTAGCATTAGGTTCCCAGGTTCCGTCCCCGTACCCTGCTGTTCAGTTACAGCGTGAAGTTAAAAAATAAAATTTAAAAAAATCTTCTAATACAACATTTTTCACTTCACGCAAATAATTATATTAATTATTAATGGTTAGCGAGGAACTGTACGGAGTGACTTAACACTAGGTTCCCATGTTCCCTCCGCTTGTCCTCGCATGTGCGAAACACAACGTGAAACTGATTAAATATATAATATACATCTCTAAATGCAACAAGAAGTTTTCGAACTAAAAAATATATGAAAAAACCGTTCGCGAGCGACAAAATACATGTCCATCCTTGAATCTCCAGTCGGTGATAGAATTTACTTGTGTACGGACGTATCGTCTCTTTTGTGAGTAACTTTAATATATTTATTAATGAAACTATACATATATATATATATAGTCGTATTTTATAATAAATTCGAGGCCTGTCGTGGCGCAGCGGCACAAGCGTGTGACTGTAACCGACAGGTTCTTGGTTCGATGCCCAGTCGAGAAAATGAAATATTTAATATTTTCAATTTAAAATATTTAATGTTTCGTTTCTTCGCTTGCGGTAATAAGGCAAAGCGCGGCGTTGAGTTCCGCCACTCAACACGCAATGCCTCAAATTCGGCGTAAAGTGGGGAACGGAAGTGAAAAGGAGTGTCTTAACACTAGGTTCCCGAGTTCCCTTTGCATCCCCTGCCTCGTACGGGATACAGCGTGAAGCTAAGTAATTTATAATTCAACACTTTCAAGTCGTTGGTCACAGATTCAAATTCATTTAGAAAAAATATATATTTTTATACAAATATTATGTTTATCCTTATTTTATTCGACAGTGACATTTGGACTGTAAAGAATATTGTAATACGTTTATTTATACTGTAATATATAAAGAAATGAGGTATGAGTGTAAATTCGACAGGTCGTGGGTTCGTTTCCAATTTGGGACAATTAATTATTTTCATTTAATCGCTGTTCTTACCGTTTAAAGTGCAGCGTTGAGTTCCGTCATCTAATAAATTAAGTTAAGTAAAAACTACTTGTTCTTGTGATATAAGGCTATTTATTATATGAGAGATGTTAAAGCTCAAGGAACTTTGAGTTATGACATCGTTCCCTTCCTGCTGGCGAATTTATGAAAAAATGCCTCTCGAGTGGCGGAGCTTAACGCCGTCAACCAAAGTGACAAAAAAGCTAATTAAATTTAATTGATTTCTTCCAGTAGTAATCAAACCCACTACCCAGTAAGATACACCTGATTGACTTGTATATACCTTGTGCACCGAGTGACCTTGGCATTAAAATGATTTAATTATGAATAAATTGAGATAAATAATAACGACAGTATCTGTTTTTAAGACAAACAAAATATATATATACTGACAATAAAATAATTAGAAAAGAGAAAAAAAAAAAACTGTACAAGTTGATTAGTACTAGCGAAACGCACGCGGCTTCGCCCGCTTGAATCACACTATTTAATTTACTAATATCAATTACTTTCTTGTTCTTATAACATTATCACTTTTAAGACAATATATATAGATTAAAAACAAAAATTCAACTTAAAAAGTTGTAGCAATTATTTCGAACTAATTATTTTAATAAAACACACACTAAATGTTGAAATTCAGCGATAAATGTGGTAAAAGGAGTGTTTTTATGGGAAAACAGTTAAGTGTCGTAACACTACGTTCCCATATTACCTCTAGACAGAAAGGTACCCAGCTACGTAAGGCATACAGCTGCAAGCTGAAAATATACTTGTTCTTAGTGAGATATTTCTTCGCATTCAGGAATTCAACGGATTGAGAGGAACGGAAGTGTGTAACGGAGTTTCTTAACACTAAATTCAATCTGAATACCTAGACATTGTCGGGATAAAAACATATGCCACTGTATGTACATAACATATATATTTTTTCAGCTTCCCGCACGAGGCAGGATAGGCTGAGGGAACCCGGGAACCAACCTAGTGCTAAGACACTCCGTTCCACTTCCGTTCCGCCGAATTTGAGGCATTACGTGTTGAGTGGCGGAACTCAACGCCGCGCTTTGCCTTATTGCCAGAGCGAAGAAATGAAACATGAAATATTTTAAATTGAAAATATTCAATATTTCATTTCCTCGACTGGGGATCGAACCCAGAACCTGTCGGTTACAGTCACACGCTTGTGCCGCTGCGCCACGACAGGCCTATATAGTGTATATATAACATATGTATACACTATATAGGCCATGGAAAAGAACGCTATAGAATTCTATAACGATGTCCTTGGGACTCATCGATCCCCCTTTTTATAGGGCGCGTCGTGTCGTTAGAATATAGAAGAAAACTTACGATATTTACTATTTCTGTTATAGTTATATTGGGGAACGGAAGTGGAACGGAGTGTCTTAACACTAGGTTCCCGGGTTCCCTCTGTCTACCCTGCTTCGTGCGGGATACAGCGTGAAGCTGAGTAGAGTAGAGTAGTTATAGTTATTACGAGAAAGAAACTTGGGAGGAACATAAATGAAATATTTCATTTCTTCGAGTCGTGATCGAACCCACTACTTGTCAAGTTAACAGTCGCACGTCTATGCAAGTGCCTCGATAGGCCTCAACAGATTTTTTTTTACTTTCACATGTTGCCTCCAATTCGGACAAAATTGAGTGTAGTGTCTTAATAGCAAAAGAGCGCTTGTACACTAGGTTCCCATGTTCCCTCTCCCTATCCTATTACGAGCGGGATACAGCGTGAAACTGAAAAGAAAGTATTCTTTTTCGTAGTTAGATTTGTATTCGCACTCACCGTAAAACACTTAAAATGCGTTATAATTTATTATCAGATGGTCTAAATACATAATTCGTCACGCCCCTTTAATTATACAGTTATGAATAATGTGAGGCCTGTCGTGGCGCAGCGGCATAAACGTGTGACTGTAAACGTCAGGTTATGGGATCGATACACACTCGAGGAAATAAAATATTTAACATCTTCATTTCTTCGCTCTGGTAATAAGGCAAAGCGCGGTGTTGAGTTCCGCCACTCAACACGCAATGCCTCAAATTTACCGGAAAGTGGGGAACGGAAGTGGAACGCAGTGCCTTAACACTAGGTTCCAAAGTTCCCTCTGCCTACCCTGCCATGTGCGGGAAACAGCGTGAAGCTAAAAAAAAGTGTTAAATGACACAGGGGAGCAATGTTTTATGGTACACGCGATGATTAGCTTATCTAATCCCGTTCGTAAGAACAAATTATTGATATTTTACTGCCAACGTCACTAACTGTGTATCCGATACTCCGTCTAGACAATTAAATATGTAATATTTTGCTTTGCTCTGGTAACAAACAGGGCGCGGCGTTGAGTTCCGCCGTCCGTTCAATATTTAAAAAAAAACCGTAAAAGAAATGAAGAAAGAACAGTTTGCAGGGTCAGTGTAAATGATAAGATATTAGAACAAGTGAATGAAGTAGTATATCTGGGAAGTATGTTTAGCATAGACGGTAGATACGAAATGGATGTGGAAAGGCGTATTGCTGCCGGTAACAGAGTTAACGGTGCCTTAGCTGCATTGTTGAGACGGCGAAACGTCAGCATAGCTGCGCGTTTGGCCGTACACAATGCAGTGTTGGTATCGACACTGTTATACGGCAGCGAAACGTGGGTATTACAGAAGAAGAATGTAAGAAAGATGATTGCTGTAGAGATGCGATCTCTTTGTCGGATATGCGGAGTCAGTTTATCTGATCGCATGTCCAATGAAGAAATACACAGAATGGCAGGTACTAGCGTGGATGTCACAGTGAGAATGAAGAAGAACGTGCTCAGGTGGTTTGGGCACGTCGAGCGAATGAGTGAAGAAAGAATGGTAAAAAAGATTTATGAAGGAAAAGTGAGTGGTAAGAGAGGGAGTATGAAGAGGTTGATGACAGTGGACGAGGCGAAAGAGGTATGCCGAGACCGTAGCGTTTGGCGCTCCGTTCTCTCTGCCTACCCCGCTAGGGATATAGCGTGAAGCTAAGTAAGTAAGTAAGTAAGTAAACCGTTAAAAATGGAGATCTTTTTGGTCCTCTGAGACAGATATTGTATTCACCATGGTTGCCTATTCTGTTCCCGTTTGAAGAAATAAAATATTTTCATTTCCTACGTGACAATTCCTTACTGTCATTATTTTGATACTAAAAAGTAGAGTATTTATTGAATATATTTCTCCGTTTTTTATCTCGCAGCGGAAATAAAAAGAGATATGAAGATATGACATTGCGCGCGTAATGACGTAACTTAACATCGCGTTTTGTCTTAGCAAAGTTGGATTTTTTTCAGCTTCAAGTCGTATTCCACATATAGCAATTGTAAGCAGAGAACTTAAGAACCTAGTGGTAAAACACTCCTTTTCATTAAAACACATCTGTTTCCACTTTCCAACAAATTTAAGGCATTGATTGTTAAGTAACGTAACTTAACACCACTTTTTGCCCTTTTACCAGAGATTTTCATTTTTTGTAAATTAATATCGAACAAAATTTAAAAATTTGAACTTGCTATCGCATATTGTCATAACAACTGCACTAACAGGTACATATTTCAAAGCCATTTTCCTATAAACGAAGGCCGTTTACATAATTATTTTTAATAGACAATGTTAATTATACAGTTTAGCGCAAACTAAAAATAAAGAGGTTTTATGTCTTGTTACGTACGAGTATGTAGGGCAATTGTTCTACAAATATATGAAGCTTACTTATTTACTCGGCTTCACGCTGTATCCCGCACATGGGTAGGCTGAGGGAACTTGGGAACCTAGTGTTAAGGCACTCCGTTCCGTTTCCCACTTTCCGCCGATAAATTCAACGCTTTGCCTTGTTATGATTTTTTTTATGTAAGGCTATGTTGATCAAATTAGTAGTTCTCGATATTAACCTTTTTAATCAAGCAATAATTAGTATAAATATGTACATAAAGGGACTGTAAATTAAATTTCTTTACACGCTGTATCCCGCACATGGCAGGGTAGGCAGAGAGGCATTGGAAATCTAGTTTATATAAAAAAAATCGATCTTTAATCTAGAAACTTCGTTCCGTCCCTTACTTTCCGCCGAATTTAAGACATTGCCTGGCGCTAACAGCGGTAACAGTCACACGCTTTTTTATTTTTTAGCTTCACGCTGTATCCCGCACGAGGCAGGGAAGGCAGAGGGAACCCGGGAACCTAGTGTAAAGACACTCCGTTCCACTTCCGTTCCCCACTTTCCGCCGAATTTGAAGCATTGCGTGTTGAGTGGCGGAACTCAACGCCGCGCTTTGACTTATTACCAGAGCGAAGAAATGAAACATTAAATACTTAAATTGAAAATATTTAATATTTCATTTCCTCGACTGGAGATCGAACCCATAACCTGTCGTTTACAGTCACACACTTGTGCCGCTGCGCCACGACAGGCCTCATAGCATAATTGTTGACACTTAATATCATATTATCTTGTTTGTCACTCATTATCTGTTTAACATCGTGACTTCATCTCTTCACTTCTAGTACTTGTAGTATACTTGTAGTGTAGTTGTAACATTGAATAGTAGTTGTGTAGAAATATTTAATTAAACTCACAGTTAAATGGATTATTTAAAGGTAGGCTTACGTTGTTTTGAAAATATATATTTTTTGGGGTTATAATGTAATATATGTAAGTACATATCTTGTCGAGCATTGCCTGCACGCACGAAAAATTGTCACGTTCCGCCTGGGCCATGCCTCTAAATAGTAACCCGGAACAAGAGATAGTGGTAGGATCGGCTTAAGCGTACGGTTTGAGACTCTTCTATCGCCCTTCCACTCCTTCAGAAAGACTACAGAATTATATATTAAAAAAGTATAATTCATATGAAATAATTTTTTTTTTAGCTTCACGCTATATCCCGCACGAGGCAGGGTAGGCAGAGGGAACAGAAGGGTCTTAATAAGAACGGAGTGTTTTAACACTAGCACACATAGCATGGTAGGCACTTCCCTCTCCCTACCCTTTACTGTATACCGCTATACCGCACAAAGCGGTATACAGCGTGGCGGAAGCAAAAATCTGTCGTGGCGCAGCGGCACAAGCGTGTCACTGTAACCGACAGGTTCTAGGTCCGATCCCTGGTCGAGGAAATGAAATATTTAATATTTTCAATTATTATTTAATGTTTTAATTTCTTCGCTCTGGTTTCAAGGCAAATCGCAGCGTTGACTTACGCCGTACAACACGCCATGCCTCAAATTCGGTGGAAAGTGGGGAACGTAAGTTTTCGCCGTCTGATTCCGGCTTAGAATAGGATCACCCTGGTACTGATGGTGTCGTAAGAGACGACTAAAGTACGCGTGGGAGAGTCATGTTGTCAGCAATGACAACACGCATGGGCAGACTCGACCGGTTCTTTACCACCCCCGGCATTTCGGCAAGACCGGCGTTAAGTAGTGGCTTTGGCCACTGCGTTTCGCATTAGGTAATGCCGGGCCCCGGTGCCCCTCCACCTTATAGACCGGCAACGCACCTGTAGCTCCTCTGGAGTTACTCGGGGCCGTGGGCGACGGTGATCACTTACCATCAGGTGACCCGTACGCTCGTTTGCCGTGTCTTTCCATAAAAAAAAACGAAAGTGGAATGGAGTGTCTTAACACTACGTTCCCGAAGTTCCCTCTGCTTACCCTGCCATGTGCGGGATACAGAGTGACGCTGAGTTTAGTAGTTTCGGAGATTAACTCGTCCAAACGAATTCTTCGGGATATGATATTAGTATATATTTTAGTTTCATATAATTGTAATTAATATGGTTTTTTTTTTAGAAAATGCCTGAAGTGCATCCGGCGTTTGCGAAATCGGGGAAGAAGGCAGGTGTTGAAGTATGGAGAATTGAGGTATGTTGATTCAAATGTGATGGTTGCAAGTTCGATTCTCGATAGAGGGAATAATTTATTTTTATGTTATTTTCTTACGCTTTAGCCAGGGACTATGGAGAGGTTTATATATAAATATAATAATAATCTCGTCTGTCCTATACCACATAGTATTTCATTTTCTTCACATTTTTTTCTCCAGTGGTAGTAAAAGACAGCGTTGTGTTCCGCAACTTAATTTGCAAAATTTTGCTACTAAAATAAGAGAAAGCTGATACTTTTCGCCGAATTGAGGCACTGCGCGGTTAGTGGTGGAACTCAACACCGCGCCTTATCTTATCAGAGCGAATTAATGAAAAACATTAAAAATTTCATCACCCCAAGAGGGAACCGAACCCACGATCTGTCGCGTTTACAGTCATATGCTTGTGCCTGCGTCTGACGCCTGACTAATGTACATACATTAAATAAAGTAGTTGGCATTTTAATTGACTCGTTTCGAAGAGATTGATAGAAATGTTTACTTTGGCTTCTGAAATAATGTTTGTATTTCAAGAATTTTGTTTCACATACAGCTTTTGTTGATTCTTTTTATATACTGCTGGCGACTCGATCGCGGCTTCGCCCGCTTGATTTACCCTGTTTAATTTTCAACTAGTAGAATAGAGGCCTGTCGTGGCGCAGCGGCACAAGGATGCGAATGTAAGATAGGTTGTGGGTTACACACTCGAGAAAATGATATATTTAATATTTTCAAATTAAATATTAATTGAATTATTGAGGCCTGTCGCGGCGCAGCGGCACAAGAGTGTGACTGTAACCGACAGGTTCTGGATTCGATCCCCAGTCGAGGAAATTAAATATTTAATATTTTCGATTTAAATATTTAATGTTGTCGCTCTGGTAATAAGGCAAAACGCGACGTCGAGTTCCGCCACTCAACACGCAATGCCTCAATTTCGGCGGAAAGTGGGAAACGGAAGTGGAACGGAGTATCTTTACACTAGGTTTTTGTGTTCCCTCTGCCTACCCTGCCTCGTGCGGGATACAGCGTGAAGCTGAGTGAGTGAAATATTAATTGGCTTTGTTTCTTCGCTCTGGTAACAAGGAAAATCACGGCGTTGAGTTCCGCCACTTACTACACTAAAGCACAAAGCGTTTTTTCATATAGTGCAATAGGATAAAATAATAATAATATGTACAGTATATATATATTCATTTAATTTAGATAACAAAAATAAACGTTGTTAATACGTTATCTTAATAAGCGTTTCACTCATTATTTTATGTATAAATTGATTAAATATCCTACTTGTCCTATCATATTTAAATTATATATTATGTGAAAGTTTGTAACTGTTTATGTTTGTTTGTCTTTCACGCAAGAACTACTGAACGGATTTACTTCACTTCACTTCAGTTTCACGCTGTATCCCGCGCATGGTTGAGTAGGCAGAGGGAACTTGGAAACCTAGTGATAAGACACTCTGTTCCATTTCCCACTTTTCGCCATATTTGAAGCATTGTGTTTTTGAGTGGCGAAACTCAATACCGCGCTTTGCCTTGTTCTAGAGAAACGAAAGTATTAAATATTTGATAATATTAAATATTTCATATCCTTGAATAGAGATAGAACCCACAACCTGACGCTTATAGTTACACCACTGTGCCTCTGCGCCACGAGAGGCCTCAAACTGAACATATTTAGATGAAACTTTAAATTTGTATACCTTATATATAAGAATAACACATAAAATAGATAGTTCGTGTAAAGATTTTGTATCATTTCGGCATTTTATACCAGGAAGTTAAAGTGGGCGAAGCCGCGCGTGTGTCGCTGGTAATCTATAATTCTATACTAATATTTTAGAATTGAAGAGTTTGTTTGTTTGAACGTGCTTATCTCAGGAACTACTGGTTTGAATTTAATTTATTTTCGTCTCGTATAGTACATGTATCAAGAGCTATAGGATATATTACTTAACGTTAATAGTGTCGATGCCATTTCTTTGCTCTGGTAACAAGGCAAAGCGCGGCGTTGAGTTCCGCCACTCAACACACAGTGCCTCAAATTCGGCAAAAAGTCAGGAACGGAACGGAGTGTCTTAACAATCGGTTCCTTAGTTACTTTTGTCTAATCTCCATGTGCGGGATACAGCGTGAAGTGAAGATAACCGAGTGAGTGAACACGGGCCGTAAAAACATAGTTACTAATTAGTATCTATATAATATTTACGTGAATTTACGGCATTTTAAAATAAAGATACGGAATTACGTATCTTTTCAAAAGCTTTACGCTAAAGGAACCAAGGGAACGTAAAGGGAACCTATTGTTAAGACACTTCATTCCCCAAGCACCGCCCAGTTTTGAGACATTAAGTGTTAAGTGGCAGAGCTCAACGCCAAATCGCTCACACCATAACGAAAATTCATATAGCATATTCAATTACTTCGCTAACTTTGCCCAGATACGAAGGAAAGGAAATGAAAATATTAAATTTTTCATTTCCTCGAATGGGACTCAAACCCACAAACTGCGCACGCTTCTACCCCTGCGCCACGACTGGCCTCAAAATACAAAAATATATATATTTATTTAATATACATAAATTAAAAACAGTCGATTCTGTAGTTAATCAAATATTGATTGATTTAAAATATTTTGAAGTAGGTAGATTTTTAAAACTTTTAACAAATGATCATGTCTATTAAAATATTTTTATTATATAATAAAAAAAATCCTTGTCCTTTTTGGATACCTATAAAAATATGTGGACAAAGTTTTATTAAAATTGGTTCAGTAGTTTTGGCGTAAAATCGAAACAAACAAATTTACATTCATATTAATAATATTACTATGGAGATAAGCTTGAGTAGCTATTCAATACACAATGTGCATAATCTTGATACTTGATATGAATTTTAATGTTCTTTTTCCAGGATTTTGAACCGGTGGCAGTTCCTGTACATCAGTATGGAATATTTTATAGCGGTGATTCGTACATCGTTTTAAAAGTAAGTTTTATTTAGCTTCATGCCGTATCCCACACATAGCGGGGTAGGCAGAGGGAACATAAAAACTAGGGTTGAGTCACTCCGTTTGGTTCCCCACTTTTAAAAGTAAGTAAGTTCACTCACTCACTCAGCTTCACGCTGTATCCTGCTCATGGCAGGGTAGGCAAAGGAAACTTGGGAACCTAGTGTTAAGACACTCCGTCCCACTTACACACGCGGGATACAGCGTGAAGTACTAAATACGAACACTAACTAGTACATAAATAAATGATACGCTAACGCTAACACTAACGCTGCTCATTCAAATAATTGTTCTGGTCGAGAATCGAATGCCCGACCTTGTCCTACTTAATGACTATGAAGAGTATCAAGAGTATTTTATCGCACTTCAGACATCTATAGTGTGTAGAAACAGTTAAATACAGTATTTACTTACATCTGGTTCAGATTATTACAATTTATTTTATATAGTACTAACGACGCGAGGCTTCGCCCGCTTGAATTACACTATTTTATTTTTTTTCTTTTTTTTCTTTTTTTACCTTCACGCTGTATCCCGCACGAGGCAGGGTAGGCAGAGGGAACCCGGGAACATCGTGTTAAGACACTCCTTTCCACTTCCGTTCCCCACTTTCCGCCGAATTTTGAGGCATTGCGTGTTGAGTGGATGAACTCAATGCCGCGCTTTGCCTTATTACCAGAGTGAAAAAATGAAACATTAAATATTTAAATTAAAAAAATATTAAATATTTCATTTCCTCGACTGGGGATCGAACCCAGAACCTGTCGGTTACAGTCACACTCTTGTGCCGCTGCGCCACGACAGGCCTCGAAAAAATGGGGTAATCAAAAAGAGTTAACTTATAAGAAGAGTAGAGTTAATATGTTCTCCGTACGCTTTTCAGACGTCAGGAACATCAACTTTGTCCTGGGACGTTCATTTCTGGTTGGGATCCAAGACCAGTCAAGATGAGTCTGGCGCAGCAGCCATATTGTCTGTTAACCTCGATGATGAGCAGTTCCACGGTGATGCTATACAGCATCGGGAGACTCAGGGTTACGAATCCAAGCAATTTTTATCATATTTTGAACCAGGTTTGATGTTTTTTTTTTTTATTTTGGTATTATTATTCACATTTCTTTAGGATGCCTCTCGTGATTCAAAGGCACAAGACTGACATTAAACTCGACGGGGTTTTGGGTTCGATCCCCAATAGTATAAGTGAAATATTTGATATTTTGAATTTAAATATTTAATGTTTTCATTTCTTCGCTCTGGTTACAAGGCCATTGCTCAAATACGCAATGCCTTAAATCGGCGTAAAGTGGGGAGCGAAACGGAGTGACTTAACACTAGGTTCCCAAGTTTCCTCTGCCCACCCTGCCATGCGCGGGATACAATGTGAAGCTTAAAAAAATATCCACTTTTATTATTAACCTATCTTTATAAAAAAAAATCAACAGGATAATTATTCAGTAATACTAATATATTCTTTCCTTATTCAACGGAGGAAATTGTTCAACACTTCCTTATATGGATACAATTTTAAATATTCCACATATAAAGATATAATGATCTCTTTGTGACGCAGTCAGTGATTCAGTCAAAGATTAAAGATATATAATGATTTACGTACTACTACTAGGTTGGTAGTTAGGTATACATCCGTGACTTCGGCCGCTTAAACTTATTGTAATACTACCGACCCGTCCGCGGCTTCGCCAGCTTGCATTACGCTATTTAATTTAGTAATACTATTTACTATAATTGGTGTAAAATAAATAAATAATCTCGATTAGTGTCTTCACGCTGTATCCCGCACGAGGCAGGGTAGGCAGAGGAAACCCGGGAACCTAGTATAAAGACACTCCGTTCCACTTCCGTTCCCCACTTTCCGCCGAATTTGAGGCATTGCGTGTTGAGTGGCGGAACTCAACGCCGCGCTTCGTCTTATTACCAGAGCGAAGAAATGAAAAATTAAATATTTAAATTGAAAATATTAAATATTTCATTTCCTCGACTGGGGATCGATCCCAGAACCTGTTGGTTACAGTCACACTAAGGCAAACTTTCCCATTCATTATTAGTAAGAATTAGTATAATATGACTAACTCTTGGAAATTATGATAATTCGACCAATTAATAATACAATCACACGTGCCCCTGCGCCAAGACAGGCTATAATTTTAAAATATTGGCGTCTCTGTCTTGATATGGCCTTTCATAGTCGTTTAGCGAAATTCAAGGACAAAGACTCCATAGTAGCACAATTGAGATATGCTTCAGTAAACTCGCAGTAATAAGTACAGTTTTAAATAAAAATTTGCTTGTACAATTTTAAATACATTTAACGTTGTTTATTTGGCGCTTGGGAAAAAAAATACTTTTTAGAGAACGTAAAAAAATATGAACGTAGCAAGATTTGAACCAGTGTCTATTGGAAACCGTCTTAGCGGTAAGGTCGATTGAGCCATACGCTCTTATCAAGCTACGTATATTCTTATACGTTTGTTACAACTTATTGGTTACATCTCTGTAGTAGTAAAAATAGACTTCTTTTAACGAAGAGAGATTTGAACCTGTGCCTCATAGGTTCAAATGGTGGGTGATCAAGGGTTTAGTGTTGGGATTTCGTACAATTTTAGGGTTGCACGTTACCGAAAAAGCAAAAGATGAATATTGACAAAGTTAAATTTGCAGGCGCATGTCCTTATTTTGTATGAAATGAATATTTTTACTAATATGTATTGTTGATCTTCAATAAAAAAACTAAAATATTGCCTTAAAAAACGTATAACATTTTGAACATTGCGGAATTCTCAATTCTTCGTCTTTGACGACGTCTCGGACGGTTTTCATGAGGCGCTCCTTGTGCCCCTGCGCCACAACAAGCCCTAAATATATATATATATATATATATATATATATATATATATATATATATATATATATATATATAATATATATATATATATATATATATATATATATATATATATATATATATATATATATATATATATATATATATATATATATATATATATATATATATATATATATATATATATATATATATATATATATATATATATATATATATATATATATATATATATATATATATTCAATTTCTTATACTTTCTTAGCTATCAGGTATTTGGATGGAGGTCACGCGTCAGGCTTCAATCACGTGACCATAAATGCTGGGTCAGAAAAACGTCTGTTCCAGATTAAAGGAAAACGCAACGTTAGAGTTAGACAGGTATGTCGTTGTTATAGTGATAAGTGATACGTACGCCAGTGTCGCCAGTAGGCAGTGAGAACTTGAGGAGCTAAGGTTCACTTTGGTTCCATTAAGCCACTTCGTCGGTAGTACGGTACGGTCGAAATACGCAATTTCTCAATATTTTGGCCGGACTGGAGGAACGGAATGTCTTAACACTATGTTCCCAGGTTCTATATGCCTGTCCTATATAATTGGAATACAACGTGAAGCTGAAAAGATATTCATGTTTTCGAACTGACTGACCCAATCAACATCCATGTCATGTACTGAGTTAATAACTAATATAACTGGTGAACGTGGTATCTTAACACCACATTCTCTTTACCACTTTCCGAGACGCCGTGATGTTTTATTTTTTTTTATTTTTTGCTCCTTGCTTTCCAGGTGGAAGCATCAGTGTCTTCCATGAACAAAGGTGACTGTTTCATTTTGGATGTGGACCACGACATCTTGGTTTACGTTGGGGAGAAAGCGAAGAGTGTGGAGCGTTTGAAGGCTATATCTGTTGCTAATCAGATCAGGGATCAAGATCATAGTGGCAGAGGAAATATTGAGATTATTGGTATGTCTTATTTATTAATTTACACTTTACTTAGCAGTGTAGGCAGAGGGAACCTGATAACCTAGTGTTCAGTGGGACATTCTGTTGCTATTGTGACTCTTCTATTTCTTACCTTCTACCGAATTCAGCTAGCATTGTATATTCAGTGGCGGCATTCTTTGCCTCGTCTGTAGCCGTAACTCTGACTTCTTGTTTATATTTAAAATATTTTCTTATTTCAGATCCTTATTCCAATGAAGGTGATGTCAACCAGTTTTTTACCGCTCTTGGCTCCGGTGATCAGGATTCTGTTAAAGATGCTGAAGAAGGTGGAGATGATGAGGTATAGTTTAATATTTCAAAAGAAAAACCATTTTTCCATTTTTGTCCATCTGTGTGTATAGAATTATTTCTGATTAACTAGAATCATGAAAATTGGCAAGTGGTGGTGTTGACTTTCGCCACTTAACACGCAGTATCTCCAGAATTGATTTCGGTGCGTGGGAAATAGAGTGATACAAATTGTATTGCTAATTCTAATTCATTGCATCATATAAAATTCTACGTTTCTCATTCTAACTTCTGAACACCTTTGACCTTCGACACAAAAAGTTTGTTTGTCGCGCTTCTTAATCGTCGTTTTTTGACTCAAAAGCCTTGTGCATCGCAATGGTTCTAGCTGAGCTGGGCATTTGAAAATTAGATAAATAATTTCTGAGCTACAAGCACTTTACTAAGGTAGTTGGATGTCTTTTACAATTATTTAATTTTATTTCAGGACTTTGAACGTGGAGCATCTAAGGAGGTGTCTCTGAGTGAAATCTCGGATAGTACGGGTTCACTTCAGATCAAAAAACTATCAGGACCGTACACACAAGAACAACTTGACACTAAGGTAAAATATATATAATTTTTTTAGCTTCTCGCTGTATCCCGCACGAAAATATTAAATATTTCATTTCCTCGACTGGGGATCGAACCCAGAACCTGTCGATTATAGTCAAACGCTTGTGCCGCTGCGTCACGACAGGTCTCTACTTACTAATTTTGCTAACTAATCTCAATAACTTTCTTGTTCTACGTTGAAAAATAAAATTTCAGCCAATTGAATAAACATTTTGTAGGAAATTCAGGCCACGACTGGCCTATTTACTTATATATAAATTTTAATTCTTATATTTTACACAATTGTGTTTCAGGAATGCTATATTCTAGATACTGGTAGCAGTATCTATGTATGGCTTGGCAAGCAGTCTAATGGAAAGGTACGTTTATCCTAGATTTGACTACTCACCCACCCAAAATAAACGTGTTATGAGTTTGACTTGTCCGTCTGTCAGCGGCACTGTGGCTCCGGAGGGAATGATATCAATGTGTTTAAACGAAAACCTTGTCAATTGCGTTGATTCTTATCTATGTACGTAGGTGCGTGAAAATTGAATTAGCAGTAATAGAGTTACTATTTTTTTTTTCTAATTTTGTCGATATTTATTTAGAAAACGTGTAAATCTTTTAACGTAGCCTTTGAGCGTAATATATAAACATGTGAACGTATGGCTCAGTGGTGGAGCGCTTGAACAGTGTCCGAGATGTGCGGATTCAATTCCCGCAACGTCAAAAATCTTATACGTTTTCTAAATAAGTATTCTTTTAATATTTAGTTAAGTAGTGCTTGTGATTTTTTGAGCAGGGTTTGATGGATCCAATGTACGTTTAGAGTTTACTCAAGTACATTTTTTTTCAGCTTCACGCTGTATCCCGCTTATGGCAGGGTAGGCAAATGGAACTTGAGAAGATAGTGCAGAACGTGGGGAACGGAACGGAGTGTCTTAACTCTCTTCAGTTGTGCACATTCCGCCAAATTTAAGGCATTGCGTGTTTTGACGGAAATCAACGCTGCTCTTTGCCGCCGCGCAACGAAGAAATAGTAACATATAATTTGAAGATATTAATTATTTCATTTCCTCGAGTGACGATCGACCCCACAACCTGTCGTCTACAGTCACACGCTTGTGCCGCTGTGCCACGGTAGGCCTCTCTATTAAAGAAAAACAATAATGTAAAAGATATAAAATTATTAAGTGAATAGCCAATCGTAGACAAGCATTGCATTTGACTTATCATTTACTAGGTCTGGTAACATGACAGAGCGCGGCGTTGAGTTCCGTCACTTAACTAGAGTAAAATTGGATGGTGCGTAAGAAACGGAACTTCTAACACTACGTATTCCTAGTTACTCATAAGAATGAATGAATTAAAAACCAATGATATTTGGTAACTTTATTAGGTAGAATGGTTAAAAAATAGAAAATGTACGTACAAAAGAGAAAGAGACCTCGTGTTAAAACACTTCGTTTCCATCACAATACTTCTCTTTCCCGAATTTCTCCCTCACATTCTTTTCACCGAATTTGACTTTGACACTTTGCATGTTTAATGACTCAACGCCGCTCTGTACCTTGTTACCAGAGCGAAGAAATTAAATAGTTAATTAATTCACTCCTAGTGGAGGTCGAACCCACAACTGGTCACGATTACAGACGTACACTTCTATCACTGCGCCAAGACGTGCCGAAATTTTCTACTTTGCTAATATAAAACATTTAATTTTCAGGAAAAATCTGAAGCCATGAAGAAAGCAGAATATTATCTTGAAATTAACAACTATCCCGCTTGGGTAAGCATCGAAAAGATACTTATTTAGAAAACGTACACAAATTCAACGTTGGACTTAAAACAGAACTAAACTAATTAACATATCGGGATCGGGATTTGATCCCGCGGCTCTTGGAAACCGCTAAAGCGCTCTAACCAACTAAGCCATACGTTCTCATCAAGCTGCGTCAACATTCTTATACGCTTGCAACAAATTATTTGCCGTGTGATTCCGGCTTAGAATAGGATCACCTAGGTACTGATGGTGTCGTAAGAGGCGACTAAAGTACGTGTGGTAGAGTCACGTTGCCAGCAATGGCAACACACGTGGGCAGACTCGACCGGATTATTACCACCCCCGGCATTTGAGATCGGCGTTAAGTAGTGGCTTCGGCCACTGCGTTTCGCATTAGGTAATGCCGGGTCCCGGTGCCCTTCCATCTTAAAGGACGGCAACGCTCCTGTAGCTTCCTCCAGCTCCTGTAGATCACTTACCACCAGGTGACTCGTACGCTCGTTTGCCGTCTTTTCATAAAAAAAAATCTTATACCTTTTTAAATAAACATCTACCTTTAAGTGCATAATTAACACTTTATAGTAAAAATATATAAACCTTGAGGCTTATCATAGCTCAGAGCACAAGCTTGTGACTGCAAACGTGAGGATGTGGGTTCGATCCCCACTTGAGGCGATGTCTTTATTTTTTCGCCCTGGTATAAGGCAAAACGCGGCGTTGACTTCCATCACACAACACGCAATGCCTCAAATTCGGCGGAAAGTGGGAAACGGAAGTGGAACGAAGAGCCTTAACACTAGGTTCCCAGGTTCCCTCTGCCTACCCTGCGGGATACGGCGTAAAGTAAAAAAAAATATTTTAAATTTTCAGGTACACATATCCAAAGTGGTGGAAGGAATTGAACCCACTGCATTCAAGCAACACTTTCAAGACTGGAACTAGATTTAGAAAATAATATTAACTTTCTCTTGCATATACTCTTTTATAAAATACGCATTTATATAATATTACATTGTTTTTATATAATGATGTTAAGTAAAAGATACTTATCGTAAAGAAAAGCAACAAAAACAAGTGAACTAAATTTTAAATTAGACAAAAAAACTCCGACCCAAAAGCAACTACCTCATATTGGCAAAGTGTTTGTAGCTTTTAGAATGCTAAGCCGATTTTCATAAAACTTAGCTCAGGAACTACCGCTTTAAATAAAGCTTCCAATGAAAAAAACTACATAACAATTAGGAGCTACGATAACACTGATTACACTGACTGATAACTGACTGACCTGACTGATAACACTGACTATTGTTACATTTTTCTGCTTCACGCTGTATCCCGCGCATGGCAGGGTAGGCAGAGGGAACTTGGGAACCTAGTGTTAAGACACTCCGTTCCGTACGCGTTTCCGCCGAATTTGAGGGATTACGTGTCGAGTGGCGGTGTTGAACACAGCATTGAGCTCCACTTAACACGCAATGAATAAGGCAATACTAACAGGTATTTCAATGGAAACAAGTATCTGAAGACTAAGTTCCCAAGTTCCCTCTGCCTACCTATTATATATGGTATACAGAGTGAAACATAAGAAAATGGAAAACGAACCCACTACAACCAGTCAAATCAACAAATACACCACAATAGTGTATGTATAATGACCTTTTTGATGACATTATTATTATTTTTTTTATATTTTTTTATATTATAATGTTACACTTTGTCTATTACTAAGATTAAAAGCACAAATAAAAATTTATTATTTAAATTTTCCAGTATTTTTTTTTTAATTCTTATTACGGATATCCTTTGAGTAATGTAAATGTTAAATGAGAGCTAAAGCAATATATATATACTTATAATAAATCTGAAAACCGATCTCTGTCTGTACGTGGAAGATATATAAGCGTCTTATAGGGGAAGTTTATTTTACAAAAAAATCGATAATTTAGAAAAAAAAAAGAATTAAAAAAAAAACAATTTTATATGATGTTTTAGTTTTTAATGTATAAATATTATCTTAAAAATGATATCTTTATTAGACCAAGAAAGTATTTGAGATTAGTAAATGAATTAAACGGACGAACCCACGGGTGGGTTGCTAGCTAATTAATATATTTTTTTTTCAATGTGATCCCAAAAATATAATAGTAATGACTCGATCTACTGAATTGAAATTCCTTTTCAGCTTCACGCTGTATCCCGCACATGGCAGGGTAGGCAGAGGGAACTTGGGAACCTAGTGTTAAGACACTCGGTTCCGTTCCTCACTGGTTCCGTTCCGTTCCCCAAGTGGAATCTAACCGACAAATTATCCAAAAAGCAAAAGCGCATTTTTTTTATCATAAGCTTCACGCTGTATCGTTAACATATCAAGGAAGACAGAGAGAACTTGGGAACCTAATGTTAAAACACTTTCATGTTCCGTTTTTAGTGAATCCGAGCATTGTGTGTTGAGTGGCGAAACTCAACGGCGCACTCTTCCTTCGTTACTGAAACGAGGAGAATGAAAATATTGAATATTTCATTTCTTCGAGCGGGAATCGAACTCACGATCTGTCGTCTTTATAGTCGTTGGGAAGGTTTCAGCAAATAAAGTTCTTAATAAAAACAAAAGATTTTTAAATTTAAAAAGCGTATAAAAATTTTGAACGAAGCAGAATAAATTTAAGTTTAGTATTTTCTGTCCTAAGTGTGGAATAACACTTTAAAACATAGTAAAAATATTAAAATAAATAGTATTCTCTCTTGCCAAACGATAATTCTTACGAGTTGTCTTTGGGTAGCGGAAATTTGTAAAAATCTCCCTACAGAGATGCTAACAACATAAATAACGTTGTAAGAATTTCGACGGAGCTCGGTGAGAACGAATGGCTTAGTTGGTCAGAGCGCTGGAACGGTATTCCAGAGGCGCGGGTTCAAATCCTGCTTCGTTCAAAATTTTTATACGCTTTTTAAATATAAGTTTAGTAAAAACAAAAGATTATAGATAATTATATCTTTATTATTTTTTATTATACAATTGTATTGTTCACTGTTAGTTTATATTGTTTTATAATTTTTCTACTTGGCATCTCTGATTTCATTGTTTCTTAGCACTGCTTCTCTTTCACTTTCATAGAAATGCTGTTTCTGCGAAAGAAAAAATATTATCATTAATTATTGGAACCTCTAATGGCACAGCGGCTCGTGTGTGTGACGGTAAAAGGGACAGGTTGTGGATTCAATCTCCACGGAAGAAATGAAATAATAATATTTTCAAATTACATAATTTTATGTTTCAATTCTTTCGCTCCGCTCTGGCAATAAGGCAAAGCGCAGCGTTGAGTTACGCCACTCAACACGCAATATCACAAATTCAGTGGAAAATAAGGAACGAAACGGAGAGTTTTAACACTAGGTTCCCAAGTTTCCTCTGCTTACCGTGCCGTGTGCAGAATAGAGGGTATAGATGATTATTTTTTCTTTTTATATATTCTTACCAGCCACATGTCAGGGTTCCATTTTGGGAATGCAATGTGGAAGTCAGTAGGTTCTCGTCCCTGTTTGATCACTGTTATACTTTTGTTTGCTGTTGCCTCCGGTCGTTTTGATAAGTAAGCCTGTTTCAATAAGAAAAAATATTATTTTCTGTACTTAATAATGCCTATAGAATGCACGACTGAAAATACAGTTTTATATTTTTAAACTCTGGCAATAAGCAGCATTGAATGCCTCGAGAATTCGATAGAAAATTCGAAACTGTTCGAATTTAGAACGAAATGTAGGTTCCCAGGTTCCATCTGGCTCCCGAAAAAAGATTCGCTATAAGAAAATTGAATTGTCAGTTTACACCTCAATATTGTAAATTCTGCAGGAAAAATCGTGCAGAATTTACAATATTGAGGTTAAGACGTTACTAGAAAACGGAAAAAGAAAATTAAAATATTACAATAATAATAATATTTGAAGTAAGCTATCAATGTACATATATGCCTTCTATGAAAATGCTCTTAAACTATACGTTTTACATCAGGTAAAATGTTGATAATTGAATCTACCAAAAATCCTAATAAGTCCTTTTCATTCTTTCAAAACGAAAACTGTATAAAATTGAAATCCTGAGGCCTGTCGTGGCGCATGGATATAAGAGAGCGACTGCACACGTGACAATATGTGGGTTGGTCCACCACTCAATTAATATATAATGGTAAAAAGGCAAAGCGCGGCGCTAAGTTCTGCCATACCAAACGCAATGGACCAAGTTCGACGGAAAGTGGAGGACAGATGTGTCTTAACTGTAGGTTCCCAAGTTCCCTCTGCCGCCTTTTTAAACTTTTCACCAAACATAGCATCACCAGAAAACCGTATCAATATAATACCACAGACAGACTAATCAATCTTATGAGACCCCTCGTTTGGAATTGAGAAATAAAATATAATTTTAAATGAAACACTTTTAAACGGATTATTCGCGGGTAGACTGTACCCGTGACCACGGACTACTGTAAAGTGTTCGAAACGTTGGGTTTCCCAAAAAATGTTTACCATTCAATATACGCGATTAATCCGTTTAAAAGTGTTTCATTTAAAATGTATAACAATCGCGAAAATCAAAAAGGAACTCAGGAACCCAGTGTTAAGACACTCTGTTCCGTTCCCTATTTTCCACCGAATTTGAGGCATTGAGTGGTGGAACTCTACGCCGCATTTTGTCTTAAAACCAGAGCGAAAATATGAATATATTAAATATTTGATTTGATTTCAAGTGATCCAATGCACAACCTCTTGCATTTACAGTCATTCGCTAGTGCCGCTACGACAAACGTCTAAAATTTCACTTACTGTAGTAATCGGCCTCCAAGTTTTGAACGACTTTCTAGGATTTTCTTTTCCGTACCAGAGAAACACGTTATCTTTTGTCTCAAGTATATATTTTCTATCTTCTTCTAGGTCCTGAAAAACAAATAAGAGATAGTAGATCTTCAGGAGTTGCTTATTGCTCTGGAGGATAAGAGAACCTTGTGTTGAAACATTTTGTCGTTCTGCATATTTTAGAGATACTGCATAATATGAAGGCTGAGATTACAGCCTTTAAAAAACCTACACTAGGTTCACAAGTTCCCTCTACCAATTCTTCTATCCCTATGCCTGATTACATTAGCTAGATACAGCGTAAAACTTAAATATACAATTTAGAATTCTCCTCTGCAGCGTTTGGTTCTGCTAATGAATACGCGCAATATATAAAAAAAATTCAATACTTGAAAATGGAGTTTTAGCACTTCTCCCTCTCTTCCCTCTTACATGCTTCGCGGGATACAGCGTGAAGCGAAAAAAATAAGAGAAATCTTACTGGTTGACGAAATTCTGGAATTTCTTCATAATAGTACACATTTGATCGATCTATGACTTCATACAGTCTGTTCCTATCGTTATCGTCTAAGTGTTGAAGTTGATTCTCATCTGAAAAGCTAAATTGTTACTTAGGTCAAGATCAATATTAAACAATTATACTAACGAATAGCGGCCTCGCGTGGCTTCAACCGCTTGATGTACACGAATATCATTAAATTGCAGTAAGAGATCAAATCGAAAAACTGACAGTCGCACACTTGTGTCCCTGTGGCATATCAGATCTCAACGTAACTTTAACCGTAACTTTTAATTACTTAATTTATCGTTAATCACATCTTAACGTTTACGTTCCCACCCAAAGCTGTTGCTGCGTCACGACAGATCTGAGGCCAGTCGTGAGGAAGGCCAGGTTTGCCATTGTTGATTGCAGAATGGATTGCTAGAACTACATACATGCCCAGAAGGATGCTTGTACTCAATTTATGTTCCACAGTGCAAAGAGCTCCAAGAAATTCAAGAATTCTCCTCAATAGTGGTACACGAGTAACAGTTCAGAGATTAATCCTTCATACATGTGATCACCTTTCTGCATTTATGATCTTACAACCCCATGCAAGCAAGTAGTTAAATTGCGTAAGCAAGTGATCTTGTATCCACAAATTACTCAAGCACAAATGTGATTTAACATCTGCTCGTGTGGACTTACCTCCACACGTATTACACGTCCACACATGTGATCACACATACACAAATGTAATCACACATCCACTTATATAAACTAATATTCTCACTTCCTCTCATAAATAGCTCCTCTCGAGCTTTTTTTGGGAAGTCATATATGAAAACTCTATATCTATATATGACAACTATGACAAATTATCGATTTAACTACTTCTTTTAATTATATTTCACAGAGAGGTTTGCACTATACTATGTACTCGTATATACTCGTAAGCAAATAAAAAAAAGTTTTTTTTTTAATTTGGACTTGGGAACACGCCATTCCCATTAAAACACGTCAGGGAACACGTCTTAAAGACACTCTGTTCCCATCACGAAACTTTCGTTTCTCACCTTCCGCCAATTGCGGCAATATGTGTTAATACGTGTTGCGCCAATACCGTTTTGCCATTTCTTAGATGGTAATTTTTTAATTATAAAGAGGTCGTCCGAGATTGTTATTATGAAACTGGACGGAATCATGTGTCTGACTCGTACATAAAAATGTGACATAGAAATCGAGACGATTTAGTCTACCTTGTATATGATATATATATATATATATATATATATATATATATATATATATATATATATATATATATATATATATATATATATATATATATATATATATATATATATATATATATATATATATATATATATATATATATATATATAATATATATATATATATATATATATATATATATATATATATATATATATATATATATATATATATATATATATATATATAACTCAATATTTTAAATTGACGTAACTTTTTTTATTTTTTAGGCTATTTAATGACAAAAAATATTGAGGGATTGTTGCCAAAATTTAAAAATCGAAACTGCATTTAAATATGATTGGCCGTTTCTGAGATTAGCGCGTACAAACGCACAGACCAACATTTCAAAAATCTATTTTTGGCCCTATTACATCAATAAACGTTCCCATATAATATTTTGTTTAGTATATCTACCATACCCAAATAGTGATCCGCCACAGATATATTATAAGTTTAGATTTCATTACCTCGAGCGAGGATCGCGGCCACAACTTGTCACATTTACAGTCACACGCTTGTGCCCCTGCGCCACAAGCCTCTAACTAAATTGATATATATATATATATATATATATATATATATATATATATATATATATATATATATATATATATATATATATATATATATATATATATATATATATATATATATATATATATATATATATATATATATATATATATATATATATATATATATATATATATATATATATATATATATATATATATATATATTAGTCTAATAATGACGAAATTATTTTGGATATTCCATTTAACGAAATAGAGTATACTACGAGTATATATCGTTAATTATATCCATCCAGGCCTGTCGTGGCGCAGCGGCACAGGAGTGTGACTGTAATCGACAGGTTCTGGGTTCGATCCCCAGTCGAGGAAATAAAATATTTAATATTTTCAATTTAAATACTTAATGTTTCATTTCTTCGCTCTGGTAATAAGGCAAAGCGCGGCGTTGAGTTCCGCCACTCAACACGCAATGCCTCAAATTCGGCGGAAAGTGGGGAACGGAAGTGGAACGGAGTGTCTTAACACTAGGTTTCACTTCCGTTCCCTCTGCCTACCCTGCCTAGTGCGGGATACAGCGTGAAAGAAAAAAATAAAAATACATCCAATATCCTTTGTATCTTATATATCAGCGCACGTCAAAGCAGACAGAGGGAACTTGGGAACCTAGTGTTTAGACACTCCGTTCTGTTTCCCACTTTCCACCGAATTTAACGTATTGCGTGTTGAGCTATTATCTATGAACACTCCTATATGCAATATATTACTTGATATATAGATTTAATTATAGAGAGGTATATTTTTCTTCTGAAACCGGTTAAAGTGTAAAAAAGTTTGGTAAATAATTTATCTATACATACAATACAGTCTGTATATGAAAGATATATGCGAAAACAAAATAGTATATCAATTTGGAACACAACCCCTTATTTTTAAAAAAAAAATCCTTAGTCTGTTTATATGTGTGTTCGCACTTACCCCAACAATGGCGTAACCGAACAAAATGCCGTTTTTATTATTATATTATGCTCATAATACAATTTATACACATTAAAACAAAAAAAAAATCATTTAAAAGCCTCTTCATTTGATACTAATTATGTGGTTACAAATGAAATATAAAAAGACCGCCATTTTGTGGCAGACGCCATCTTGATCAAGCCAAGAACATTCATTTGAAATTATATAACAAAATATTACAGATTATATATTATTGTTATGTTATCAGAACTAAATATCTGTCGTGGAACAGGGCTAAAAGGTTCTGGGTTCGATGCCCACTCCAGAAAATAAAATACTTATTTAATGTTTTCATTCTTCACACGGGTAATAAGGCAAAAGCGCAGCGTTGAGTTCCGCCAATCAACACGCAATGCCTTAATTGCCGGTAAGTGGGGGACATATGTGTTTTCATTGGGACTAAGTATCTTAACACTAGGTTCCCAAGTTCCCTCTGCCTACCCAGCTGTGTGGGATACAGCGTCAAAACTGAAAACGAAGACAATACTAAGGGAATTGATTGTCAAGTGAAAAGCCAAGCTTAATAGAACCCTTTATTTAAAATCGCATACATGCACATGCACTTGCCAAAGGAAATTAAAACAAACGCTATCATTTTTGATATATCTTTATTTATTTTTTTATTTACATGCATTTAAAAAAATTACAAACCAACTGAACGGACGAGGCGCGAGTGTGACATGCCTACGTCTTTCCAAGTACTGAAGTACTGCTTGAATATAGCGGGTTCAGTTCCCTGCGGTATTCTCGCCACGTGGACCTGAAAAACAAATAATTATATTGTCGTTTAAAATAATTTAAAAAATGCTACAAGTGCGAATGTAAACGCGATAAGTTTAGGATTCGATTCTTAGTTGAGGAAAGGAATCGTCAATAGCTTTAGTTCGCTCGCTCTGATAACAAGTCAAATCGCGGCGTTGAGTTCCGCCACTCAAAACTTAATTCACTCGGAAAATAACTAAGCTTTTTTTTACTTTAACTGTATAAAGAAACTTACCCACGAAGGATAGTTCTTAGATTTCAAATATTCCTGAGCTTTTGCCATAGCTTCACTCTTTTCCTGAAAAAAGTAAAATTAGATGAAAAAAAAAAACATACATCTATCAATATATTTTAAGCAAATATAAAAATATTAATAGATCATATAAACAGTTGTAGCAGGATTTGAACCCGCGCCTTTCGTATCCAATGGCTCCTGGGCCAAGAGGCTCTGCACTCTGCTCGTTTGCGAAAGGAAACGGAAGTGTCTTTCTGGGACGGAGTGTTTTAACACTAGATTCTAAGTTCCCTCTGTTTGCCCTGCCATGTGCGGGATAAAACGATGGTATTGGGTTCGTTTCCCTTCCTTAGAACTAATTTATTCTCCAATCAACACCAATTTTAAAATATTGTAAATAAAAACGAACGTGTTACCTTCGGTGATGCCTTTTTCCCAACCCATACGTAAATGCTCCCGCTCACGGTATCCAAGATATATGTTTCCTAAAACGAAATAATTTTATTAGACAAAATTTATTAAATTAAATATATATTTATCATTTTAACTATTTTAAAGTATTAGGAATGACAATACTGAATTTAAAAACTTTTAAACACTTTTGTGTACATGCGTTGAGCCCTGCCCATCAACAAGTATTGTTACGAATTCTGAGTGAAGATTAATAAATTTATATGAGAAAAACGAAAAGCGTTTAGGTAAAATGTTAAAATTAGTTATAAAATTTGATTTTTAGTTAAATATTAAACCATCAGATTAAACTAGCTAACCTGAGGTTTAAGTTGTTCCTGTTTGAACGGAGCTGATAACGGAGTGATTTTAATGTTTCCAGAACTATCTGACACTTCTGATAAAATCACCGATTGTTCCTCATTCTTCTCGAAGGCCTGTAAAATAAAACAAAAATGATTAACCCCAAAGGCCTCCAATGATTTTTCACATGATTTTTTTATTAAAAATATCTTATCAATATTCTTTTACCTTCACGTTTACATACAAGGAACTTGGGAACCTAGCGCTTACTAAAATTAGGCATTGTGTGCGAGTAGCGAAACTAACGGCCACGACTCGCCTTCGTACCAGAGCGAAAAATTTAAAGCAAAATTATTTTATTACATCTTATCAGTTTCATGCAGTATCGGGCACATGGCAAGTTAGGTAGATGAAACTTGAGAACCTAGCATTAAGACACTCCGTTCCCCACTTTCTGCTGAATTTGAGTCATTGCATTGTCGTGTTACCAGTGCTTGTTACCAGCGGGAAAAAATAAATAAATATATTATTTAAATTGAAAATATTATATATTTCAATTCCTCGAGTGGGGATCGAACCCACAACCTGTCGGTTACAGTAACACGCTTGTGCTGCTCCACGACAAGCCTAATTTTAGGTTTTATTACATGAAATATTAAATATTTCATTTCCTCGAGTTGGTCTTGAATCCACAGCCTATCGCATATACAATGTCACGTGCCAAGAAAGACCTCCAGACCAGACTTTATATACTTAATTATTTCTTACTTGATCGTCTCCACCAGCACTTTCTTTCGGTACTAAGTCTTTGCTCCCTGATCCAAGGTTTGTAAAGAACTTTTGGACATCCACGTCGTTGGAATACTGGTCTGAAAAAAATATAATAATTTACGTTCCGCTTATCTCAGAAGTAAAACTTTTTGAAGTAAAACTTTTTGTGTTAGATGATCGAGGAAGGCTTAGAGGTTATATTAAATTACGTTGTAAATTATATCTGCATAAACTTGCTACGTGTAGGTTCTGTTTGCATTTAATTACTCAATTCTCAATTATATTGCTAATGTATTCAAAATAATGTTTTTTTTTATTTCATCACCTTCTCCATATTTACTACTTTGAAAATGAAATTGAATTAAATGCATTATATTATGAAGAATTCAACTCGGCGCTTTATTTTATCAGAGCAGGAAAATACTCCGGTAACTTGGTCTTTAAAATGACAATATAGTTATAATTCCAAAAAGGCTGTATTTAATTCCATCTCAATTCAGCACTTCATCCATCCTAGCCAGACAATATGTATCCATCATACTTATAATCTCTCTTCCTCTGCCTTACATAATCAAAACGACATTAATATCGTGAAGCATAAAACTATAACTGTGACGTAAGGAACAGAAATATAGTGTCTTAACAACCTTAAGGTTTCCAGATTACCTCAACCTACCCTGCCATATACTATTACGTTAGCAGTATAGGCGGAGATTAAAGAAAAGATAAAATATAATATTAGCATACCTATAATCTCGACTTTTCCTCTGCCATTATGATCTTGATCCCTGATCTGATTTGCTACTGAGATGGCCTTCAGTTTCTCTACGTTCTTTGCTTTCTCTCCGACGTAGACAAATATATCACTATTTATGTCTAAGATGAAAACATCACCTTTGTTCATTGAGGAGATGAGAGGATCCACCTGAAAGATAATAAAATTATGTGTTAAATTTTAATTTTTAGATTCATTTTCAGAAAACATCCTATTATTAGGACACTTACGCTTGTTTCTCTTTGCCACGACATAAATGTCACACCACGTCTTAATGGGAACAGAGTATCTTAACACTAAGTTCCCAAGTTCCCTCTGCCTACGGGTTACAGCTTGTAACCAAAAATAAAATTAAGCAGCTTTACTTTTTTCTGGCATTGATATGCGTAGCATCTCTGCCTACGCATATCAACCTAGTGTTATGACATTCTGTTCCCCACATATCGTCCAATTTTCCAACTTGACTACCAACTGATTTATTACACTTTTTGAAAAAAAGAAAAAGAATCGAACCAAAAATTTACGCATTACAGTCAGAAACCGTTCTTGAAGTAAATACGAAACATTGTGGTGTGACCATTAGTAAATACGAAAATTAACCTTGCTTTTCATACACAAAGGCGTAACAATCCGTTGTTGTCGTGGGAATGTTGTGACTTAAAATATATAAATACGTAATTTTTTTACATCATAACGCATACAAATATGATTATTGAAGAGTATGTTACGCTAACCTCAGGAACAATAATCTCTTTTTGTGATAGTGAAAACTATTGCATAAACAGGACAACTCGACTGGTTCCAAGTGCATGATGTACATCATGAATTTGTAACCACTTACTGAACACTAGGTCCTCGAATTCCCTCTGCTTACTCTGCCATGTGCGGGATATACCGTGAAGCTGTGTACATAAGTATGTGTCTAAACATTTGATTCTCCCTAAAACTTCCTCACCTGTCTCACTCTGATGTTCTTCTTTCCTTTAACTTGGAATAGTCGTTTTTCTGCGCCAGGATTGGTTTCAACGTGATTGAATCCGGATGCGTTTCCACCGTCTACGTAGCGTACAGCTGAAAACCCAAGAACTAATTAATATATGCCAATTGAAATCTCTCGAGTGAAACTCGTCGGAAGTTGGTTACAGGCACTTCGTTCATTAACATTAGGTTCCCAAATTCCTTTACCTATTATGCCATGTACAAGATACAATGTGAAATTAAAAAAAAGAAAAGAAACAAAAATCTTACCTTTTCCAGGGAAATAACCTAAGAATTGCGAGCTCTCGTAGCCCATACTCTCCCTGTGCTGAATTGCTTTACCGTCAAACTTGTCGTCCAAGCCTACAGTTAGTATGGCAGCTGCTCCAGCCTCATCCTGACTGGTCTCAGCTCCTATCCAGTAGTGGATGTCCCAGGAAAGGTTATTTTTCTTGTCTGATGTTGTCTGGGAAGAATTAATATTATTAAAAAAACGTTTGTTAAACATTGTATGTTATCTTTTTAAGTGCGGTGAGTTTCGCCACTTAACATGCAAATCCTCAAATTTGATCGAAAGTAAGGAACAGATCGTAATCCATAATAATATAGATAAAATTTCAAATGATTATTATCATATTGTGTGATTTAACGTGATGATCTCAGGAACAAATGGTATCAATTGAAAAATTACTCCCATCTAGGATAATACATTTATCGAGAAATAACTATATATTATCATAAATACTTCTTACCTTTAGAACGATGTAAGAATCTCCCTTATAGAATTTTCCAATATCAGCCTTCGGTACTGCTTCTGGCTCAAAGTTCTGAAATTTTAACATATGTATATAGAAAGCAGATTGAGGCCTGTAGTGGTGTAGCGGCACAAGCGTATGGCTGTAAACGACAGGTGGTAGGTTCGATCCCCACCTGAGGAAATTAAATATTTAATCTTCATTATCATTTCATCGCTCTGGTAACAAGCGGATTGCCTTAACACTACGTTTTCAAAAAGTCCCGTTCTAAAAAAGACAAAATATATGTGCAATTCACATGTGGTAGAAGTGAAATCTTCAAAAATGTTGGCAAAGTCATGGGACAAATTCACAATTCCAGGAAGATGATAATTACGACTGGATTACAAAGGAACCACGTATACATGAAACACAGTATAATGTTTTCTGTCTCATTTCTTCCCAAGTTAAATCTTATTAATTAATTACTCAGCTTCACGCTGTATCCCGTACATGTCAGGGTAGGCAGAGGGAAACTGGGAACCTAGTGTTAAGACACTCTGTTCCCCACTTTCTGCCGATTTTGAGGCATTGCGTGTTGAGTGGCGGAACTCAACGCCGCATTATGCCTTGTACCAAAGCGAAAAAATTAAATACTAAATATTTAAATTGAAAATATTAAATATTTCATTTCGAACCCAGAATCTGTAGGTTACATTAATTAATGTATATCATACTTTGTCGCCTTTTCTTTTCACAACTAATATAATAGTGTTATTGTACCAACGAATAAATAGACAACAAACCTTTATACGCCAGATTTCAAGGCCGGCTTTTTGTCCAGCGTTTGCGAAAGCCGGATGAACTTTTGCTTTCAATTTGGCATCCTGAAAAAAAAAACGTTATAAAAATAGAGACCGTTGTGGCACAGGAGCACTGGCGCGACAGTTCGGGGTTCCCACTTGGATAAAAAATTTCAAATGTTAATTTCCTCGTTCTGATTTCCCATTTAGTATTTACAATCAACGTGAAACGCATCAAGAATTCGGAAAATCGAAGATAGAATTGTTATAATAAGAACGGAGAATCTCAACACTAGGTTCCCAAGTTCCCCATCCTAAGTGTGGGGAAAACTGCGTGAAGTAAAAAAAATGCTTTCTTAGTTAAAGAAGAAATTGACTAATATAGCTTTGGAAGAAGGTTTTTTGGAGAAGTACTTGGAACTTGTGACGCCAGTAAGGAAAAAAAAATACTGTATGTATGTATGTATCTAGATATACTTTCCAGACAGACTTGGCTTCCAGTTGATTACAAGGCTATATGCTGATACCATATGAAACTGAAATATTATAATCACATAATGCTTTTATTAGATTTAATTACTTTAAAACTAATTTTAGTAAAGAAACCCTGCTTCAGGTTTAGTCACTTTTTAGATTTTAACTTTGAGCTGATCTCTTTGTTGTCTTATTTTTTTTTGGTTGGCCCAAAACAATCCTAGGTTAAGAGCGATGATCCATCCCCTCCTCCCACTTTCCCACGCCCACGCTTGTGTCCCAACTTTAAGGGGCCTCTTTAATAGTTTTGTTTTACTTCTATACTACCCAATTAGCGTTATTAAGAGTTCAAGTTCAATTGCCCCATTAGATATGTGTCAAGTGAATTATCATACATTTATCATTCTTCAGAACTGTGAACGTTACGTTCTTATTTGGAAGGCAAAAACATTTTTATTTGGTATTAGTTTATCAACGAGAAAAGGGTTTTATTAGTTTGATATGTTTGTATGTCTGTATATCCGTGGGGCTGTAGCTCCTGAATTAATGACCCGATTTTAATATACTTAGCTTCACGCTGTATCGCGCACATGGCAGGGTAGGCAGAGGGAACTTGGGAACCTAGTGCTAAAACACTCCGCTCCGTTCACCATTTTTCGCCGATTTTAGGGCATTGCGTGTTGAGTGGCGAATCTCAACGCAACGCTCTGCCCCGTTACCAGAGCGAAGAAATGAAAACATCAAATATTTAAACTGTACATATTAAATATTTCATTTCCTTGAGAGGGGATCGAACCCACAACCTGTCGTATGCAGTCACACGTTTGTGCCGCTGCGCCAATAATTTTAATATTAGTTTTCTTAATCAAAAACCATGAAATATCATTGTGATTATTAGCTCTGTTTTATGTTAAGTTTCAAATAGCATTAGACAAAGGGAACCTAGTGTTCAGACACTACGTTCCCTACCAACCAGTTTCAAGACATTGGGTGTAAACTTACAGAACTCAACGCCACCTGCTGTTAATAATTTTCTTGAACCTATTCGGTACATTATATGTTAAAATTCACGCTATACGTAACATACAGTAAGCTAAGGTAGGCAGCGGGAACCTAATATTTAAAAAAAATGCGTCATAAAGTATTGAGTGTCGGAACTCAACGCCGCGTTTTTGTCTTGTTACCGGAGTGAAGAAATAAAAATATTAAAAAATATATATATTTATCATAGCCTTAAAAGGGCATCGAACCCACTAACGTGGCAATAACAGTACTGCTACTGCACATTCTATATCAAAAACCAATATGAGTCATGTTAATTATACAATCATTCCATATATAGCCTATTAGCGAGTTTGTTTTTTCCTCTTAAATACGGACAAATACAAGACAAGACAAAGAAAGAAATTAATTCGATGGTAGTGTGTTCAAATCCCGAAAGGAGAAAGAGAGAACTTAGTGGAGTGTCTTAACACTAGATCTATAAGTTGTCTGTTATATGTATAACTATAAAACATATATAAAAATATATAAAATGAATACTGTAGAGATGCGATCTCTTCGTCGGATATGCGGAGTCAGTTTAGCTGATCGCATACCCAATGAAGAGATATACAGGATGGTAGGTACTAGCGTGGATGTCACAGTGAGAATGAAGAAGAACGTGCTCAGATGGTTTGGGCACGTCGAGCCAATGAGTGAAGAAAGAATTAAGAAAGATTTATGAAAAGAAAAGTGAGTGGTAAGAGAGGGAGGGGTAGACCTCGGTTGACCTTCGAAAACACAGTATCGATGATACTGGAGGAAGGTCACGTAAAAAGCATGAGGACCCCCCGGAGGGCATGTATGAAGAGGCTGATGACAGTGGACGAGGCGATAGAGGTATGCCGAGACCGTCTACCCCGCTAGGGGTATAGCGTGAAGATATGTATGTATGTATGTATAAATATATAGCAAAATATACTGTTTCAACGAAATTACTTAACTTAAAAGGTATTTTAATACTATATTGATTTTTATTTATATTTCCTCGTTCAAGTAACGTGGCAAGGTACAGCGTTTAGTTACGCTACTTAACACACAATGCCTTGAAAATTGTAGAAGTTGTATGTGTAATGAAAAACGGAAGTGTATTAATGAGAATGTAATATATTAACTCTACCAGGGTCCTCAGGTTCCCTTTGACTACACTAGTAAGTATGGGACTCAGGCGTAAAGCATTCATATCAAGTAGACAAGTCTGCCTATCACGCCAAATGCGGGATACAGCGTGAAAGTAATTGAAAAAATACATACCTTATCAGATAAGGACGTTATCACTGGTGATATGTTCTGCGGTTTGGTCGCCGTCCTCGCGTATACTGTAGTTAAGGCTATAGCCCATATGAAGAGGAGCTTCATTCTGTAAGAAATCATTTTAGGTTTTAACTTTTTTTTGTTGTGTTTTTTTTTCCCAGCTTCACGCTGTATCCCGCACATAGCAGGGTAGGCAGAGGGAACTTGGGAACCTAGTGTTAAGACACTCCGTTCCACTTCCTTTCCCCACTTTCCGTTGAATTTGAGGCATTGCGTGTTGAGGGGCGGAACTCAACGCCGCGCTTTGCCTTATTACCAGAGCGAAGAAATGAAACATTAAATATTTTAATTGAAAATATTAAAGGTTTCATTTCCTCGACTGAGGATCGAACCCATAACCTGTTGGTTACAGTCTCACGCTTGTGCCGCTGCGCCACGACAGGCCACAACTACGAAGATTGACAAATATAATTCTAAATAGATCAAATATTATCCAATTCTTAAAAAAATATCTATTTTTTAAGAATTGGATAATATATGATCAAAAAAGGTATGTCAATTCAAAATATTTAATTCGACAAAATGACTACATATTTTTAGTTAATTTAGCTGAAATTTAACTTTTCCATGTTTTAAAAGTGATAACGTTATTAGAACAGGAAAGTATTTGAGATTAGTAAATAAAATAGTGTAATTCAAGCGGGCGAAGCCGCGAGCGAAAGGCTAGTATATTATATTACTCACATTTCTCACGACCTTCTAAGCTTCTACAATAATAAGATCTACATTTTTCCTTGTTACAGACCCTAAGTTTAAGGAAGTAATAATAAAGCTCGCAACAAAGAATCTACAAGGTCTATCGTGGCGCAGCGGCCATAAATGTGTGACTGTAAACAGCAAGTGGATTCGATCCCGACTCGACAAAATTAAATATTGCATATTTTCAATTTAAATTTTTAATATTCTGTTTTCTTCGCTGTGGTAACAAAGTAAAGCGCGGCGTTGAGTTCCGCCACTCAACGCACAGTGCCTCAATTTTGACGGACAGTGGGGAATAGAATGGAACGGAGTGTCCTAACACTAGGTTCCTAAGTTCCCTCTGCCTACCCTACCATGGGCGGGATTCAGCGTGAAGCTGAGTAATCAAAACTTAAATATAGCTCATCGATTGAATATAAAATGATAATTCCATCCATTTACATTTTTACCAACGAAACTATGACGGCATCAATTATTTTATATAGTACATATGTACGTACGTACGTGATTTCTAACCTACCAGGTCACCAATGTATAAACAATATGATAAGACTTCGTCAAACTGAGTTTTAGTATAACACTTTTAATCAATATAAAAAAAAAGAGATATTTACTTCAAATAACTCTTCAATTAGTTCGTGAGACCATGAGGCTTTGTATGTTGAGTGGCGTAACTCAACACCGCGTTTTACCTTGTCGCCAGAGCTAACAAACGAACAAACCAAAAAATCTCTAATGTACTTATATAATTTTTTATTTAGTTAATTATAACAATAAATTAAGATTATATCATATTTTTGTGGGTAACAACCAAAATATGCTAACAATATCACTTTAGGTTTTATAAGTGAAGGTAGTTTAACCTGGGGTGAAGGGAAACGGAACGGAGTGTCTTAACACTGAGTTTCCGAGATATCTCTGCATTGTAAATACAGTAAAAGTAAACATATATAATATTTTATATGGATTTCTTTTTAACATACATTCTCCTATAGTTACACTGTATCTTTCTTAGAAGCCATGAATTGAGAACAGAAACTCTATCCCACATAGCAGGGTAGGCAGAAGGAACCTGGGAACCTAGTGTTAAGACACTCCGTTCCACTTCCGTTCGCCACTTTCCGCCGAATTTGAGGCATTGCGTGTTGAGTGGCGGAACTCAACGCCGCATTTTGCCTTGTACAAGAGCGAAGAAATGAAAACATTAAATATTTAAATTGAAAATATTAAATATTTCATTTCCTCTCGTGTGTATCGAACCCAAAACCTGTCGGTTACAGTCACACGCTTGTGCCGCTACGCCACGACAGGCCTCAAGTATAAAAAAATGATAAATAAAAGCTTTGCTGAGTCACTGTGTGTTGGTGAAAACCGCATTAAAAACCGATAAGTAATCCGAAAGATCTGAAGTTAACTTAATATTATAGTGGGTAGATATTAGAAAATATACAAATTTAAAATAAGATAAACTTGTTTTCTATATAAATATGCCTAATTAATATCAATGCGTAACACGATTTTGCTTACAGATGTTATTTATATAAATAAAATGTTACTATACATACGTACATATAAATATTTATATATATTTAAAATTATTACACAAAAAATTACCTTATTTCTTTTAATTTATATTATCACTTTTGAATAATAAGAACTACAAACAACGTTCCCGTCAGAGATTTAACTCAAGACTGACTCCTGCCGTTTTAAATGTCAAAGATATTACGATGTTACTATAAAGATAGGTTTAGAATGGCATTTTTTTTATCTTTTACGCTTTTTCCCGCAAATATAACCATATTTCCTACGTTTCGCCTAATTATTCAGACATTACATCGTGTGGCGCAACTTAACGCCGTATTTTGATTTGTTACGAGAGTAATGAAGATAATTCGTGTGTTCAAGCTAATATTTAATCCAGAACAACCGCTTATATATAACTAACAGCTACAAAAATACTTTTTTGAGAAAACGTATAAATTTGAATCTGCACCTCTTGGAAACCGTCCATTGACGATCTTAATGAGCAAGGTAGACAGAAAGATAGTGTTAAGTCACTACTTTCTTCCATTTCCGCTCATATTGGAGAAATCGCGTGTTGACTGGAAGAAGTCAATCAAATTAACTTATACACTTTAAAGAGAATTGATCTCACATATACGCGGTTACAATCAAGCTCTGCGCGACTAAGTCTTTAAGGTTGATTTGTAACGTAGTATAAATTTAGCCGTGTGATCCCGGCTTAGAATAGGATTACCCTGGTACTGATGGTGTCGTAAGAGGCGACTAAAGTGCGTGTGGTAGAGTCACGTTGCCAGCAATGGCAACACACATGGGCAGACTCGACCGGATTGTTTCTACCTCCGGAATTTAAGACCGGCGTTAAGTAGTGGCTTTAGCCACCGCGTTTCGCATTAGGTAATGCCGGGACCCGGTGCCCATCCACCTTAAAAGACGGCAACGCTCTTGTAGCTCCTCTGGAGTTACACGGGGCCGTGGGCGACGGTGATCACTTACCATCAGGTGACCCGTACGCTCGTTTGCCGTCTTTTCCATAAAAAAAAAAAATAAAAATAAAATCTAGCTACTTTTCAAGAGACGCGGGTTCCAATCCCGCTGAGGTTAACATTTTGAAACGTTTTCAAAAAAGTAAGAAGAATTTCACTTTCAATATATTAAAAAATAATATTTTATTTTTTCAATATATATTCAATTATGATCACAACTTTACAATAAACTTGTTTTGTATTACATAACGTCATTAAAGAGTTGTTTAAGTATTTTTTTATACTCAAGCTTTATAGAGCAAAGATTTAGAGAAAATTCACTGCTTTCAATACTAGCGCAATGGCTCGGCGTCTATAAAGGTTATGGATACGAATTCATTTATAATATATATTTTTTTATCTTTCTTGCACGTGTAGACAAAGCACGGCGTTGAGTTCCACGACTCAATACGGTCTATCTCGATAAATTGGGCCGAGCGTGAGTAACGAAATGTCTCAAAATTAGGTTCCCTCTACTTCCCTGTTATTTAAGATACAATGTTAAGCTGAAAATTGTATAAAACAGAAATAATTGAGTGCCTCGCCGGCTTTGAAGCCGGTTTCCGGTGGTAGCTTCCTGTAGGACCGGCACTAACATTATACGTGTGTATAATGTTAGTATTACTTGACATTTCAAAATTGCTTTTAATTGCCTAATTAAAAGGAATATTTTGATATCGATGTTTAATTTTATTAAATAAATGGAAAAAATTGCATAAACAGAGTAGGAAAGTGATAACACTCTCCGTTCTCATTAAAAACCTTTCGTACATCATATTCCGCCGAGTTCTTGAGGCATTGCCTCGGGGGATTGCCTCGCGGAAATCGAACCCACAATCATGACTGCATTAATATTTCTATATGTACCTTTTATAGTATCGATACTTAGTTGTGGTTTTGAGCGCCACTCGACTCAGATTTGACATGTGGAACGTAACGGAGGAGTCCTAACAGTAGGTTCCTAAGTTCCCTCTTCCTACCCGGCTATAACCCGGCCCGTCATGCCTAAAATTCGGGGAAAGTGAGGAACGTAACGGAGTGTCTTAACACTAGGTTCCCACGTTCCCTTTACTTTCCCTACCGTATCCGGGAAAGAGCGTGAAGCTGAAAAAAAGATACATAATTGTCTCTTCAAACTTTATATGGAATTTAAAAAATGAACAGAAAAAACTTTTTCTCTTTCCCGTTCCGTGATTTTAGTTCATACTTGTCAGAATCTAGTAAGAAGTAAAAGCGCGGTGTTGTGTTCCGCCAACACGTAAATGATGGAGTGTTCTAACATAAAGCTCCTTTTTGCCCAACCTACTTTATGCGGGATACAGCGTGAAGCCTAAAAATATTTATCCTGAGTTTTTGTTGATCAATTTACATATAATATTTATAATTAATCGCGTATTTGTCTCATTATGAACTTTAATGATACTCGGAATGTTATCTCAATGTGGGTTATTCTAGAATCTTTTAAGTAATTTATTTTCCACACTTTTACGCTGTATTCCGTACATGGCAGGGTAGACAGAGGGAATTTGGGAACCTAGTGTTAATACACTCCATTCCGTTCCCCACTTTCCGTCAAATTAAAGGTATTGTGCATTAAGTAGCGGAGCTCAACGCTGCGGTTATGCAATTTACTTACTCACAAGTGTCTAATCGGACACCCGATTTAGGCCGCTGCCATTTGCGTGAAAGTGCGTGCCTTACAGCTCCGGCATCTGTCTGGTGAATCAGGCTCCTGGCTGGTTGGCGGTTGAACGGGGGGAATACCCTCTTTAACCACTCTTCAAAGGAGGGGGCAGTACCACGTAAGTGTTAGAGGTCAGACCTGCCGGAAGCCTATTAACCTGTACTAGAACCTATACTAGAAGTATACTAGCCCCACTGGTTTTGCGACAGAAGTAGGTACAGGGGGACAGTATAACATAAACTTATTAGGCTTGATAAGCATAAGGGGTCTGTCTTCGCTCTGGTACAAGTCAAAGCGCAGCATTAAGAACGGCTACTAAACACGCAATGCCTTAAATTCGGCGGAAAGTGGGAAACGGAACGGATTGGTTTAACTCTAGGTTCCCAGGTACCCTCTGCGTACCCTTGTCACGTGCGAAATATAGCTCGCGAAAAAAAGAATATAAGTAAAAATATAAAGAATTACCCAATTTTATATAATTTTGTTGTCCATAATGGTAAACAATGAATTTCTTAGCAATAATAAAGCAAAGTGCTTCAAAGAATCATTGTAATCAGTATTTTTGTTTACGTACCATTGACACCATCGTGGCGCAATGGAACAGCATCTGTACACAAAGTGGTTGTGGGTTAGTTATCCATATAAATTAATTTAATTTGTCATGTTATGTTCAGGCCTGTCGTGTCGCAGTGGCAAAAGCGTGACTGTAACTGACAGGTTAGGGTCCTATCCCCATTCGAGGAAACAAAATATTTAATATTTTCTATTTAAATATTTAATTGTTGCGCTTCCTCGCTTTGGTACAAGGCAAAAAGCGGCGTTGAGCTCCGCCACTCAACACACAATGCCTCAAATTCGGCGGAAAGTGGGTAACGGAAGAGGAAGGGAGTGTCTTAACACTAGGTTCCCAAGTCCCTCTGCCTATCCTGCCATGTGCAGGATACAACGTGAAGCTGAGTGAGTAAGTTTAGCAAGGCAGCGTTGAGTTCTGAAATCATACAATTTAATTATGGATCAAAACTTCACTTGTTGAGTGTCTTACAACCAACAATATATAATTAGCTTTTCTTTTGTCTGTTTAGTTGGTTAAAATGTTTACTAATTTTTTGCTTCAAATACGGTTTTGATATTAAAGGTGATATAGAGGAAGGGAGTGGGGCTTTTTGGCAACTCACGACACAACAAGGAATCTGTTTCTGAAGAAACAACTTCTTTTAAAGTCTTGCCTTGTTACCAGATTGAAGAAATGAAGACGTTAAATATTTCATTTCCTTAACTGTAAAGGATTCGCTTGGCCCATTGTGCCCTTGGGCCACGACAGCCTTCAAATTGTCAAAAACAATAATTATTTTGGCAAATTTAAGGCCAATATACTTACTTACTTAGCTTCATCGTTCACTATATCTCTAGCGGGGTAGGCAGAGAGAACGGAGCGCCAAATGCTCGACATACCTCTTCTGCCTCGTCCACTGTCATCAATCTCTTCATACATACCCTCCGGAGGGTCCTCATGCGTTTTATGCGTGACCTTCCTCGAGTATCGTCGATATTGTGTTTTCGAAGGTCAACTGATGTCTCCCCGTCCCTCTTTTACCACTCACTTTACCTTCATAAATCTTTTTTACCATTCTTTCTTCACTCATTCGCTCCACGTGCCCAAACCACCTGAGCACTGAGCTCTTCTTCATTCTCACTGTGACATCCACGCCAGTACCTGCCATTCTGTGTATCTCTTCATTGGGTATGCGATAAGCTAGGCTTGATTCCGCATATCCGACGAAGAGATCGCATCTCTACAATATTCATCTTTCTTACATTCTTCTTCTGTAATACCCACGTTTTGCTACCGTGCATCAGTGTCGGTACCAACACTGCATTATGTACGCCCAAACGCGCAGCTATGCTGACGTTTCGCCGTCTCAACAATGCAGCTAAGGCATCGTTAACTCTGTTACCGGCAGCAATACGCCTTTCTACATCCATTTTGTATCTTCCGTCTCTGTTAAACATACTTCCCAGATATACTACGTCATTCACTTGTTCTAATATCTCATCGTTTACACTGATCTTGCATTTTGTCCTTTCTTCATTTCTTTCAAATATCAGAACCTTCGTCTTATTCGCATTTAGACTTAGACCATTATTCGCACATCCTTCTTTAAGAGTGGTAACCAATGCCTGTAACTCGCTTTCTATAATGCTAGTCTAGCTCTACATCATCTGCGTACAGCAGGCAATTTATATTCGAGGTGCCTACTTGCACTTCCATGTCACTTTGTCTCACTCCATGAAGACAGCTGTCCAAATACAAATTAAAGAATCAAGCTGACATGGCGCAATCTTGTTTAACACCCGATTGTATGTCAAACCAAGGTGACATGCCAGCTCCTACTTGCACGCAGGCTGAGTGATCTCTGTAAAGAGACTTTACAGCCTGTAGCAAGGATCCGCTCGCATTGTACCGCGGCAGTATCTCCCATAATCTTTTTCTTACCACCATGTCAAACGCCTTTTCCAAGTCCACAAAAGCACAGAAAACTTTTTAGTTTACTGCCAAAAATTTTCCATGATCATGCGGAATGAAAAGATCTGATTCATACAACCTCTTCCAGGTATAAAACCTCCCTGGGCCTGCCACAACAACTTTTCAGATCTATCTTGCATTCTTCTCGCTAATATTTTAGCATAATCTTTGCTAACTAAGTTAATCAAACTGATAGCCCTATAGCTTGCGCAATCTATCTGTGAACCTTTGTCTTTATACAAAAGCACAATGACTGCACTTCGCCAATCACAAAAACCAGAACAGGTTCAAGATGCGTGGCCCACCATATTTGATCATCTCGGCAGTAACTCCATCTGCTCCCACTGCCTTACCACATTTTAAACTTCGTATGGCACTCTCAGTTTCTTTTATACTGATTTCGCCATGAGCTACATCAAGACTCAGCGTTTCACTGTTACTTGAGGCAGAGGCGTTATCACATTCATACATCTCCTTGTAAAATTTCGGCCATCGCTGCAAAAAGTAAGGCTGTAAGGCCAATGTGACATTTTTTTAAGTAACCAAAGGTTTTGATCAATTTTAAATTATTTTTAGGCATGTTTCTGATAACAAGACATACTGCGGCGTTTAGTTCCGTTTTTAACACGCAATACATCAAATTCTCTGGAAACTAAGTGGCGAAACGGAGCTTCTTAACACTAAGTTCCCAAGCTGCCTCTTCTCTGCCTACCTACTCTGCAGTATGCTTGATACAGAGTGAAGCAAAAGGTTATTATTATTTTTTTATTTTTTTTTGTCTTTGAAGCTGCCATCAGACTATTATCAACTTTGTTCAGAGCACAAATGGCGTATGAGGGTGAGACTGCCACCAGAGACACTTCCTCTCGGTAGGCGCTTAGAGTACTAGACTCCTCTTCAGGCGAACATCATTGGATCTATCGAGGAGATTCCGAGCCAGTGAATTTGGATGGTTCGCAAGGGGGTCATAATAGCGTTTTTTATATGATACAATTTCTTCCTTAATAGTTGGGATATTAAGATGTTTGTGAACCTCCTCATTCTTGGTGAACCATGGTGCATTCAATAAACCACGTAAGATAACGTCCTCGGCTCTTTGCTAACACATAATATTGCTTTTGCTGCTTACGCCCCATAGCTGGATACCTATGTCCATATGTCCATATTGGTTTAAGTATGGATGTATAGAGTAGACGTTTGTTGTCAACTGTCTGAGGACTGAGTTACGTCCCATTAGCCAAAGCATGGTTCTGTACTTTAGGTTCATTTGGTCTCTTTTGTGTTTAATGTGTGCTTTCCAAGTAAGGCGTCTATCAAAGTGAAATCCCAAGTATTTAACACAGTTTGCTTAAGGTAACATATCTACACTTAATACCACTGGGAGGCTATCTCCTCTTCGCAAGGTGAAGGTGATGTGATTATCCTTATGGGCACTTACTTGAATTTACAATTGAGCATTGGGACAAAACTAGAAACTGGGTACGTAACCCAGTGTCTAGTTTTGTTTAGTACTGATAGCAATTTCAAACTAGCTTTATGGCAGTCCCTGTCACAAGCAAGAAGAGCGATATCATCGGTGTAGGTTGCCACTGTTATTTCATCTGTGACTTGGAGATTACAGGTAAAGAAATTATATAATACTGAGCCCAAAACCGAGCCCCGTGGTACGCATGAATGTTGTGAAAAACAGATTAAACCTCTCCCTGTTTCACTTGAAAAAAAATCTATGCTTAGGTATGAATGGGGAAGAAGGAATGAGGTAGCCTTTCTTTAACCTTGCACAGCAGACCAAACGCGATCAAACACCTGCTGGACATCAAGGAAAGCTGCTGAACAGTATTTCTTTTCCTCAAAGCCCTGTCGGATTACATTATAAACTCTGTGGACTTGTTCAATTGCCGAGTAATGTTTTTTAAAGCCAAACAGGAAGCAATAATACCTTTACCATAGTTTAGATATGGCAGGAATTAGGCTGATGGGCCTGTAAGATGACATATCATGAAGTGGTTTGCCTTGTTTGGGTATCATAATGATCTGGGATATTTTCTAGAGGTCAAGGTAGTGATATGTTCTGAACACTACAATAAAAGGACAAGTAAGGGCAGTAATAGCTTTTCGGAGTAATTCTTTAAGAATTTTGGAAGTGATTCGATCAAATCCAGGAGCTTTCTAATGGTCCATTAGTCTAATTTCCCGTGCAACTCCTTTGGGAGTTGTTGGATTTAAAGAGAGGCTCATTTGATAGGTTTATCCAAGAACACTGTCAATATCACTATTATTACATCCTGCATTTGGCTTGAAAACTTTGGCTAGGTGTTCTACAAATGCTTCAGCTTTCTTTTCATCAGATCTAGCCCAAGTGGATCGCAGTTTAAGTGGAGGCTGATGTTAGATCGATTTATTTTAACAAAAGACTCAACCAGCCTTTGAGATGGAGATGAAGATCAGAGAGACAGATATATTCATTTCCATCTCATCATGTAACGATCTAGAGAGCTATTGCTCTTGTACCCTCAGAATTTGGACAAAGGGTTTTCTAGCACCGAGGATACTGGTACCCTACCGGGATAATGTCTCTCTATTCCAATATCTTTGTCCAAAAAAGCGTTGCCAGAAAAAAATGTCCCCAAGAAATATTTTTTCTATCTAAAACGTATTTTACAATATCCATAACTTTAAAAAAGTTATTTTTTTTAGTTTTACCCTGTATCCCGCACGTAGTATGGTATGTAGAGGGAACTTAGAAACCTAGTGTTAAGACACGTTTCCATTAAGACACCGCTGTACTCCACTTCCCGTTGACTTAAAGGAATTGCATGCTTATAAGCGGAGCTCAACGCCGCTTTATTGTTTAAAAACATTTCTTTCATCTCTTTCTTTTATTTTATTACTTTTGGTACGGTTTTTCCAAAATAGCTTTATCAGTGCTAATTTAAATAAAAATAAATATAAATAATTCTGAAAATGTTTAATGGTTGGGGCTATCTATAGGTCATATGATGTCATTCACCTAAAAGGGTAAAACCTGCAGTTTATGCAGTTTTCATAAATGTCTTTGACCCACATATTCCTCATTTTCCAAATGACTTTTGATATATTGTATGTGGCCGAATTTAACGCAGCGCTATGTCTCGTTAGCATAGCAAAGATATAAAAAAACATTATATCTCCGTATTAAAATCGAAGTCATAAAACTCGCCTCGTCGCTGAGATTCACGCTGTATCCCGCACATGGCAAATGCAGGCAGCCAGGGTAGGCAGAGGGAACTTGGGAACCTGCTGTTAAGATACTCCGTTCCACTGTCATTCCCCACTTTCTGTCGAATTTCAGTCATTATGTATTGAGTGGCGGACCGCAAAGCCGCGTTTTGCCCAGAGTGAAAAAATGAAAATATTAAATATTTAAATTTAAAATATTAAATATATCGTCTCGAGCGGAGATCGAACCCACAACCTGTCGTTTACAGTCACACGCTGTGCCACGACAGGCATCTATTATAAATTCAGATATATATTTTAATGTTTACTAAAACCTGTTAGTTTTATACTGACTACTACAGCGAGTGGACGTCTTTAAAAATGAAATTATTTTATTTCATTATATTTATAAAATTATTTGTATACATTTATGGCTATTCTTATTTGGAAGAAGTGCTATCTTGGAAGCAAATTAGCTATGAAGTGGATCAATTTGTATGTAAGTTACTAAGGCATGTTTGTATGAACATATCTATCTATACTTATAACAAATCTGTAAATGATCGCTGTCTGTTCATGGAAGATATATTAAATAACATCTTATAGGGGACGTTTATTTATATAATAGGACACAAAATAGTGATTTTTATAATGTTAATTTGTTTGTCTGTGCGTCTGCACGCGCTAACCTCAAAAACGGTTAACCAAATATAAAAGCAGTTTTCATGATTATATATAGCAACCTTCCTTCTACATTTATCAGCGTGGCAAAATGATTTTCTATGTGAAGGTTGTTAGTTCGATTCCAATAAGGGAACATTAATATCTAGCTCTAATCTAACTAACAACCTAAAAAGTGTGGTGTCAAATTGTACAATGTGTCTAAAAATAAGAAGGAAATGGGGAAATTAAATGGCGAACAGAAGTGGAGCAGAGTGTATTAACACTAGGTTCCCGGGTTCCCTCTGCCTACCCTGCCTCGTGCAGGAGACAACGTGAAGCTGAAAAAAAAAGTAGAGAGTAACAAAATGTCTTATCACTCCCTGGTTCATCATCAGGTTCCCTGTATGTCTTAAAACTAGGATCCCTCTGCCTTCTCAATGCGGGATATTGCGTGAACTTAACAAAAACAATTTAAATTTAATTTGTTTAATTCTGATGACTATACGTTACAATTTTATCTTAAAGATAATTTTATTCGGGTCGGTGTCAGATATAACAATAAAAAAAGTAGTTATCAAACCTCTAATTATATCAAATATAAATTAAATATACATATAATTATAAGCTATAAAAAGAGTCGTGGCGCAGCGACACAAGCGTGTGTCTGTAAATGACAGATTGTGGGTTCGATACACAGTCGAGGAAATGAAACATTACATATCTTCACACTAAATATTTAATGGTTAAATTTCTGCGTTCTGGTTGCTGGTCTTAACACTAGATTCCCAAGTTCTCTCCGCCTACCCTGCCATGTGCGTGATACAACGTGAAGATGAGTAGCATTAAAAGAATAAAACCAAGTCTAATACTTCATTAGGATTAACGGTTAAAAGAGAAGATACACGCTAAACACATGTTTGCCCTTCCTTGGTAGTCAGGGAAAATGTCCAAGTTGGCACTGAGTCCAAAACTAACGGATTTTAAATATATAAAGGAAATATGCAAATTGGAAACGAAATATCTTAACGCTATGTTCCTAGGTTCCCCGCTATGTAAGGGATATTGCGTGAAATCTTTTACTTATTGACTAACAAAAAACAAGCAGCGGGAACGCGGCGTAGAACGCTGAACTTTGGCATGTAGGTTAAGACATCTACAAAAGAGAAGTGAGCATCGATCTCTCTCGGTAAAAAGGGAAGCGTGACGTTGAGCTCCGCCATACAACACGCATTACCTCAAATCCAATGGGTAGTAGAATGGAGTGAGTGAAGTTCCCAGGTTCCCTTTGTAGGAACCCACCGCCAGGTATGTGATACGGCATGAACCTAAAAGAAAGTATGCTTGTAGATAACAAAGATGCAGATTACAAAAAAAATCCTGGTGCCGTCCATTTCGAGCAGGAATTAAATGATTCGGAGAAATTTTTCATACAATACAACAATGTGCCTATCGGCTTTGAAGTTTACGAAGACCTAGTGTTTGTTACCGTTCCGAGACGACGTTATGGTAAGAGAAATACTTCCCGAAAAACCTTACATATATTTTCTCTTTCTCTCCTCATCTTCTTTTACGGAGTTAAACTCTGCTTCTTAATATACAGTGTCTCACAATCTGGTGGAAATGGGAGTGTCTCGATACTAGATCTTTGGTTCACACAGCTACATTTAGGAAGAGTAGAGAGAAGTTGAAATATATTTTCTAGCCATACTATGTGTTACTTAGAATTCTTAAAGTTAGATGGATTCCAAGAAGGGCAGGTAATCCTACTGCGTTCAAATTTACGTACGTTTCTTTAATAAATATATTTCTTTTCCATCTGTGGATTAACACTTTTTAATTCAATAAAAATATTTGTTATTCTTCATCGTGTTGAGTTTCGTTAATTCAAAGCTTAAAATTGGTAGAAATAGAATAAATACGTAAACCTCTAAAAAACTTTCTTCCTCAGCTTCACGCTGCATCCCGCGGTGAAACCCAACGCCGCGCTTTGCCTTTTCACCAGAACGAAGAAATGAAAACTTTAAATATTTAATTCGAAAATATTAAATATTTCATTTCCTAGAGTGGGGATCGAACCTACAACATGCTTGTGCCTCTGTACTACGACAAATATCAAACCTAAACTAATAATTTCAGGAATACCTTCAACATTGAACTATGTGGAACTGTCTGATAATAGATCTCCACATTTGAAACGTTATCCGGGAAGTGAAAATCTGACATCTGTGTATCGCCCCAGGGTAGATGCCTGTGGACGGCTTTGGATGGTTGACACTGGATTATTGGAAGTGCCTGGTATGTAGACTTTATTTTTTTCAGCTTCACGCAGTATCCCGCACATGGCATCCCGCAGAGTAGAGAGTCGAGGATATTTGGGAATCTAGTTAAGTTAAAACTCCGTTCCATTAGAACACTTTTATTACCCACTTCCGAGTTACGTATCACGTGGCGGTACAAAAATCATTAATATCCTTAAATATCCAATTTCTACGTACTTTAAAATCTAATGTAGTAAAGTCCATTTTTCCTGTTTCCCAAGAAATTTGGAGAAATCATATTCTTAATTTTATATATTACCTCTCAATGTTAATTTAACAACTCCTGTAGTTTCGTTTGTGCGTTGTCTGTCAGTGACTGACGGAAAGATTTTATATGTCCGGTCACTTTTTTTCAGGGAACAGAACTCAAGTAAAACAGCCAGCCATTGTTATATACGATTTGCAGACAAAGAAACAAATATTGTATTATGAATTAAAAGACAGCGATCTTATCAATGAAAGAACTCCTGGAGGTATGTAAATATAAAAAAATGCGATAAACAGGGCTAACATAGTAAAAGAATTCTTCTCTAGTCATTTTTCACTCGACGGAAATCAACGCCACGTTTTATCTTATTTTAAGAGTAGAAAAAATAAAATTCTCATCCCACGAACGGGAACGGGAGAAATGAACCCACAATCACCGAGTTAACGAATGCTAGCTAAACAGTTTCGCTTGGGGCAGAAATTATCAGAGAACCTAGATAAGACTAATATTGAGGTCTTTCGTGGCGCAGAAGCGGTATAAACGACAGGTTCTGGGTTCAACGTTTATTAATAAATTTTTTTTGCCTGCGCTCTGGCAAAGGCAAAACGCGGCGTTAGTTCAGCCAATCAACACGCAACGGTTTCCATGAAAAGCAGGATTAAATCACACTACTTTCTAATTATTATACGTTTTCCAAAAAGTGTTTTTCTTTTGAAAACAGTAAAAATATTAAATAAATACCATTCTCTCTCGGCAAATGATTATTCTAAGGAAAATTGTAAAAATCGTCGCAAAAGACATGCGACATAGCTTGATGAGAATATCTGGTTTAGTTGGTCAGAGCGCTTGGATGGTTAAATGTCTATATATATGTATGCTTTATATTCCAGGTCTCACATCAATAGCCGTTGAAGTTACGAATCAGAACTGTGATGACGCCTACGCATATATTAATGATTTAGCTACGGAGGGAATGATTGTATTCTCCTTGGAGAAACTGGAAAGTTTCAGAATAAATCACTCGACTTTTGTTCACGATGAAAGTTCCTTAAATTTCACCGTAGCAGGTATTTAATAGTTGGTTGTTAATGTTGAACGCGGCGTTAAGTTGCGATAAACGAAACACAATGTTTCGAATTTGGGCTAAAGTTGGGAACTGAAAGTTTTCTAGGTTCCCAAGTTCCCTCTGCCTACCCTGCTTTGCGAAGGATGCAGCCGGAAATAAAACTGAAAGCTTTTTCAACTTCACGCTATACGCTACCCCCATAAGATATAGAAGAAATGAAGCTGGCAAATTATATTTTTGTTTATGTGTTTTATTATGATAAAGTGCGTTTTTAAGTAGCGAAATTTAAAGAACGACTTGAAGACATAGCTAAGAGACCTTAAGGTGCCAAATAGGCAAAAAAAGCTGCACTATATTTTTGGTTGTTTCACGCTGTATCCCGTACAGAGTAGGGTAGAAGAAACTTGTGAAACCTAGTGTGAAGAGATTCCGTTTCCATAAAGACACTTCCGTTCTCCACTTTAAGTCGAATTCGGGGCATTGTATATTGAGTGTTAGAACTCATGTTTTGCTTCGCCACCAGAGCGAAGAAATGAAAATCAAACCTACAAAATGTCGCGTTTTTAGTCGCGTTATTTCAAAGTAGGTAAGTTTAATTTGTTTTAGGATACACAATACCCTGGAAGGATGGCTTGTTTAGTATCGCTTTGTCGGAACCAAATTTTAACGGGGATAGAACATTATATTACCACCCTTTGGCTTCTATTCAAGAATTTTCTGTCAATACCATTTATTTGAAATCTCGTATGATTAGAAGTGATCAGGTGAGATATATATACTTACATAAATACGTTAACATGCATTAGCTCGCGGCTTAGAGTTGTGTCACTCAACACACAAGGACTTAGACGACGGTGGGAAGTGAGGAACAGAATGGACAGTCTTTTAAATGGGTTCCCAGATTCACTCTGTCTACCCTGCCGCAGGAGCACATGCGTGCGTCTGTCTGTTGTAGGTTTAAAAGCGCGACGTTGGGTTTCGCCACCTAAAAAACAAAAGGAACGGAAATGTCGTAATGGGATCGGAGTGTCACAATAAGTTCCTAGGTAGACACTCCATTCCGTTTCCCAAGTTCTGTTGAATTTAAGATATTACGTAGTCAGTAGCAGAACTAAACGTCACTGTTTACTTATTACCAGAACGAAATAATGTAAATATTTAATTACGAGTACCTCGAGTGCGGGTTGTATGCACAGCCTATTATTATGAAAAATTATATATAATATTAAAAATTATATATAATATTAAAAGCAATTTTTATGAAAAATTATATATAATATTAAAAATTACAGTTCAAATCGCTAGGCGTCAAAGGACATAACTCCCAAAGCGGGTCACACGACTACCATCCTCGTTCTAGAACGTTGTTCTTTGCCAATGTCGCCCAAGATGCCATCTTATGTTGGAGAGTCGATGACAAGATGGCGCCCGAAAATATTGAAATAGCTATACAGGATCATCAAAAATTGGTTTATATATCAGGTCGTAATTTTCTATCTTTTGGAACTCAACGCCGTGTTTCTCTTGTTACCAGAGCGTGTAGAAAGAATAAAAATATTTTCTGGCTGGGAACCCACAACCGTCGTGGTTACAGACATAGTTTACGGCTTTTATTATAATTATAATAATCATAATTAAATTTTCAAACTTTTTGTGAAGCAGTGGCAGAAGCGTGCGACTGTAATCGCGACGCGCATTGAATAATTAATATTTTCATTTCTCAGAGGCCTGTCGTGGCGCAGCGGCACAAGAGTGTGACTGTAACCGACAGGTTCTGGGTTCGATTCCCAGTCGAGGAAATGAAATATTTAATATTTTCAATTTGAATATTTAATGTTTCATTTCTTCGCTCTGGTAATAAGGCAAAGCGCGGCGCTGAGTTCCGCCACTCAACACGCAATGCCTCAAATTCGGCGGAAAGTGGGGAACGGAAGTGAAACGGAGTGTCATAACACTAGGTTTCACTTCCTTTCCCTCTGCCTACCCTGCCTAGTGCGGGATACAGCGTGAAGCTGATGATATATGATGATATATCCATTTCTCAGCTTTCAGTTTCACCACGCAACATGCAAAGCCTTAAATTCGGTGGAATGTACAAGAATCTGTACCACATTGAAAACACGCTATTGAGACAGTACACTACGCTAATATCGTGTTCAGACAACTATATAAAAGATACAAGGCCAGTCGTGGCACAGGGTAAAATTGTTCATCGGTTGAAAACGATAAGAAAATTGAGAACGAGTGTTTTACCACTCCGTACCTGGGTACGGGAACCTGGGTTCCCGTTTAACCAGCTATGTTCGGGAAACAGCGTGAAAGTATAAAACAATGTCTTGAATACACTAATGATATTTTTTTTTTACAGATTTAAAAGTAATCGGTGATTATTTATGGGTGTTAGTGAATAAAATGCCAATATTCGTATATTCGAAGTTTGACTTGAATGAACCAAATTTCTTCATACACAGGTTATTTAAATATATTTTTATTTAATTATCTTTTTTGTTGTTAGTGGTAATATAGCAAAGCGCGGCGTTGAGTTCCGCTACTCAACACACAATGCCTCAAATTCGGCGAAAAGTGGGGAACGGTAGTGGAACGGAGTGTCTTAACACTAGGTTCCCGGGTTCCCTCTGCTTATCCTGCCTCGTGCGGGATACAGCGTGAAGCTAAAAAAAATATTTTTTCTTTAACCTGCACATAGCATTTTTTTTTACCTGCACATGGCAGAGCAGGCAGAAGGAACGTGGGTAAGTAGGGAACGGAACAGAATACTGTAAAGTTTCATTTAGATACGTTCAGTAATTTTTACATGAAAGAGGAACAAACATTCATTTTCACAAAAGTTCACATAGAGCTTAAATTTTAAGACATAAAGGCAGCGTTTAATTACGCCACTAAACATAATATGACGATTATATCCTTGTACCTAAATAATCTGAGAAATAACAATTTGTTCTATCGATGTTTTCGATCAATTCCTTAAAAAAATGTTGTATTTTAGTTTCTATTTCTGTTTCAGAATCAACATCAAAAAGCTATTGAAAAATAAATGTAAAAGAAAACAATGAAATACCAAACTATATTGATTTATCAGCTTCACGCTTTTCCCGCACGTAGTGGGGGCAGTAAGATAAAATTTGGGAACCTAGAGTTAACATACTTTATTCTCATCGAGATAAGTTCGTTCCTCACTATCCACCGAATTTAAGACACTGTGTGTTGATTAACGTAACTAAACATCGCAATTTGCGCTGTTACCAGAGCTGAAATACGAGATATTTGATTTGCTCAAGTGGAGGTCGAACCTATACCTGTAATAATACCTGTCACCTTTACATATGCACAACAGGCGCACAATCTAACTATGGATAATCTAAGTTATTTGTAGCTCCGTCGTCCACTGTACCGTATACCGTTGCGTTTGGCGCTCCATTCTCTCTGCCTACCCCGCTAGGGATATAGCGTGAAGCTAAGTAAGCAAGATTATCTAAGAAACTGACTTTAACCCGCGGCATTAAGTTTTGCCGCTCAACACACAATGATTCAAATTCCACGGAACATAATACTGGTCTAAATACTGGGTGCCCAAGTTCACTCTGCCTGTCGTGACATCTGCGGGAGACAGCGTGTAGCTGACACATAGGCACAAGTGAATAAATCAAACGATATAGTTATAATGTAATTTACATTAAACAACAATAAAAAATATATAACTGATTAGTTTTTTTTTATTTTCCCTCTTACAGTAGCACAGAGTAGACTATAGACTGGGAGTTCTATTCCCCCCACTCAACAAAAAGAATGATTTTTATTTCTTTGCATTGATCGCTGCGCGTTCGTAACGAAGCAGATTGCGGAATAAAGTTCCGCCACTCAACTCGCAATGCCTTAAATATTTAGCGGAAAATGTGAATCCGACAGTTTTAAAAGATACAAAGTTCCTTCTTTTTTTTATGGAAAAGACGGCAAACGAGCGTACGGGCCACCTGACGGTAAGTAATCACCGCCACCCACGGCCCCGAGTAACTCCAGAGGAGCTACAGGAGCGTTGCCGTCCTTTAAGGTGGAAGGGCACCGGGGCCCGGCGTTACCTAATGCGATAATAATACCTAAAGCCACTACTTAACGCCGGTCTTAAATGCTGCGGGTGGTAACAATCCGGTTGAGTCTGCCCATGCGTGTTGCCATTACTGGCAACGTGACTCTACCACACGCACTTTAGTCGCCTCTTACGACACCATCAGTACCAGGGTGATCCTATTCTAAGCCGGAATCACACGGCTAAAACGGCTTCTGTCTACCTTATAGTATAGAATTCACACTGCCTTTGCGGACGAGAATACGGATATACCCAAATACGGATACGAATATTCTTATTATCACTAGAACACAGGTTCAAGCTAAAAGTTCACTATGTCTGAGTTTTTGTATTATATAAGGAATTTTAAAAAATAAGGTTTGCCTTATAAGCTGCAAAACCTAAGGTAGTTAAATATGTATAACACAGCCTAAATATGAAGGTTGAAATTGATCTTTTAAAGGAATGACTCACAAAAAGTTATTTAATAAATATACCTAATCCGAAAGATATACTTATCATAATAAGAACTTTGGAAAACCATCCTATATATTTGTAGCAAGAGTAATCTATTTAATTTTTTATTACATCTTATATTAAAGAGAATCAAGATTATAAAAAAAATCCACAGCGCTTGCTTAATAAAATTAACACCTTATTGCAATAAAAAAGTCAGTCAAGTGATACGAGAGCGGAAAAGTGCCAGCAGTATGCCAGCTTCGTTAGCGATACACTTCCTATGAAAAGAGTCAAATACGTCACTCACTTGCCAGTATCTGCAGCTGTTTCGATGAATTTGGCAAAAAGTGAAGCGAAATAGATTTAACATGTGCTACCGGCTCTGTTTCGTTTTGTGAAGGTTTAAATGGATGTTACATTTTGGTGCTTAAAAATTACTTAAAACTTTAAATTCGTACATATATTACTTTTATTAGCAATGCTAGACGTCTAACGTTATAGTTATATACCATCACCTGGCACTGGACACATCCACATCCAAGTATTAGATAGCGAAACGCTGTAACTCGTTTTATACAATTAGGTAGACAGAATTGAGATACCCATATATTGAGACACTCTATAATGTGTTATTAATAAAAAAAATATTTGAAAGTAGTATTTAACCGCGTCGACAAAGAATTATAATTGAAGAATTATACCGATAAGGCCAAGAAATTAAATGTGTAGAACCTCAATTATGTGTATCCGTTTAGCGATTCTGGAGAAACACAAACAAACACACTCACATACCCACACACACACACACACACACACACACACACACACACACACACACACACATACATATAAGCTACCCCTTAGCTATCAGGAAATAAAATGTGATCTTAAAATACGACTAGCACTTTAAGGTATGTATATAATTCATACAAATTTTATCCGACATCTGCTTACACCAAAACAAGAAACTGACAACTAGATATTAACGATAATAAGGCAAAGCGCGGCGTTGAGTTCCGCCACTCAACACGCAATGCCTCAAATTTCGGCGGAAAGTGGGGAACGGAAGTGGAACGGAGTGTCATAACACTAGGTTTCACTTCCTTTCCCTCTGCCTACCCTGCCTAGTGCGGGATACAGCGTGAAGCTGAAAAAAAAAAAAAAAAAGATATTAACGAAGCGAAAGCTTATTGTATCTAAGTTCAAAATGAATGAAAAAAAAAGGTATTCATACAATTTTAGTAGTTTTATTAAGATCAATTTGTAGTTTTCAGACAACAAAAAGCTTTGTGATGAACATTTTGTTGTATTTTCCGTCGAGTATCCATTAAATAGTTTTTTATATTTTTGTAAATAATTTTATTTCTCGAACGGATCGATTATACATAATACAGTTTGGATATTCGCACCCCTTCCCCTTGTAAAGAGATTTTGGAGAAAAGATGGCAGTCTCTCCATTTAAAAACCGTCAACAGCCACTTAAATGGAAAGGTAAAATACGAGACTGGGTACGGCTAGGGCGTCACCGCCCTACACCTCTAGGTTCCCAAGCTGTCTCTACCTACTCCGCCGTATACTAGATACAGAATGAAGCAAAAAGGTTATTAAAATATAAACAATACAAGAAATTTATTTGTATCTGATTATAAGGAAATAAAAACCAATATTTTTTTTTAGCTTCACGCTGTATCCCGCACGAGGCAGGGTAGGCAGAGGGAACCTGGGAACCTAGTGTTAAGACAATCCGTTCCACTTCCGTTCTCCACTTTTCGCCAATTTTGAGGCATTGCGTTTTGGGTGGCGGAACTCTACGCCGCGCTTTGCCTTATTACCAGAGCGAAGAAATGAAACATTAAATATTTAAATTGAAAATTTTCCTCGGCTGGGGATCGAACCCATAACCTGTCGGTTACAGTCACACTCTTGTTCCCCTGCGCCACGACAGGCCTCATCAAATATATATATTAAAGAAATCAAGAATTATAAATATTTTGATTAATTTATTATTATTCTTTTATGTTCACTCTATATCCCGCACATCCCACATGTATCCCAATTTCAGCTCAAAACCCATGTTCCCAAATTTTCCCCGTCTACACTTGACAGAGAAAGTTTGGCAACATTTTTGCTTGATTTTGCTGTCCCTTTAAGGACGTTGAAAAAATTTTTTTAGCTCTACTCTGCATCCTGCATATAGCGAGTTAGGCAAAGGGTACGTGGGCAATTAGTGTTAAGATACTTTCTTTCCAAAAGGATACTTTCATTCCCTACTTTATGCCGAATTCTTAAAGCGTTGCGTGTTAAGTAGCGTAAATTAACAAACAATAGAAATATTTTCCTAAAACTAACTTTCTAATCTACGTGTATGCCAAATCACGGCGTTCTACGCCGCATAATTTTTGTGTACTATCGTTCTCGTTTAGTAAAGGAAGAATTATATAAATACATGTATTATTTGTATAAAAAGTAATTGTTTGTAAGGACATATAAACATACTCATGTCATACATATATATATATATATATATATATATATATATATATATATATATATATATATATATATATATATATATATATATGAAGCTAAAAGAATATATGCTTGTAGATAATAAAGATGCAGATTACAAGAAAATACCTGGTGCCGTCTATTTCGAGCAGGAATTAGATGATTCGGAGAAATTTTTCATACAATACAACAATGTTCCTGTCGGCTTTGAAGTTTACGAAGACCTAGTGTTTGTTACCGTTCCGAGACGACGTTATGGTAAGGGAATTACTTCCCGAAAAAACTTACGTATCATTTTTTCTTTCTCTCTTCATCTCTCTTTACGGCGTTGAGTTCTGTTTTTCAATACGGAGTGTCCCAAAATCTGGCGAAAAGGGGAGTGCGGAGTGTCTCGATGGATAATAATAATAATAATATTCTTTGTAGACCTATAAAGAAGATTACAATGGATCTTTGGTCGAAACAGCTATATTCAGAAAGTGTGAAGTTGAAACACATTTTCTAGTCAGAATATTTATAATTCTTGGAGTTAGATGGATTTCATGAAGCGTGAATTTTTATCTTAAAAATTATATTGCTTAAATGGATTAACATTTTTTTTTACTATATTTTTAAAGTGTTATTCCACACTTAGGACAGAAAATACTAAACTTAAATTTAAAAACTTAAATTTGAACGAATGGCTTAGTTGGTCAGAGCGCTGGAACGGTTTTCCAGAGGCGCGGGTTCAAGTCCTGCTTCGTTCAAAATTTTTATACGCTTTTTAAATTTAAGTTTGGATTAACATTTTCAAATCAGTAAAAATATCTGTAATACTTCATTAAACGTGTTGAGTTTCGATATTCAATGTTAAAAATTAATGGAAATAAAAATGTAAAGTGTTTTCACACTTTCCTTTTTTATTTCCACTAATTTTAATTTTTATACGTAAACTTCTAATTAAAATTCTTCCTCAGCTTCACGCTGTATCCCGCACACGGCAGATTAGACAACTTGGGAACCTAATGTTAAGACACTCCGTTCCGTTTCCCAAATTTCGCTAAGCTTAACGCCGCTCTTTGCCTTTCTACTAGAACGAAGAAATGAAAACATTAAATATTTGATTCGAAAACATTAAATATTTCATTTTCTCCAGTGGGGATCGAACCCAGAACATGCTTGTGCCTCTGTACTACGACACATAAACTAACAATTTCAGGAATACCGTCAACATTGAACTATGTGGAACTGTCTGATAATAGATCTCCACATTTGAAACGTTATCCGGGAAGTGAAAATCTGACATCTGTGTATCGCCCCAGGGTAGATGCCTGTGGACGGCTTTGGGTGGTTGACACTGGATTATTGGAAGTGCCTGGTATGTAGACTTTATTTTTTTTAGCTTCACGCAGTATCCCGCACATGGCATCCCGCAGAGTAGAGAGTCGAGGATATATTGGGCATCTAGTTAAGTTAAAACTCCGTTCCAATAGAACACTTTTACTATCCACTTCCCGTCGAGTTACGTGTTACGTAGCGGAACTAAACACCGCGCTTGAATTGCTATCAAAGCAAAAAAAAAATATTTCATATCCTCAGGAGCGAACTCACAACATGACGTTATACTACGTACTTTAAAATCCAATATAGAAAAGCTCATTTTTCCTGTTCCCCAAGGAATTTGGACATTCTCTGGACTGTAGTTTTATTTGTGCGTTGACTTTCAATCACTAACGGAAAGATTTTATTTTTATGGTCACTTTTTTTCAGGAAACAGAACTCAAGTAAAACAGCCAGCCATTGTTATATACGATTTACAGACAGAGAAACAAATATTGTATTATGAATTATCAGACAGTGATCTTATCAATGAAAGGACTCCTGGAGGTTTGTAAATATAAAAAAAAATGCTTCAGGCTGCGGGATAAGCAGAGCTAACGTAGTATTAAAATTCTTGTTTCGTGTTGAGTGGCGGAAATCAACGCCACGTTTTAACTTAATTTATAATAAGATAAAACGCTCTTATGAGCATAATAAAATTCTCATCCCTCAAACAGAAATGGGAGAATTGAACTCAAAATCACCACGTTAACGAATGTTAGCTAAGCAGTTCTACTTGGGGCAGAAATTATCGGAGAACCTAGAGAAGAATAGTATTGAGGCCTGTCGTGGCACAGAAGCATTATAAACAACAGTTAACGGTTCAACCGGTTACGGTGAACGGTTTCGACGAAAAGCAGGATCAAGTCACGCCACGTTCTAATTATTATACGTTTTCTAAAAAGTATTTTTCAAAAAGTCTGGATTTACACTTTCAAAATTGTAAAAATATTAAATTAACAGTTGATTGTACATATATATGTATGCTTTATATTTCAGGTCTAACATCAATAGCCGTTGAAGTTACTAATGATAACTGTGATGACGCCTACGCATATATTAATGATTTAGCGACGGAGGGAATGATTGTATTCTCCTTGAAGAAACTGGAGAGTTTCAGAATAAATCACTCCACTTTTGTTCATGATGAAAGTTCCTTAAATTTCACTGTAGAAGGTATTTAATAGGTGGTTGTTAATGTTGAACGCGGCGTTAAGTTGCGATAAACGACACAATGTTTGGACTGAATTTGGACTAATATTGGGAACTCGTTGTATTGGCAGTAATTTATAAAGTTCCCTCTGGCTATCCTGCTTTGCGAAGGATACAACGTGTAGCTGAAAAAAAAAAACAGTAAACTTTTTTAACTGCATAAGATATAGAAGAAAAGGAACTGCAAAATTATATTTTTGTTTGTGTTTTATTGCGTTTAGGAACAATTTGAAGACATTGCCAAGACATGCTACCTTAAGGACTCTTAAGGTGCAGACTCTTGAGGCCTGTCGTGGCGCAGCGACACAAGAGTGTGACTGTAACCGACAGGTTCTGGGTTCGATCCGTTCGACGTTCGAAATAAAATATTTAATATTTTCAATTTATATATTTAATGTTTCATTTCTTCGCTCTGGTAATAAGACAAAGCGCGGCGTTGAGTTCCGCCACTCAACACGCAATGCCTCAAATTCAGCAGAAAGTGGGGAACGGAGTGTCATAACACTAGATTCCACTTCCGTTCCCTCTGCCTACCCTGCCTAGTGCGGGATACAGCGTGAGGCTGAAAAAAAAAAAGGTGCAGAATAGAAAATTTCACTGTGTTTTTTGTAGCTTCATGCTCTCTCCCATACAGAGTAAGTTAGGCAACGAGAACTTAGGATCGAAGTGTGAAGAGACTCTCCACTTTACGTCGAATTCAATGTATTGTGTGTTCAGTGGTAGAATTCAACGTCAGGCTATGCTTCGTCACCAGAGCGAAGATAAGAATATATTAGATATTTCATATCCTCGAATGTAGATCGAACCTACAAACAGGCGCGTTTGCAGTCGCAAGCCTGTGCCTGAAAGGCCTCAGTTACTTCAAAGTACGTTTACTTTGTTTTAGGATACAGAATACCCTGGAAGGATGGCTTGTTTAGTATCGCTCTTTCGGAACCAGATTATAACGGGGATAGAACATTATATTACCACCCTTTGGCTTCTATTCAAGAGTTTTCTGTCAATACTAAATACTTGAAATCTGGTATGATTAAAAGTGATCAGGTGAGTTATATATACACGTACATATATGTATATATACATACTCGTAAATACATGCATTACCTCGCGGCCTAGAGTTCTGCCACTCTACACGCAATGAGATAGACAACGTTGGGAAGTGAGGAACAGAACGGACTGTCTTTAAAATAGGTTCCCAGATTATCTCTGTTTACCTTGCTGCAGGGGCACAAGCGTGCGTCTGTCTATTGTAAAGTTGAGTTTCGCCACCCAACACGCAATGTAAAATTGTGAACGGATATGGAAACAGGATCGGAGTGTCACAGTAGGTTTCCAGGGTTGACCTGCCTACCCTGGCATGCAGAAGATTAAGACCTTCCTCTTCTAATAGGGTGTAAAAACTTCAAAATGTTATTCCAAAAGTTGTGGGCAACTAATACTGTTTATACATATTTAATATAGACAGCTATATATATATATATATATATATATATATATATATATATATATATATATATATATATATATATATATATATATATATATATATATATATATATATATATATATATATATATATATATATATATATATATATATATATATATATATATATATATATATATATATATATATATATATATATATATATATATATATATATATATATATATATATATATATATATATATATATATATATATATATATATATATATATATATATATATATATATATATATATATATACATATACATATATATATATATATATATATATATATATATATATATATATATATATATATATATATATACATATACATATATATATATATATATATATATATATATATATATATATATATATATATACATATACATATATATATATATATATATATATATATATATATATATATATATATATATATATATATATATAGACATATATATATATATAGCTCCGCGCCGTATTCTATATATGCATGGAGCAGAGGGAACTTGGAAATGTAATGTTAATACACTCCATTCCGTTTTCCAGGTTTTGCCGAATTTAAGGTAGCGGAGCTCAACGCCATTGTTCACTTGTTACCAGAGCGAAGAAATGAAAATATTTTATTACATCGAGTGCGGATGAATGCACAACCGCAATGATCGTAGTCACAAGTTTGTGCCTCTGCGTCACAACATTTTTTTTATAGATCGCCATTTAAAATACAATAATATTAAAAATTACAGTTCAAATCGCTAGGCAACAAAGGACATAAATCCCAAAGTGGTTCACACGACTACCACCCTGGTTCTAGAACGTTGTTCTTCGCCAATGTCGCCCGAGCCGCCATCTTGTGTTGGAGAGTCGACGACAAGATGGAGCCTGAGAATATTAAAATAGCTTTGCAGGATCATGAATTGTTGCTTTATATATCAGGTAGCATTTTACTATCTTTTTTACTTGAACGCCATATTTTTCTTATCACCAGAGCATCTAAAAGGAAATGATATGTTTCCCCATTGGGCATAGGCACTACCGTAGCGTTTAAGGACGTAATATTCTATTATAATTATAATAACATAATTATTAAATTTTCATAAATGTTTTCAAGCACTGGTACAAGAGTGCGACGATAAACGTGGCCTAGCGCGGCGTTAAGTTCCGCCAATATAAAAGCATACGTGGCGCTGGCATGGTTGTGAACGGAAAGAAAATTGGGAACGCAAGTAACTTAATGGGAATGGAGTGTAGCGTAGTGAACCGAATGTTAACTACATTCGGTTCCCAGGATCCTGCGTATACTGTGGGGAAACAGCGTGAAAATATAAAATAACGTCTTGAATACACTAATCGCGGCGTTGAGTTCCGCCAATAAACACGCAATGCCACAAATTTCGCGGAAAATGGGGAACGGAGTGTCTTAATACTAGGTTCCCATGTTTCCTCCGCCTACCCTGCCGTGTGCGGGATACAGCGTGAAGCTGAGAATAAGAATACACTAATGTTTTTTTTTTTTTACAGATTTAAAAGTAATCGGTGATTATTTATGGGTGTTAGTGAATAAAATGCCAATATTCGTATACTCAAAGTTGAATTTGTATAAAACAAATTTCTACATACACAGGTTATATATATATTTATTTAATTTTATATATATTTTTATTTAATTACCTTTATCTTTTACCTGCACACTGTATCCTGCACATGGCAGGGCAGGCAGAAGGAACTTGTTAAGTAGGAAATGGAACAGAATACTGTAAAGTTTCATTTAAATCAGTTCAGTAATTTTTGCATGAAAGAGGAACAAATATTCATACTCACAAACTTTCACATACAACTTAAATTTTAAGACTGAAACGCAGCGTTTATTTACGCCACTTAACATAATATGACGATTATATCCTTGTACTTGTATTTTAGTTTCTATTTCTTTTTCAGAATCAGCATCAAAAAGCTATTGAAAAATGAATGTAAAAGAAAACAATGAAATACCAAACTATATAGATTTATCAGCTTCACGCTTTGTCTCGCAAGTAGTGGGGCAGGAAGTAGAAACTTGGGAACCCAGAGTTAAGACACATTGTTCACCACTCCACTCTCCGCCAAATTTAAGATACTGTGTGTTGATTGGCGTAACTAAACATCGCAATTTGCGCTGTTACCAGAGCGAAACTATGAGATATTTGATTTGAACCTATAGCCTTTCACCTTTACATATGCACGACAGGCGCACAATCTAACTATGGATTATCTAAGAAACTGACTTTGACCCGCGGCGTTAAGTTTCGCCGCTCAACACACAATGATTCAAATTCCACGGAACATAATACTGGTCTAAATATTGGGTGCCCAAGTTCACTCTGCCTGTCGTGACATCTGCGGGAGACAGCGTGTAGCTGACACATAGGCACAAGTGAATAAATCAAACGATATATTTATAATATAATGTAATTTACATTAAACAACAATAAAAAATACGAAGTGACTATTAGTCCGATAACTGTACGAATAATTTCTAATTAGTCGTCCGGGTATTTTTTTTTTGTTTAGGTTAGGTTAGGAACAGTTTTATATTATTGGGAAAGCTTTATACATTTCTTATTTTTTATTGCCCCAATGATGATATTTTACCACCGTTACCTCTTAAGACGTTATAATTTAAAAAAAAAGGTCTAATTGTTGAAGATAATGTATCTTAAATGTATGTGGACTAATAATCCAGTTACTGTACAAATAACTATCAATTATTCGTACAGTAACCGGACTAATCATTAAAAATTATTCGTACTGTTATCGTATGTATAGATTCAGCCTAAAAAATATATAACTAATAAGTTTTTTTTTGACTACCCTCTTACTTGACACAGCAGCACAGAGTAGACTATCGACTGGGAATTCTATTCCCCCCACTCAACGAAAAGAATGATACTAAACCTCAATTTAAAAAGCGTATAAAAATTTTGAACGAAGCAGGATTTGAACCCGCGCCTCTGGAATACCGTTCCAGCGCTCTGACCAACTAAGCCATTCGTTCTCACCGAGCTCCGTCGAAATTCTTATACGCTTGTTACAACTTATTTATGTTGTTAGCATCTCTGTAGGAAGATTTTTACAAATTTAAGTTTAGTATTTTCTGTCCTAAGTGTGGAATAACACTTTTAAAACATGGTGAAAATATGAAAAGAATGATTTTTATTTTTTCGCATCGATCGCTGCGCGTTCGTATCGGTGAGTTTTAAAAGATACCAAGTTCCTTCTGACTACCTTATAGTATAGAATTCACACTAACTTTGCTGATGTGAATACGGATATCGACAAGTGACGACGCGCAGAGCGAAGAAATGAAAACTTTAAATATTCTTTTTTTTTTTTTTTTTCAGCTTCACGCTGTATCCCGCACTAGGCAGGGTAGGCAGAGGGAACGGAAGTGAAACCTAGTGTTATGACACTCCGTTCCACTTCCGTTCCCCACTTTCCGCCGAATTTGAGGCATTGCGTATTGAGTTCCGCGGAACTCAACGCCGCGCTTTGCCTTATTACCAGAGCGAAGAAATGAAACATTAAATATTCAATTTGAAAATATTAAATATTTCTTTTCCTCGAGTGGGGATCGAACCCACAATCTGTCATTTATAGTCACACGCTTGTGCCGCTGCGCCACGACAGGCCCCAGAAGCTTAATAAATATATTTTAAATAGAGTGTCTTGACACTGACTTGTTTGATTACGTGGCTTGACTGAAAAAAACTAGAGTATGAATATTGTATTTTTATCTAAAGACCCACAAGACGAAATTAATATATTATTTTAGAGACAATATCCATACATTGGAAATTAAAATTTAAATAAAATAATTATATACTGTAAAAATAAGACGAAGGTTCTGATATTTGAAAAAAAAATAATGGGAGGAGAATGGGAAATGATAACATACCAAATCAAGTGAATGAGCTATTATAACTAGGGAGTATGTCTAGCAGAGACGGAAAATACGAAATGGATTTGGAAAGGTGTATTGCTGCTGGTAACAGAGTCAACGTCAACAAGTCAGCATAGCTGCGCGTTTGGCCGTACACAATGCATTATTGGTACTGGCGCTGTTATACGGCAGCGAAACGTGGGTATTACAGAAGAAGGTTGTCCCTACAGTTAGAGATGCGATCTTTTCGTCGGATATGCGGAGTCAGATTAGCTGACCGCATACCTAATGCGATGCGATGCGATGCAATATAGACTCTTCAGGAGAGGGCGCCGCAGTGCTAACGTGTACTTCGGCTCCGTATTGTTAGTGTTTTTAAAATTATAAAAAAGTGCAAATACTTAGTGAAATAGGAAAAAAGGACAAATAAATACTTGGTTTACAACATATATTGTGGATAACGTGCAACATTGAGTGAAAACTGAGTAATTAGTGAAATCTTGACTGACGATAAAATTATTAATATTGTGTGATTCTATGCATATATCTCCCATCCACTGAACATTTGCACACTTAAGTGAAACACCAAGTGATTGAAGCTAACTGTGGACTTCAACCGCCCGGAATCGTTTATATGAAAATAGGGTTAAGATAAATAACCCTACTTTTGTGAATAACTTGCAAGCCTTGCAATTTACAAATATATACAAATATAAAAACGACATCTGTGCAATAGTATCAGTATCGTTAACACACCACCTTTGATCTGCGATCTACCTCAAGATTTGTCCTACCAAGTCATTCAGAACAAGTACACAAGAGGGCGTTATTAAAAAAATATATATTAATTTAAAATTTAAAAGATCATAAGAAATGGAGGAAATTATGCACGACTTCGAAAAATTCGTAAAGATCTAGATGAACAGAAATCAGCCATAGAAAAAAGCGGAGAAAAAGTCACGCAAAATATAAACTGCATCTTAGAAAAAAAGTTTGTGCTTTTTAATGAAAAATATGCACCTTAAGGAAAAATGTGAAAATCAAGATAAACGACTGTATTTTCTAGAAAAACAAGTTAGGAAAAATAACATTGTCTTTTTCGGGATCAAGGAAAGTGAAGCATCCTATTCTATGTTAGAAGATCATCATCGTCAAATTTATCAAGGATCATTTTTCTCAAAATTTGGATCGCAGGAATATTCAAGAAGCTAGAAGAATAGGCAAGAAAGGGGAAAGATCCCGTCCGATAACTGTAACTTTTTCTACACTTGGCACAAAAATCAATTTGCTTAAAAACAGAAATATACTGAAAAATACCGGATACTACATAACGGATGATTACCCGCAACATATTCTAGAAAAAAGGAAAAAGCTTCAAGAACAAGTAAGAATCGAAAAGGAAAAGGGAAACCTTGTAAAAATAAAATACGATAAGCTTGTCATAAGCGAAAAGAACAAAATAACGGGTAATAACAAAAGAATGCTTTCAACTTATCCTGAAAACAAAATCACGACAGGTGCCGAAAGAAAGACACAGGTTACCAAGAAAAATAAAATACAAACAGAAAAAAGAAGAAATTCAAGCTTATCGGAAAGTGCTTTGAAACCAGGCATGCTGAACTACCTGATTAACAAAAACACGAACAACCCACCAGATCCGCAGCAAAATAAAACCGATAATATATAACAATTACCACCCCCCTCTCGCAACATCAACAACAACACAACAACCTCTATCAAAACACCAGATCAATCTTCCAAGCCGGCTGGTCACCGTGGAAGTTCATGACCAAAACCCTCCAAAGAAACCTCCGACAAATAAGATAATCTCAAATCGTTATAGATTCTGACATACAACTAACGTTGTATGATGAGAGTGTTCTAACGAACACTCTCATCATATGAATATTTGATAGAATTAATCGAAGCTCTCAAAGAAATTAAATACGACATAATAGGATTAGCAGAAACAAGAGGCGTTGGAAACAAAATTGAAGAATATGACAACTTTATTTTTTGTTACACAGGCCAAACACCTGGAAAACATGGCATTGGTTTTATAGTAAAACGCCATCTCAAAATACATACACATAGAGAGCTATCTAGGTCTTTCTGAAAGAGTAGCCTTACTAAACCTAAAATTTGAGAGTACCAGCATATCCATCATTCAAGTTTACGCCCCTACCGCACAAGCAAATCGATAACTTTTATATGACAGTTAATAGAGCAATAGAAGCAGCACACAAAGACCTAATTCTGATGGGCGACTTTAATGCGAAAATTGGCACACCAAGGGATGAGGAACGGTTAATAATGAAGACATACGGATATGGAGTTAGAAACGAAAGAGGACAAAGATTAATCGATTACGCCAGCAAAAACAAACTGTCAATATTAAACACTTTCTTCAAAAAGAAAACCAAAAACAAATGGACATGGCGATCACCAGATGGAACATATAAAAATAAATCGACTTTGTGCTATCAAACCGACCATGTCTTTTTAAAAACATAGAGGTATTGAACATTAATTGTCCTTCAGATCACAGGCCAGTAAGAGCAACATTATCATATGATACTCATTTCAAGAAAAGTAGAAGAAAGTTTACCAACTGTCCAAAATATACAATAACAAGCGAAGAAGAAATCACCAAGTTCAAAGAATACCTAAACTCCAACATATCGAAAGATCATACGCTAGCCGAGAAAATTACTTCAATTCTGAAATACTACGATAACCTAATCAGTGTCATCATATTAAGCTTTCAAAGTGCACGAAGAGCGCAAGACAAGAAGAAAGGCCACAAAATATATACAGACCGTACACAAAAACTTTTTAAAAGAAGACAAGATTAACAAAAAACCTTAAATTAACCTAGAGCAATTAGAAACGAAATCTCGGCGCTTTACAAACTCGTCAACAAATATATAAGGACAGATTACGCAAACTATAGACAAAAAACTATTGAAAAACACCTAAGACAAACTGGAAGCACGAAAAAAGCCTTCAAAGAGTTAAAAACAAAGAAAAAATGGATAGGAGAGCTAAATCGAGGCGAAGTAAATAAACATAACCGCAGCGACGTTATCAACATCGCAACAAAATTCTATAGCGATCTCTACAGCGTTAAAGAGCCATATCATCAACGAAGGCCACTGATTGAAAAAAACGACGTCATCGAGGCAATTAACAGACTCAAACTAGACAAAAGCCCTGGCACGGACAATGTAACAAATGAAATTTTAAAGTTAGCTGCCCCAATACTAGCCACACCCTTTACAAATTTATTCAATTCTATCCTCGAATTAGAAGAGACACCCACCCAATGGGCTGAGTCTGACATAATTATGCTGTACAAAAAAGGTGACCCAAAAGATTTAGGGAACTACAGACCGATAAGTCTGTTGCCGAGTACATATAAGCTTTTTTCAACAATCCTGACCAAAACAATAGCTCTACATTAGAAGCGAAACAACCCATCGAACAGGCAGGATTCAGAAAGGTATTCGAAGGTGGATCGACCACATTCACACACTTGAACTTGTCATCGAGAAATATCAAGAGAAAAATAGACCGTTTTCTTGGCATATATAGATTTCAAAAAAGCATTCGACTCGGTGTCACACAACTATATATGGGAAACTCTAACAACACAAAATGTAGAAAACAAGTATATAAGAGTGATTAAAAGTATATACAGGAAGAGTAAAAGTAGAGTCAAACTAGAATCTGCTGGTTCTTGGTTCCCCATAGAGAGAGGCGTCAGACAGGGAGATCCCTTATCACCTATATTATTCATAGCCACACTACAGTCGATAATTAGCAAACTTGACTGGACTAAACGGGGTATAATAATAAAAAATGAATATTTAAGTCACCTACGTTTTGCCGACGACTTGGTGCTGATATCAGAAAATTGAAAAGAACTACAGCACATGATAGAGTCGCTTAACAAAGCTAGTAAAAGCGCTGGACTAGAAATGAATTTATCTAAAACTATGCTCATGACAAACAGCACCAAGGTACAAATATTTGTCGACAACGAAACTCTTCCATATATCGAAAAATACGTCTACCTTGGCAAGCAAATAAGCTTTGGACAAACAAAATAATTACCATGAGATTGAGCGCAGGACCCAGATAACATGGAATACTGGAGCTTAAAAGAAATATTTAAGAGCAACTTGCCAATCAAACTGAAGACTAAGGTTATGAACTCTTGCCTTATACCATGCCTGACCTACGCTTGCCAAACATGGAAATTCAACAAAAACATAATAAATAAAATCATAACTTGCCAACGCGGAATGGAGCGCAGCATGCTAGACATAAAAAAAATACACAAGATAAGACATACTAAAATACGCTACATCACAAAAGTAAGCGATGGCTTGTCACAGGCTCTTAGATTAAAATGGAAATGGGCCGGGCATATAGCACGCCTCCAAGACCAGAGGTGGACAATAAGAGTGACAAAATGGAGAGGACCTTTGGGCAAAAGAAAGAAAGGAAGACCCTGCAGCAGATGGGAGGACGAAATTAAAAACACAGCAGGCCCAAACTGGATCCAAACAGCACAATCTAGAAAAAACTGGCTCACTTTGGAGGAGGCCTTTACCTGCAGAGGGGTCCTTGCAGAATAACTACACTACTAACAATTTTAAACTTTTCTTTTTCTAATTAACTTTCACTACTAGCCATTTTACTGATATATATTAACAAACTATTTAAATGTTTACTAACACTACCAATTCTGGAAGGAATAAAAGGCTTTTTTATTTATTTTTTTATTTTTTTTTTATTTATACCTAATGCGAAATGGTATTTTTACTATATCTTCCATGTACGGACGCCGATCAGTTACAGATTTGTTATAAGAATAGAAGTATGTATAGATACATATGTATATGGCATTGTAGCCCTGAAATGCAAGTTCTAAGAAAACAGGCTGCTAAACAAAGTGATTACACATTATGACGTAATCGATAAGGAAAACTATGAGTTATAATACTGTCTTATCCTCGCTTTCCACCGAATTTGAAACACTGTTGCGAAACTCAACGCCGCGCTTAGCCTTGTTATCAGAGCAAAGAAATTGAAACATTGAATAATTAAATTGTAAATTCTAAACATTTATCTCCGAGTTAAGATCGAACTCACAACCCGTCGTTTACAGTCACACCCTTGTTCTGCTGCGCCATTTAATCCGTGTATAGCCCCAACCAATAAATTATTTATTTTCCAAGGATGAACCCATGACCTCCGACATTATAACTCTAACTCAATTGCATACGTATATAGTAAATACTTACATAAGTTATGTAAATAGACAAGCCTCAATGGAAGAGGTATAACTCGTAATTTCATATAAAGTGAATATAAATTATTTTTTCACGCTGTAATCCTTAAATGGTATAGGCAGAGAGATTTCAGTGTTAAGAGAATCCAATTAAAGATTTTGCCGTGTGATTCCGGCTTAGAATAGGATCACCCTGGTACTGATGGTGTCGTAAGAGGCGACTAAAGTGCGTGTGGTAGAGTCACGTTGCCAGTAATGGCAACACGCATGGGCAGACTCGACCGGATTATTAACACCCCCGGCATTTAAGACCGGCGTTAAGTAGTGGCTTTGGCCACTGCGTTTCGCATTAGGTAATGCCGGGCCCCGGTGCCCATACACCTTAAAGGACGGCAACGCTCCTGTAGCTCCTCTGAAGTTACTTGGGCCGTGGGCGACGGTGATCACTTACCATCAGGTGACCCGTACGCTCGTTTGCCGTCTTTTCCATAAAAAAAAGATATTATGCTGCAGTATCTAACGCTATACTATATCTGATTGTATTTGAAAATATTATTAAATATATGATGCATCGTCAGTAGCGATGCGTCGCGGCTTCGCCGGCTTGAATTGCACTATTTTATTTACTATTCTGAATTACTTTCTTGTTTTAATAACGTTTATAAGATTTTTATTTTGCCAATTTTGATATATTTAATCGATGTAACTTTTTATTTATTCACCAATTTAAATGTGTTTTATTTAACACTATAAAAACATCAAATGTTGAAGAAAAGTTGTCAAAATATAAGAGCGAAAACTGCATTTAAATTTGGGTTTGCCTCAAATTCAGCGGAAAGTGGGGAACGGAAGTGGAACGGAGTGTGTTAACACTAGGTTCCCGCGTTTCTACCCTGCCTACACTGCCTAGTGCGGGATACAGCGTGAAGCTAAAAAAAAGAAAGAAAAAAATAGAAAATAAAAAAAGGAAAAAAAAATTGATAAGCTATTTCTGAGTAGTCTAGAGGACAAACACTACGTTCTTTTACCAACCTTCCGTTTGCGGAAGGAAAATCAATCCACTAATAAAAGACCTGAGTAAGCAGACACTTAAAACACTCTGTTCGCATATACTGCCCCATTTTTACGACCGTCATGTTAATTGGCTTAACTCAACCTCATAACCGTCTACTAGAGCGAAAATTAAAAATAAATACAATCTAAACTTTCTCCCTAAATGTGATCAACCAACGAACGTCGTATTTCCCAATACACCACAACGATATGTCGAATAACGGAATACTCTATTCGCTTCGCCTTGTTACCAGAGCGAAGTTTTTAAAATTATTACATATTTCTTTTCCTTGAGTCTGGAGGTCGAACCTGTAGTTTTCAGTCGTTCTGCGCAACGACAGGCCTCAAATTTATTAAGTATATTATTATGTTACGAACCTGTGTAATAATAGAACCCTGTATCATCAACCCCGTAGGATACGGCACTGATTCTCTGTACTATGGGGATTATTTTGTAACGTATTTAAGAGGACAGAATTATTGTATATATCTTAAATTGCTCACTCACTCAGCTTCACGCTGTATCCCGCACATGGCAGAGTAGACAGAGGGAACTTGGGAACCTAGTGTTAAAACACTCCGTTCCCCACTATAGACTACAATTTATGTAAACATTTTTTATATATTGTTTTTAATTAAACAATTAATTTACATATTAAAACTGGTTTTTTCATAAGTAATACATATTTTCTTTAGTTATACCACTTTGCTGCTAAGCAAATATTAAGATCTAATATGTACTTGAATTATGGATCTTCTGGCTAGTAGTGTCTCAGATATTGTACTGTTAAGTACAATAGTGTTTTATTTTGTTTTAAAATTTAATTTTAAAAAGATATTATTGGTAAGTTTAAATCAATAGAAAAAGTGAGTCGTGGTGTGTGAAACAAGAAAGAAGTAAATTATTGAATATTTAAATTTTTTCACTCTAGTATTAAGGTAAAGCGCGGCGTTGAGTTCCACTACTCAAATACCTGAAATTTGTTAGTAAGTAAGAAATGTTGCCCAGTGTCTTAACACTAGGTTCCCAAGTTCCCTCTGCCTACCCTACCATATGCGGCATACACGGGAAAGCTGAAAAAATGACATAAAACAGAAAATAACGAGCAACGTCCACTTTTATTATTATAACAATATTATTGATTTATATTTGTTTAATTTTTCAATTGCAAGCAATTTATTGTAAACTAAAATAAGCATTTTTTTTGTTAGTAATGTCACGTAGATATGAAAAGACACGGAGGTTACCTGTTCATATATATATATATATATATATATATATATATATATATATATATATATATATATATATATATATATATATATATATATATATATATATATATATATATATATATATATATATATATATATATATATATATATATATATATATATATATATATATATATATATATATATATATATATATATATATATATATATATATATATATATATATATATATATATATATATATATATATATATATATATATATATATATATATATATATATATATATATATATATATATATATATATATATATATATATATATATATATATATATATATATATATATATATATATATATATATATATATATATATATATATATATATATATATATATATATATATATATATATATATATATATATATATATATATATATATATATATATATATATATATATATATATATATATATATATATATATATATATATATATATATATATATATATATATATATATATATATATATATATATATATATATATATATATATATATATATATATATATATATATATATATATATATATATATATATATATATATATATATGTAGTGCATGTATGTATGTGTTATGGATTGTGGTTTGCTTTGTATCCCGCACACGGTAGGGCAGAAGGAACATAGGAACACTTTCCCCCGAATTTGTGGCATTGCGTACTTAGTGGCGGAGCTTAACGACGCATTTTGCCTTGTACCAGAGAGAAGAAATGAAAACATTAGGCTAGACTCACTTTATACATTATATTTTGTAGGTGCCTATCTGTTTTTTTTTTTCAATATTATTGAAAGCGAAGCAGGGCTAACGAGCTAAGCGAAAACGGGGTTCCCTTAACATATACATATATATAATAATTACAAAAATGAGATAAGAACCCCGGGAACCCCGTTAAGTATAGACTATAATAAACAGTTAAAGTAAACAAAGTTTTATATAGGTATATATATATATATATATATATATATATATATATATATATATATATATATATATATATATATATATATATATATATATATATGCACTGCACATGCACTATTTAATTTCCTCCTTTTGATAACAAAAGAAAACGTTGATCTCTATCACCGCTGAATATTTGAAGCATTGCCTGTGAAGAATTCAGAAAGAAGTGGGCTACGAACACAAGGTTCCCAAGTTCCCTATGCCTTACCTGCTATGTGCAGAATACACTGTAAAGTTAAAAAAAAGTGTAAAGACTGAGACTGAGATAGAATTATCAGTGGTTTTCCATACAGAAAAACCACTGACCTCGGATTTATTTCTGTATTGATCAAATAAGGATGTTTATTTTTACTATTTTTATGTAAATTACGTTTGCGACAGACGGAGGATTTAAAAAAAACCGAAATGCTTTTAAAATAAACTTTAATTATATTTAACTTAAAAAAATTAACCCTACGAACGACGATTCCACCTCGATGTGGGAATATGGCATGACCGTTTTTTTTTTTTTTTTTTTCAGCTTCACGCTGTATCCCGCACTAGGCAGGGTAGGCAGAGGGAACGGAAGTGGAACCTAGTGTTATGACACTCCGTTCCACTTCCTTTCCCCACTTTCCGCCGAATTTGAGGCATTGCGTGTTGAGGGGCGGAACTCAACGCCGCGCTTTGTCTTATTACCAGAGCGAAGAAATGAAACATTAAATATTTTTTAAATTAAAAATATTAAATATTTCATTTCCTCGACTGGGGATCGAACCCAGAACCTGTCGGTTACAGTCACACTCTTGTGCCGCTGCGCCACGACAGGCCTCAATGACCGTTCTTACAAAAAATATAATTCTCGTGGGAGTATAATGAATTGCTATATCGACAAATTCACTTTATAAAATAACAAGTACCAGAAAGTAAACGTAGGCAGTTTCCATACTGTAGTTCTATGTAACTAGTATGTAGATCTTACTTCTTCTCTTCTTCTTTCTTCTTTCATATACGTACCTATTCCAAGAGGCGCGGCTTCAAATCCAGCTACGTTATTTTTATACGTTCTCTGTAGAAATATTTTTAATTATGATTTTCTGATAATAATTACTTCCCTAGTAGTACGTCTTAGGAAGTTAGGGAGGGACCGTCGAGGCGCAGGGGCAAGCGTGTGACTGTAAGCGCGACGGTTGTAGATACGATTATTATTTGAGGCAACAAAATATATCGTGGCGCAGCGGCACAAGCGTGTGACTGTACCAGACAAGTTCTGGGTTCGATTCCCAGTCGAGGAAATGAAATATTTAATATTTTCAATTAAATATTAATGTTTCATTTCTACGCTCTGGAAACAAAGCAGAGCGCGGCGTTGAGTTCCACCACTCAACACGCAATGCCTCAAATTCGGCGGAAAGTGGGGAACGGAAGTGGAACGGAGTGTCTTATCATTAGGTTCCCGGGTTCCCTCTGCCTACCCTGCCTTGTGCGGGATACAGCGTGAGCTAAACAAAAAAAAAACAAATATATATAATATAATCATTTCCTTGCTCTGGAACACAATGCTTCGAGAATTTTGAGAAAAATGGAGAACGGGAGTGTCGTAAAGCTAGGTTCCCAGGATTACCTCTACCTACCCTGCCAAGTGTGATATAAAAGACTAATTTACTTTAATTTGCTTCCAGTTAAGAATGATTCTCTGGTTTTTATTCATATTCTCCACGTGGTGTGTTACATCGCAAGAAGGAAGTCTTGGAAGATTTCAAGAAGTTTTCGCTTGGAAGCAACTGACTTACGATGTGAACGGACACTTACGTAAGTTTTTCTTAATATATATATATATATATATATATATATATATATATATATATATATATATATATATATATATATATATATATATATATATATATATATATATATATATATATATATATATATATGTATATATATATATATATATATATATATATATATATATATATATATATATATATATATATATATATATATATATATTTCAGCTCCCTTCATCCTGCACAAAGCAAAGTTGACAGAGGGAACTTGGGTACATAATATTACTTTCGGATGAATTCGATTGATTGGATGTTAATGAGAGAGCGGTACGCAAACTTGTCACAAGAGCGAAGATTTAAAAATAATAAATATTACATGAGGCCTGTCGTGGCGCAGCGGCACTAGCGTGTGACTGTAACCGACAGGTTCTGGGTTCAATCCCCAGTCGAGGAAATGAAATATTTAATATTTTCAATTTAAATATTTAATTTTTCATTTCTTCGCTCTTGTAATAAGGCTAAGCGCGGCGTTGAGTTCCGCCACTCAACACGCAATGCCTCAAATTCGGCGGAAAGTGGGGAACGGAAGTGGAACGGAGTGTCTTCCCAAGAACGGTTCCCAAGTTTCCTGCACAGCAAGGTAGAGGAGAGAAACTAATTAAATAATTCCATTTCTCTTTCATATAAACGTTTTCGCCTCCACTTAGCGGTAGGCAATTAACCCCACAATCATTTTATGATATACCAATCACATCCAGCAGTATAGCGTTACTATAGCTTCTATACATCATCATTTATAATAGTTTAATCTGTGGCCGATCACTGTCTGTCTGTACATAGAAGATATAATAAAAAAAATTATAGGAGACGTTCATTAATGTAATAGGGCCCAAAATGGTGTTTTTTTTTTTTAATTTTTACATGTTTGTCTGTGCGTTTGTACGCGCTAATCACAGAAACGGCTAACCAGACTTAAATACAGCTCTCCCTATTATGTTTCGGAAACTTTTCCACAAAATTAAGTGTTTGTTTCATTTAAATCGGTTGATAAATAAAAAGTGACGTCATTTTGAAATATACAGTTCAGACAAAATTGGTACATTTTTTATTAATTTGGCTGACATTTTAGTATTCAATGTATAGATATTGTTTTAAAAGTGATACTGATAATGTTATAAGAACAAGAAAGTAAGTGTAATTCAAGCGGGCGAAGCCGCGGGCGAGTCGCTAGTAAGTAATAAGTCTATTTGTTTACAGTTCTTCACGATAGGTTTGGTAACGGAGACACTGACAAAAGAAGTGATGATCAGATCATCTTTGAAACCGATGATGTAGAAGATGAAGGATGGAATTCCGGTAAGTTGACTTTTTTTACTATCTTTTTGATGTGAAACATCTATAGGCTCACTTGTAAACCGAATTGTTGGCGTGGCGACGCTTGCCGTGGCGACGGGTCGCCACGCTATCTATACTAATATTATAAATAGGACCTTTGTATTTTTGTATTTTTGTATGTTTGTGTTGAATAGGCTCAAAAACTACTGGACCGATTTCAAAATTTCTTTTACGATTACTTAGAGGGACTCTTCCGAATCCGTATAGGCTATATTTTATCCCGGAAATAGATAGGATTTTTCGTGGTAGTGAAAATTGTGGAGTAAGTCGACGAAAAAACTGCCGTATGTTAGCGATTCTCGCGAACGCTGCCTAAATGGTTAGAGATGTATGGTTGATTTGTATAGAAAAGTTGTAGAACTCAATAATGCCTACAAACAAGTCCGCGATAGTATAAACCAACATTTATATTTAAGCCATTATAACCAATTTTCCATAGAATAAAAGTAATTAAAATTATTAGCCTAAGTTTATTGATCATATTATCGTCAAATATTAATCCTTATCCAAATAAACTATTTATTGAGCAAGATTGTTTCAATAGCTATAAGTAACTTTTTATTTTATTCTAATCGGACTATCCATTCAAAAGATATTACGAATTTAAAATTGTAATTGGTATTAAAATGAATGATGGCCGCCGGCCGATATATGTCACACGGCGAAACAGCAAGGGGAGGGGGGTGCACACCTATGAAGCAGGTTGCCTCGGCACGACACGTCGCCACGCTATACTGAGATATACATATATATATTTTATTTTCTCATTAGGCTATATTTAATTCCTGTAATAAATTTATCTTTTATGCATATTACTTGTACACGATGTTTCACATCTGCCAGGCGTCCCATGACGGCTATCTTTTTTTATTAAATCTCGATACAAAGCAAGGGGTGCAAAAACAACAGACCTTATCAGTAACATTGTAACTTTTAAACAGATGAACTAATGATAATTCGTTGGAATAATTTTTTTAAACTTAATGTCTGGTTCGTAAAGGTGGTTTTGGTGGCTTCTGGGTCGGGGGTATTTAAAAATTTTAATTACTATGTGTTAGTGGATGTGAAACTTAGCAAATTCAGTGATCAATTAGGAACCAGGTGCAAAGACACTCCGTTCCAATTAGGACACTTAAGTTCACCATTGAACGTCGAATTTAATGTTTTCATCTCTTCGCTGCCCTTTTCCTCGTAACTATAGAGTAGTTACGAGGAAAAGGGCAGCGTTGAGTTCCACCATTCAACTCAAATTCGGCGAAAAGTTGGGCACGGAACTGTTTTAATGGTAACGGAATGTCTGTACACTAGGTTCCCAGGTTCCTCTCATCTTACCATGTGTTGTTATTGAAAACTATTTGTGTTTGATGAAGATCTACTCGTACTTGTAAACTCGGCAGTAGTCTATATTATACTTGATGCTGCCGTGCTTGGGTACAAGGTGAACTTGGGAACCTAGTGTTAAGACTTTTCGTTCCATTTCCCAATATCTGCCGAATTTGAGACATTGCGTGTTGAGTTCAGGACTCAACGCCGCGCGTTGCTTTGTTACCGAGCGAAGAAATGAAATTTTTAAATATTTCATTAAAAATATTAAATATCTCAATTCTTCGAGTTGGAATCGAACACACAACCTATGGTTTACAGTCACACGCCTCAAAGGAAGAGAAAGAAATTTTAAATATATATCTTTATTATAGGACCTCAAAATAATGATTCAGGAGCCAATGATCAGAATAAACCTAATGGTAAGATTTTATAAACATTATTTTATATCTCACTCAGCTTCACGCTGTATCCCGCACACGGCAGGGTACGCAGAGGGCACTTGGGAACCTAGTGTTAAGACACTCCGTTCCAATTCCATTCCCTACTTTCCGCCGAATTTGAGGCATTACGTGTTGAGTGGCGGAACTCAACGCCGCGCTTTGTCATGTAACCAGAGCGTAGAAATGAACATATTAAATATTTAATTTGAAAATATTCAATATTTCATACCTTCGAAAAAGAATTGAACTCACAACCTCCTGGCAAGCCGTTCAGTAGTTTTCGCGTGAAAGTTTAACAAAGACATACACACAAACTTTCACATTTCATACATATATTAGTTTTTTTTTTTGTTCATATTGTATCATAATGGAGCAGGCAGAGGTATTTAGTGTCAAAACACTTAGCTTTACCTTCCAGAGCGAGACGACGGCAATAATTTAATTTCACAGCTGGAAATTGCATTCACAATATGGCGTATGGCGGCGTATTTACAGTCTTTCTTTGATTTGTTAATGTACAATGATATGACACGTCGTTTACCTATAAACGTATTGTGGGCTCGGCCACTGCAAAAAAGGGTAGTTCTCCCCTCTCCAACCCGCTTTAAATATATTTTTTGAAATCCCCAGTATTAAGTTACCCTTAACACGCCTCATATTTAAATCTAAGTATTACAGAAGCTCGCGCCTTATTAAGAGTTAAAACTGAGGGAAGAAAATAATTTTATTTTCTCGCTCTGGTATTAAGATACTGTGGGACGTTAAGTACCGCTATACAAAACACAATGTATGCGGTACACTGTATCCTGCATGTAGATGCGTGATACAGCGTGAAACTGCGTGAAACATTTCAGATGAAGCTGGCAGATTTTTCGTACAATATAACAATATTCCAATGGGAGTGGAGAAAGTTGATGATATGTTGTTTATCACTGTTCCGAGAAGGAGATACGGTAAGCTTCTTCTTCTTCTGTCTTTTTTTTTTAGCTTCACGCTGTATCCCGCACAAGGCAGGGTAGGCAGAGGGAACCCGGAAACCTAGTGTTAAGACACTCCGTTCCAATTCCGTTCCCCAATTTCCGCCGAATTTGAGGCATTGCGTTTTGAGTGGCGGAACTCAACGCCGCGCTTTGCCTTATTACCAGAGCGAAGAAAATGAAACATTAAATATTTAAATTGAAAATATTAAATATTTCATTTCCTCGGCTGGGGATCGAACCCAGAACCTGTCGGTTACAGTCACACTCTTGTGCCGCTGCGCCACGACAGGCCTCATCAGGTCATTTATTAATTTTAAAATTTAAAATTAATTATTAATTAAGAAGGTCCCGTTTTACCCTTCAATTAGAGAACCCTTAAAGAGAGCCCTAGAACTTTTTTTGACAATTGTGATTCCTCCATAGGACAATTTACTGAGATTTTCAATGTTAAGTTTGAAATAATTTGAACATATGTAGTTAGCTATAAGTATGAGATTTAATATTTTTTTAACTTTACAGAGTTTCCGGCATTTAGAAGAGTAGTTAGAGGGAACTTGGGAACCTATAGTTAAGTTATACCTGATGGAAACCCATTAAGAAACTCCCGTTCCCCACTTTGCACCAAATTTACAAGGTTTTGGAGTCTTTCCCTTGATATTATACTTAGAGAAAGACAGAAAGCAGCGTTAACATCCGTTTCCAAAGACAAAACTAAGTTTTCTGCCTAACAAAAAATCTTCCACAGGTATACTATCAACACTAAATTACATAGACCTGAAAGAAGTTCATTCAAAGTCTCCTCCATTACGACCTTATCCGAACATTTGGGAATCACGAGCTCTTACGTCCGTGTACAGAACTCGCGCGGATAAATGTGGAAGACTGTGGATGGTTGACACCGGTTTGATGGAGATACCAGGTACGAATCCTGATTTTTATTCACACCTTTACAGCGTATCCGAGCGGCAGGGAAGGCAAAGGGAACGTGGGAACCTAGTGTTAAAGCACGCCATTCCGTTCCCCATTTTTCGCTGAATTTGGGGCATTGCATGTTAATTAGCGGAAGTCAACGCCGCGTTTTCCATGGTTAATCCGAATAGGGTAACAATAATATAAAAAAAAATAACCTCCAAGCCTTTTTCTATATAGTTATATTGGCAAAAGAGGGTTAAGACACTATTTTTTTGACATTGATTGTTGTTTGACGGAACTGAACGCCGTGGTTTGTCTTCCTGCAAGTAGAAATGAAATTAATTTGGATTTTCATCTTCCTAATGTGTATAGAACCCGCTCCCATGGTATTAACAGTCAGATGCTTTTCAACAGTATATATTTGATATATATGTATAATTGTATATGAATTTATATATTTATTAGAATACGCTTAGTAGTTTGAGTTCCGCAACTCAATACGCAATGCCTGAATTTAGGCGGGAAGTAGAGAACGAACACTGGGTTCCTAAGTTCCCTCCGCCTACCCTCCCATGTGCAGGATACGGCGTCAAGCAGAAAAATAAGAAAAAAAGTTTAGTTGACTGGTAACTGCACCTGCCTGTCAATATTTTAATGTTTCTGTATGAAATTTCTTTATAATTTTAAACATTATGTAAATTTAGCAAAGCCTTCGTGACGCAGAATCACAATATCTAACTGTAAATTCGACTATTGTGGATTCAATTCCCAGCCGGAGGAATTAAATATTTCCATTTCCTAACTCGCTATTAATGTTTTGCTTATAATTGAGAAAAACAATCCTTATAATTTAACACTATCCCGTTTAATGCGGGATAAAGCGTGAAGAAGCGTGAAGCAAAGAAAAACATACACGTTGTCTTACACGTTGACCTTGGCGCTACATCCTCGTAAAGCCCAAGGTTGTTTACTTAAGTATGACTTTAAATAATATATATCTTTTCATTGTTCCTTAGCTGCTATACCTATAATTTAAAATTATCAGAACATCTGATTTATAGATAAGGACTAATGTGTATGTAGAAATATATAATAGTGAGGCCTATCGTGACGCAGCGGCACAAGCGTGTGACTGTAAACGACAGGTTGTGGGTTCGATACACACGAGAGGAAATGAAATATTTAGTGTTTTCAAATTAAATATTTATATGTTTTCTTATCTTCTCTCTGGTCACCAGCTGCATATTTGGCGGAAGGTGTGGAACGTATCGTAGTGTCCTAATACTAGGTTCCCAAGTTCCCTCTGCCTCCCCTGCCATATGTTGGATACATGTAGCTAAGAAAAATATTTTGCCCCTTTTTATTTTAAATGCTCCCAAAATAGACTTTCTTCTATATCTCCCATGTACAGACAGAGACGAGTAGGTAGCATATGATCAGTCGATAGCGCCCGTGTTCAGGGCCTCCTCCAAGAATAGTCATAGTGTCTTAACACTCCGTTTTCTTTACAGACAACCCTCAACAAGTCCAGCCACCGGCAATCGTTATATTCGATTTAAATAGGCACAAGCAAATATTGAGATACCCCTTCAAGGCTTCAGATATTCCAGCGGCGAACACACCTACAGGTAATTTATGATTGTTTTATGTCGAGCTGTCTTGGTGGTTGTGGGTTCGATTCCCACTACAGAGAATAGACAAACTATGCCTCAACACATTAGTGAATGAAGAACGGAGAGTCCCAACTCTATATTCTCTCTGTTTAACCGGAAGTAGCATTTTTGTATATTGTGTTACAAAGTACTTATCTAGGTGTAGATGAACTTGAAAATGATTAAAACATTTTTACCAGTTTATGTTTGTTTTTATTTAACACTAGGTTCCCAGGTTCCCTTTGCCTCCCTAGCTATATGCGAGATAAAGCGCGAAGCCGTTTATTTTATATCGAATACGAAAATTTTAAAATTGTGCTAATATACATTTTATTGTCTTTACGCTGTATCCCCCGCTCATGGCAAGATAGGCAAAGGGAACATTACGCCGAATTCGAGTCGTTACGTGAGTGGCGGAACTCAACGCCGCACTTTATCTTAATCTAAATAATGTCTAAATGAAACATTCGATATATTCTTTTATAAAAAAAATTAAACCTCTTGAAAACCGTCCAAATTTCCTAAATATCGATTAACACTTTAAAATTTGCAAAATTTTTCTATATATATATATTTATATAAAACTTCCGTTTATTATCTTTTTCTAGGCCTGGCCTCAATAACAATAGACACAAGCGATGGCTGTGACGACGCGTACGCATACGTACCAGACATAACCACATTTGGTATTATAGTGTACTCGCTCAGGCGTAGTGACAGCTGGAGGCACAGCCACGTGTACTTCCATTTCAATCCTACCGCCTCCAATTTATATGTCGCTGGTAATATTTGTATAATAATATAACATAATATAGAAGGCCTGTCGTGGCGCAGCGGCACAAGCGTGTGACTGTAATCGATAGATTCTGGGTTCGATCCCCAGTCGAGGAAATGAAATATTAAATATTTTCAATTTAAATATTTAATGTTTCATTTCTTCGCTCTGGTAAGAAGGCAAAGCGCGGCGTTGATATCCGCCACTCAACACGCAATGCCTCAAAATTCGGCGGAAAGTAGGGAACGGAAGTGAAATGGAGTGTTCTAACACTAGGTTCCACTGTTCTAACACTGAAGAAACCAAGAAACCATACCTCGAGAATTTAACGGAAAGTGAGGAGCAAAAGTGTCATAGTGTCTCAACACTACCTTACCTCTACATACACTAATATGTGCGGGAAACAGCGTGAAACTCAAAAAATGCCAGTATCTATCTTGACAGACCATCACTAAATTCGGAGTGACTTAACACTACATACCTAAGTTCCCTCTGCCCACCCTGCTTTGTGCAGGATACAGTGGCGAACTGAGATTATCTTCTTCTTCTCATCTTCTCAGGACAATCTTTTCAATGGAACGATGGTATCTTCAGCATCACCTTGACAGACCCTGGTCCAGATGGCTGCAGAACAGCGTTCTTCCACCCGATGATCAGCACCCAGGAGTTCTCCGTGTCCACTTGTGTCTTGAAGAACAATACTGTTATGTCTAGAAGAAATTACTTCACTTTCTACTCTGTAAGTACCTTCTTGGCTTTTTTATGTTTTGTATCGTCTGTCTGTGTGACTTCTGTGGTAACAAGAAAAAAAATAAATATTCTCCAAAATTAAAAAAAAATCACAACCTCCCCATGGCACAGTGCTTTAAACCCCATATATTGCTGGCCCGATTTACATGAAACTTTGGACAAGGCTTTCGATTAATAAACCTCATTAGAATCAGTACATTCAGGCTCTAGGATGCTACAGATCCATGTTAAATATTATAACTTTTAAAACATACATATAACGATGAAATAAAAAAATGTTAAATTTCACCAAAAAAAAAAAAAAAACAAATGTGCAAATGTACCCAGGGGGAGTAAAGATTCAATACTTAGATTCCATTTCTCTCCACAATGCCTCACCAACTTCTTCTAGAAGGAAATGGGAAACGTAGTGACTGAACACTTGTTTACTACCGCTATACGGGATACAGTGTGGTATATAAATATTTTTGAGACCTGTCGTGGCGCAGCAGCACAAACGTGTGACTGTAAACGATAGGTTGTGGGTTCGATCCACACTCGGAGAAATGAAATATTTAATATTTTGCAAATTAAATAATTAATATATTCATTTCCTCGGTCTGGTAACGAGACAAAGCGCGGCGTCGAGTTCCACCACTCAACACACAATGCCTCAATTTGGACGGAAAGTGGGGAACGGAGTGTCTTAACACTAGTTTCCGGAGTTCCCTCTGCCTACCCTGCCACGTGCGGGATACAGCGTGAAGCTGAGTGACAGAATTATTTTCCACAGATAATAGGCGACCGCGGCTCCCACTCCCAATCCACCATGCACGGATTCGAATCGAACACCCGCGTCATATTCTTCGCTGACATCGGCCGCGATGCCATATCGTGTTGGAACATTGATTTACCTTTACAACCTGGTAACATTGGTCTATTGGCGCAGGACGCATGGAAACTGAGCTATCCATCAGGTTCATATAACATTTTTTATCAATACTTATAATAAATCTGTAACCGATCTCTGTCTGTTCATGGAAGATATATTAAATAACATCTTATATGGGACGTTTATTTATGTAATAGGGGACTAAACAGTCTTTTTTTATTTATTTTTTTCTTTTCAGCTTCACGCTGTATCCCGCACAAGGCAAGGTAGCCAGAGGGAACGAAAGTGAAAACCTAGTGTTAAGACACTTCGGTTCACTTCCGTTCCCCACTTTCCGCCGAATTCGAGGCGTTGCGTGTTGAGTGGCGGAACTCAACGCCGCGCTTTGCCTTATTACCAGAGCGAAGAAATGAAACATTAAATATTTAAATTGAAAATATTAAATATTTCATTTCCTCGACTGGGGATCGAACCCAGAACCTGTCGGTTACAGTCACACTCTTGTGCCGCTGCGCCACGACAGGTCTAGTAGGTAGGTTTTTTAAAATTGTTGTCCGTTCATCTGTGCATTTGTACGCGCTAATCTCAGAAATAGCTAAGTGGAAAACGGTAGTGGAACGGAGTGTCTTACACTAGGTTCCCGGGTTCCCTCTGTCTACCCTGCCTAGTGCGGGATACAGCGTAATAGCTATCCTAATAATTTAAGATATTAAAGACCATCGTGGTCTAGTGAAGACGTATCTGTATGTAGCGACTGTTATGGGGTTCGATTCTCAATCGGAGTAATTAATAATTTTCATTACCTCGCTCTGGTAAAGAGTTTAACACGAGATGTCGAGTTTCGCCTCTCAATATGCAAGATCTTGCAAAATTGGGAATGGAATCATACTGTTTCTTAACAACTGGGCTCCCTCTGCCTATCCTGCTGTAGGGATACGGCGGGATACAGCGTGAAGCCTATTGTTTATCTTTTATATATTTTTGGTGCCTGTCGTGGCGCAGAGGCACAAGCGTGTGGCTGTAACCGACAGGTTGTGTGTTCGATCCCCAGTCGAGGAAAAATATATTTCATATTTACTATTTAAATATTTAATGTTTTCATTTCTTCGCTCTGGTACAAGACAAAACGCGGTGTTGAGATCCCGCCACTTAACACGCAATGCTTCAACTTCAGCGGAAAGTGGGGAACAGAAGTAGAACGGAGTGTCTTAACACTAGGTTCCCAAGTTCCCTCTGCCTATGCCTGTGAAGCTGAGTAATATTTTTGGTTTCTGTCGTGGCGCAGAGGCAAAAGCCTGCGACCTTAGACTCTACAGGCTGTAACTTCTATTTCCACGTTCCAGAAATAAAATATTTCATATTTTCATTTCCTCGCTCTAGTAACAAGGTAAAGCGCGGCGTTGAGTTCCGCCAAACAACACGCAATGCCTCAAATTCGTGGGAAAGTGGGGAACAGAGCGAAAACACTTTTTATTTCAGATCTCCACGTAACAGACGATGAAGTATGGGTGATGGCGAATACCTTACCAAGATTCAGTTATTCAAGATTAAATACGAACGAATATAACTTCTATGTTTACAGGTAACTATAATATTTTTATCTTTTAGTTTCCAGCGCGGCGTTGAGCTCCGCCACTCAAAAGACAGCGAAAAGTTGAGAATAGAACGGAGTGTCATAACAATAGGCCCATATATATAGGCCCATAAAACGAAAATAAATATGTTCTCTCAGCTTCGCGCTGTATCATGTATATATGATATCACAGGGGGAACCTGGGAACCTAATGTTAAGACACTCCATTCCCCACTCACCCCCGATATCTTGACGCGTTGCGTGTAGAGCGGAGCTCAACACCGCGGTTTCTCTAGTCAATCAAACAAGGAAACCAAAATAATAATTTCCCCAAGCGTAAAACGGAACCTCTAGAATAGAACCTCCAAATATAAAAATAAGATATTAATACATTTTTTTCTTTTTACTTTCAGAGGCAAAGTACGAGAACTGATATCTGGAACAGTATGTTCACCACACTACTAAAAATTTAAAATATATGTAAAAAGGCGATGGATCTGGAAGAAAGGGTGGTCCCGTGCCCACCCCAGAGCAATCATGTGCCCACCCCAAGAAACAAAACAAAATTACGTCAAATGTTTGCAAGTTAAAGTTTTGACAAATTAAAAATATTTATATTTAAATATTGATATTTCTCTTGATATGTTCACATGTAAAAAAGATAAATGTTTCTTTCTATCTTAGCTTCACGATGTATCCCGCACGAGGCAGGGTAGGCAGAGGGAACCCGGGAACCTAGTGTTTAGACACTCCGTTCCCCAATTTTGAGGCATTGCGTGT